>PVJL010002641.1:0-187402 GCA_004026885.1 Lyroderma lyra
TTCGCATCTATTCATAAATAAATAAAAAGTGTAGAAAAAGAATCAGCCTCATTTTGCCTGACTCAAACCTCAGGTCATAAAGAACTACCTGGAGGAATCAGAGATCCCCGGGCCCTCTCTGACATATGATGATCCAAAAGAAGAGTCAGCACAAAACAATATGTATAAGACACCCAATAATAAAATGTATTGTAATTGACTGGCCTATGTGTCCCCCTGCTTTTTTATTCTTGAATTTAAAATCAAACACCTGTTTGCTTGCTTATGAAGTAAAAAGAGGAACGAATGAAACCATTTAACCAAACAAAATCATGACAAAGCATTATCATTAGAAAGAAAAATACTTAGATCTCTATTTATAATAAAAATGAGTCAGGATGATGATCTGGAAGTTAGTATAAATATACAAGAGCTGTCCAGAAAAAATCCAGCCAAAAAATCCTCTTTTTTATAGCACATGTCTGGATACTTTCCTGACAGCCCTCGTATTCTATACATGTGACTCACTATATATATGTTATTTATATTTCTGCTACATATAGCATTTTTATTCTAATGTGAATATGTGAATATTGGTATATGTGAAAGCTCTTTACAAACTGTAAAGTACTGTGTAACATGAGCTTATTACAATCGTGAAATTTTATGCAAAATGGTTTTGCTAGAATGACTTAGTCTTCTTAAATGATTGTCTTCCAGAACTAATAATAATAATAATAATAATGTAGAACAGTGGACCTGAGTCTTAAGGAAGGAGGATAAAAAGGGGTAAGAAGGTTGAGCAATAGACCAATAGACAAGCATCCATTTGGTAAACCTTCCTCATGGATGGAGACAACTAACTTAGATCAAACACAGAGCCCATGGGAAATTCTTTCTGACCTTGACCAACGATAAATAGGGCCAATGTGAGTCAGGCAGAGCAGAAGGGCACTGCTCCTACCCAGTGAGGCCTTCACCATATTTTCCAAGAATAAAAAGCCAGAATCAATAAAGGAATTCTACATACATAATATTTTCTGTGGCATTAGAATTTCCATATGAGGTAATATCCTTTAGCAAATGATACCAATCTGTCACCAATTTCATACAGAGCTCTCCTTTATGCTTATGAGACTTTTCTTTATTAAAAAAATTTGAATGTATTACTCCTTGATAAATAATTCCTCCCTAAATTTGCATATGTTAGTGCAAATTTAGCAAGCATATCACTCACACTGTCATGTTGAATTTAACCCAGTGCTTGTAAAAGAAGAAGGAATGAAATTACACCTAAGTAAAGTCTGCAGTTATCCCTGAATGAGATGACCCCTCAGAAAAAGTAATGTCATTCTGAAAAGCTGCATAATTCTGAACACATCACTGAAGACTGATTTTGAACTTAAAGCTAAGAGGGGAAAAAAAAGAAAACCTTGGTGGCACAAAACTCATTACCTTTATGAGGTATAGCTTTTGCTCAAAGAAAATGATTCACACAGTTTTTCCTGTTGAAACACTTACCAATACATATCTTGTAGAAACATGCACTTGGACTTGTAAACAAGCTTTGAGGAGGTTAAGTTGATAGTGAGCTGTAGTTTCCTAGAGGTCCTTTAGTCCTAAATATTGCAGTGGGTCTTTTTTCTGGCCCCTCCCCCCTCTGCTGTGGATTTGCTCTTATTTCTCTTAGATACTGAATAAATCACAGCCTACAGATGCTTCATCAGGCCTTGAAGGAGAATTTAATAAAATTGTTGTTTTCCACTCAGGATCCAGAAACTAGAAGTGTTTACTATACTCCCTGGACATTATAAAGGTGCTCAGCGAACTGCAGTATCAATTCAATTAAAAGAGAAGAACTGTAACTAATGCCAGAAAAACTTTTTTTTTTAACCTAGGCAGCTCGGACGAGAGCATTGCAAGGTGTCTTCCTGGGAGATAGAAAGAGGGCACAGGCATTTGGTTCTATTGAAAGTATCTGATAACAGAGCCATCAGATCTAGAATAAAATTATAAAAAGAAAAACATCATGATTGAAGTCACTTTGAAAAAAAAATAAACAGAAACCACACAGGTCTGTAAAACCCTAACAGGACATACTGGGTTAGAAATCACTATTGGTGAATGATTAGAATGATTAAGCTGCTGTATTCTACAAAAGTGAAACTGACCCTGGAGAAAATCAGCACGCTTAAGATTCAGCACTTATTAATATTCACTCATAAAAGTCAAAGGTATTATCTCTTCTGAAATAATCCACCTGCCCTTTTGCTTTATTTGAGCCTGCAAATATTCATTTCATAATAGAAACTGGTATGCTGCCTTGAGTTTTAGTAAGCTAAGGATTTTCCAAAACTCCAATTATTTTTCAGATTTCAGTGGGTAAAATTCCGATCAGGATATATTTTAAAGAGCACAATTTTATGTCATAAAAATCAAAGTGGGGGGAGCTAATTATAAGGTGATGGAAAGAGAACTCACACTGGGTGGTGAACTTATTATACAACAAGCTGACAATGCACTGTAGAATTGTATGCCTGAAACCTATGTAATTCTTACTAACAGATGTCACCCCAATAAGTCTAACAATAAAAATGAATTTAAAAAAATCAAACAAACAAACTAAAAAACCCAAAACAAAAACTATCAGTAGGACTTTTAAATAACACAATGAAGTTATTTTTCATTCTTTCCAACCCCAATTTTCATTTAAGTCCAATTATCAAACTGCACATTTGGGCAGAAATATTTGTTTTAAGACAAGCTGTTTTTTTTCTATATCAGAAACAGACTGAAAGCTTTTCATGCTTCATGAACATTCTGGGCTCCTTGGAGGAAAGAAGTGGCTGTGCAGACTGAGTATGAAGCTGGAGTATGCTTCTCTCATTTACCTGTTCCGGTTTTTGATGCATGGCCCACAAATCACCTCTTTGTCTTTGTTCAACCTCACAGCCTCTGTTCTTCTCCAGTGACCTGAGGCTGATGCTACAAAAGGAGGCAATTCTACAGCAAGGTCAGAGGCCCTTTGCTACCAAAAATAACACCCTGCTAAAATTTGATAGCTGGGAAACTGAGAAGTAATGTTTGTATTGGTTTTTATGTAGGACATCCTAAAAATAAGTCAACTGAAGCATTGTTAATTCAAATTCTTATGTCCTAATCCAAGGAATGGGGCTGTGGATAAGGCAGAAGAGAAAAGAAATATAATTACAGAGTTGATGGATTCCAGCAAGCAGTAGCAGAATCTCTGGTGCAGAACACTGGTACTGCCTGTCTAGCTGCCATTAACCCCTTCAGCCCTGCTCCCTGGACATTACCCAGTTCACACATCCTCTCCATAACCAAGGTCTTTCCTTTGTTCTACTTCACCCGCCCTTCTGTCTTTACAAAAAGCACCAAGTTGCTTTCTATTGCATTTATGCACATACTGCTGCTAAGTTTATTTATAATGATATTTAAAAATGAAATTTAAATTTCAGGTATTTAAATATATCCATATATAAATAGAAAAAATATATTTTATAAAGGAGTTTAGAAGAAGGCACTTCGATAATAACTTTCTTGGTACAATTTCAAAAATTAGGGGAAGGGCTTCCTGATTAGAAACTAGTCAAATACTATTCATGGCCTCATAGTTTTCTAGATTTAAAAGTTTTCTGATTTGTACAATTCTTTCCAATGTCCTTTTTATAAGTCTATTTAATATTATTGTACTAATATGGCTTTTGCCTTTTATTTCTAAAGATACTACGTAGATACAGAAAATTATAAATCACTTCTAATTATTTTGTATCTGTTAAACACCCAGAAGACTTGGTCATCTGTAGGAAGCACTAAAGGAAGGCACAGAGGAATTACAGCTGCAATAATACAGATACACATATTTATTGATATTAATTATGTGCCAGGAACCATACTCAGTCCTTACCATGCATTATTGCATTTAATCTTCTTAATGACCCCATACAAGAGGTAGAATGACTACTGCAGTTTTACAAATGAGACACTGGTTTAAAGAGGTTCAGTAGCATACCAAATTTCTCATTCCTGGCAAGGAGAAGAGTCCTATTTGACATTTATCTAGTCTGAAAACTTTGAACAGTTTACAATTCAAAATAAGAAGTTTGTACCTCTTTTCCATTTCTTCCCTCTCTGTTTTGCCAAAATAGACCTCCCAAAAATTTCTTTTTGTACCAGCTTCTGTCAAGCACTGCAAAAGATCAAATAACAGAGGAACAAATATTATCAAAGGATAACAATAGGTCACCTGGCAATGTTTTCTTATTATGGGAACAGCAAAGACCTTGTCAGCAAAATTATTTCAGATAGTTGCCAAAGCAGGTAGACACCTTAAAAACCAAGTACTGAAACAGATAAATATGTGTGTTTATTAGGGGAGTGAGAAGGTAGGGGATATAAAGAACAACCCAGCAGTAAACTTTAATAATCTACACCTACTAAGAGCACAGCCCATCAATCCCACCAAGAGTTCCCTCACTAATGTGAGTGGTCTTTATCATTCAAACTGGGAACTACTTGAGGTCAAGAAGGAGTTTTTGTACATGACTGGCCTCTGTATCACGACTAATACCCAGTATTTATTGAATTGGATTTAATTAATTAATTAACTAATTTAATTGACTAGGATAGATAATCAGGTAAGAATCTTGTTAAAATCTAAGTAGGGTTGTATGTAATGAATGTCTCGGTGATGCATAGCATAGCATTTTCCCCTTTTTATGTAATAACAAGACATTTCAGCTGGGAGAAAGTTCAGACATCATCCAGCTTAACCTTCTCCTTCTACTTTTCCTAAATGTTAAATCTTCAAATACTACTTTGCCATTTTTAGGACTTCTGAAACTTACACAGGGAGCTGGGAATAGTACATTTAAATTAAGGAAATGGAAGTAGGGTGACGAATTGACATAGTATATTCAGAATTTTCCTGGTGTTAGAACTAGAAGTCCCTGTCTAACAAATCCCTCCATCCTGAGCAAACAAGGATGGTCAGTCACCCTGGAAAATAAAAAACAATTTCTTTAAAATCAGAGCAAATTCAACTGGAGGAACTAATCTGATAGTAAATATTTTATGAGCCCCCAATTGTTACTTAAGTTTTTGTCTTTTGTTTGTTTGTTCATTTGGTTGTAAAAGAACTGAGTGGATTTTTCTTATCTTAAGACCTGTACAATCTGTAGGCAAAATAAATTCATACCAAAATCAAATATTTATATGCTCCATTGAAAAGAACTTGGTGAGTTAAAGTTTGAAAGCAGGCTGGCTTCATGCAAGCAATATATTCTAGGCCAGAGAAGAAACATACCTGATTAAACAAAAAACCATGATTTAAATTAAGCAAGAGAAAACTCAAAGAGGGTGCCTAATGCAGTGACTTTCAGACTAGGAGCTATGAGAACCTACTCGTGCTGGGTCCTATATCCCAAGATTCTGATCACAGTGCTCTGAGGTGGGGCCTTGGCACAGGCATTTTTACATAGATCTCCAGGTAATTTTAATATCTATTTTGTATCTTCCCTTGAAAAACTGTATTCTCATGAAAATAAATAAATTTAACAAAAAAAACATAACCAGATTTGAAATGGGCCTTTTGATTAATAATTTTTCTTTTATGTAGTAAAGTTCAATAGATTGATCATTGGACTGCTAATTGATTAATAATTTATCTTTATATATTACTATACAAATGAACAAATGTCTACATATACTTAGGTCTTTTTTTAGCTCCCTTGAGAGAGAACTTAAACTTGTTAGCAGATTACAAAGGTGATGATAATATCTAATAGAGACAAATATATATATATATATAAAAGAGACAGTGCTTCCATTCCATGTGTTTTGCAAAGCATATACTGTAACTTATACATGTAACTTATCCACAAATGCATCAATGCAACAATGCCTCGGAATAGATTTTTTTAATCAGATAAGGAAAGGGAAAAAATTATCATCAGTAAACTACTTCTCTGTAATGAACCCCAATGATATGTATAAAGAGAAATGAACATTTGGAATCAGAAATAGGATATGAAGACAATGACCCCTTAAATGTTATTTTTAAATTTCTTCAGGTCAATAGTAACCAAATGTTCTAATAACTGATTTCTCAGTGACCCACGTCAATTAGTTGGATAGATAATGTGAGTCTTATTCTAGTAAAAAAAAAAAAAAAAGAACAATATTTCATGAATGGGTACTTCTGATGTATTCAAAAAAACAGATTGTGAAAGACTTGTTTACATTCTAAATTATTTCTACTTTGAGTTTAAAATACATCAGCTCTAGAAACTCTAGTGTAAAAATATATGTTAATAAGAGGTTGCTTGAATTGACTTGTTCAGTAAGAAATACACACATTATAGTATAGAAACTTAGGAATTTAGAGATTTAAATAGGAATGGTAAACTGTTCAGTGTAAATGGTGAAAGAGAAACAAAAATTCAAGCCTAATTTGAATTGAGAAATTGAAAGTAAACTGAGTTTCTATTGTAATAACTAAATCAGAGAGAGGAATTTTAAGTCTTATTCCATGTGCTCTTAGGCAGTTCACTTTATTGCCTATGACATGATTTTACATTTGAAATACTGGCTTAAAAAATAAAAAAGAAACACGAAAGTTGTGATTAGTATTGTCTTCAATAGTTTAGGTCATTCACCTAATTAGAATATGGCTACTCGTTTGATTATCATATTGACAAATTAACTTAAAATCAAAACTCTGAAGTCACAGAATAAATTTACAAATTTGAGGAGCCATTTCTCAAATTTACTGTTTATCATAATGAGAGCAACTAAAAGAGCATATGTCCTTCCGTGGTTGATGACTGAAGTATTGTCCTACAAAGATCATATAATAATATGGGTCTAAAATGACAAGTGCTTTTCAAATAAAATATCTTTTCAAAATGAAAAACCAAAACTTGTGTTCTTATTTTGAACAACAAAAAACTATTTCAAAAGCAAACATTTCTAAATGATAAGCATTTGGTTCCATCTTTGCAGCTGAAATAAATATTTGGTCTAATGTTATTAGAATGTCTAAATGCCCTGCAAATATTTCCAACTACTCGTTGCTCTGTCATCAAGTGAAAATTGTCCAGCTGCTTCAGCACAGCCTGTGAGCTGCAAACACGAGAGTTTTAGCCCTGAGTAGCAGTAAGATACATTCGATATTAAAGTGTCTTGCTCTTTCTCAACCAACTTAAGGTCTGCAGAGATAATATTATTCCTTTTTCTACTTCAGATATTAATGGTGTCATCAAATGTTGCAGGAAAACTCATACATAACTCCATGTCCCCAGTCTTGACAGGTAAATAAACGAGCTGCAGAGGCATTTTTTTCTTCTCTAGAAATAACCTTTTTCAGTTGTCACATCAAAACTTTAAGTCAAACAAAATAGCAAGAGCTGCCAACCTCACTCAGTAAGAACTTTAGCAAACCATGGAATTCTTACTCAAAAAAGTATGTCAGAGGAAGAAAAAGGAATGGCTCCCATCCCTTAATGGTGTATTTAGGTATTACAGGTGTATGAAATAAAATAATTCATGTTGTTCTCATCAGATATGGGAAAGCCCAGGTAGGATTGCTAGGCCTTGAGTAAAGTGAAAATGCAGGCTGCTTATGTAAAAATGTATTGTGTGCAAAAAAAAAGGCAACAACCAAAAAACAATGGTATAATATTCTTTGTTGTTTCCTAGGTGGCAGTCTTCGTAAGTTTTCATTAAAACACTTCGAGGGAAACGTATATGGAGAAGAATAATAAGAGCCCAGCTTTGATATTCTGAGAGTCTCATTATTCCTAATGAAGTGATCATCATGACTTTATTAGTAGGTAAGTAAAATGAAAAGGTAGTTTTTCTCCCATTCTTTAATCATAATTTACAAGATGAAGATTAAAACTGCACCAGAGTCCTTAGAAATACACAAACACTGCCAAGGATATAGCCAGCCATACTGCACTGAAAACACTTGTCCTATAGGCTACATAGGAAAAAAAGGAAGTGACACTACCTTGGGTAACTAACTTCAGAGAGGAGTCTGAGAAAAGGGAGTTTCTGTCTTCTGCAGCAGCTAGTTCTACTGCACCCACATCCAACTTGCAGATTCTTTGGTGACCGGCTATTTGCTTATAATTCCTTAGGCAGCAAGATCTGTAATTTCTGTAGTATTTTAACTCTACCAGCTTAATCTAACAACTAGAAATGCTTCTTTTATTTTTATAAGGAAATGAAGTATTGGGATAATACTTCAGCCAGAAAATGAGAGAAGAAAGATGATACACAAATAGAGAGGAGAGAGGAAAAGACAGTGAGAATGAGAGAGAATTCAAAGCTCTTAATTAAATATAATTAAGGCTTCAAAAATCTCATTAGCTGTACATTGACCCTAACTCAAATAAATTAAATCAAATGTATTATTTTGTAAAATTTCTTCAAAAAAACCCCAATAGAAATATTTATATATGTACAATAAAATCATAGTGGGTAATTTCAAAAAATAAAGTAAAAAATATGACCAGTGAAAATTGTAAATATTTGGAAATTAATTGGCAATACTTTAAGAAGTCATTTGTACCCAAATACTTGCTTTGAAAGCAGACATTAATCAGATAAATTAGATAGGGATTTTAGCACTATGTTATACTCAAAAGAGATTTAGTTTCTCTTCATTTCACTTAAGAATCCATTTCAAGACTGAAAATGTATGAAACTATATCATGAACCAACATTGTGGTTAGTAAAAATGTACATGGGCTGGAACTTTTATACTGAATCAATAATCATAAACCATTAAAATGCATTGTGAAATGTAAGTTGATTCTCAATAAAATTATACCCTCTATGAGTGCCCAGTAAGGAATATAAAATAAATACAGCATCAAGTTTTATTTATTATACATAGTTCTCTTATCCTAGAAAGATAATCTTCTGTATCATATTTCACATGTATAATTTACATGTTATATAGAGATGAACTAGAATCTTGTTGTGACGTAAAAAACGTGCAATAAGAATATGGAGAACTTAGAGAAACAAGCCAAATGAGCTCAGATTTGTTTCAACTTATTTTTAAAGTTTAGTTTGATATACCCTATGAAAAGACTATAGGAACAAGGGCTCTGTCCGGGCTTGAAGAGAGAGAAAATAAGGTTCCTTCATAGGATTATTGAGGGGTGGGAAAGTGAGCATCAGAAAGTCATCTCATCTTAAATAATTCGGCCAACATAATGGACAATATACAGAATTCATTAGAAAACTATCCCTTATATAAGCTTTTCGATAGAGTTTACACTTTAATATTTGTTAAAATGATTTAATAATTTGCCATATGCCTTCTTTGCCCAGGGAGACTGAACAGCTTGAGGTTAGTGACCTTATGGGTGATGAAGAGGAGAAAAAGAACTGAAGGGAAATGAGAGTATTTTACAAAGATATTTGTAAAAAGAGGAAAAATCTGTAAAAAAAACATTTTTCTTTCTGACCATGTTGTCTAAAACACGCTGTGAGGTTAAAAAAATAGGAAGTATCAGGGAAGGAGAAGACCAAATATCTAGTAATAACATAAGGATTATATTAATAAACAGTGTACTGGGTGGATTATTTTGGACTTCCTTAAATATTAAGACATGAAAAAGTAAGCTTCAAAGAAAGTTCAGTGAAAAAATACCTTCATAAATTCATTTGACAATTATTATATATTATACCAAATATATCCATATATGCACACTCATATATACATTTAAATATGATGATATATGTAATGACAGTACGATAGAATAGGGGAACTTTTTTCTTCCCAAAACCTAAATTATTTCAAAGCTAATTATATTTTTCTTAAAAAGAAAAAATTGTGAATACCCAAATTACCATTTTTTAGAGAAAAATAAAATCTCTTGGGGCAAAAGAGAACAGGAAACAGTAAACACAGCACGTCTTCCTGTTCCATTTAAAGGAAAAGAAGCTCTAGAAGCCAAGTGAAGTAGGAGGCTATGCAAATTATTGGTTAAAGAATTGGTCCAGGATATAGACAAGAAACTATAAACTGATTTTAGCCATCATTGTCTTCATTAGATGGTTTTATTCAACATTTCTAAAATCACTATTGCTCAAAATAGCACATAACATTTTTCATTCCACTAATATGAAACCCTGTCAGGTTTCTTCTCTTATCAGTCCACCCTCCATCTCAGTCTCAATTTCATGCCAAGATGCTGACTTAGCAGAAATGCCATGCAGTGGCATGGTGACTTCTACCCCTAACCATGAGACACTTTTCATTTATATTCATCAAGGAAGCACTCCACAGGCATCAAACCATCTACCCAGATCTCAGTTTGTTATTTGATTATCCAAGTTAATCCCATTAGGCACTGATCTTTTAAATAGCACAAAAACTGCTGACAAAAATGCCTCTGCAAACATTAAAAATTCCCCACATGAGGAGTATTACATTTCACAGTTAGCCTTAGCAAAAGTGGTGTTTACATTTATATAAATATTAATTGGAGACAATTTCAAGTGAAAATGAAAAGACCTAAGTATCTTAAAAAAATAAGGTCTTATAAGACACAGTGAGACTTAATGAGATAAACTGATGTCTTTTTTTCCCCCACTTAGAAATGTGGGGATTCGCCAGTAGTACTTTCTCTATAAATTGCCAGATGGTTTAGTCTTTTCAGAAACCTAGATTTAAAGTCTATTCCAACTTTATGGAAAATATCTGACTTCTGTTTGTCACAAAACATGCATTTTTCTTATGAGATACATACTGTATATGATGGTATGCACTCTATAATAAAATACATAGGAGAAATTAAAATATCTATTAATGTCTAGGAACTCAAAATATCTTAAGAAAAAAAGGGACTCCAACATACATAGGGAAAGGTCATATGATGCTTTTGAATGAACAAAAACAGATGGAAACCAATACGTAAAAAAATCATGAAATCATATGCAGAGGTGGTGTTTAATAATGAAATGGTTATTAACTACTCAGTAAAATGTGCATGTAGAAAAAATATCTTCTTGTTAAATGAATGATATTAACAGTTTACCAGACCAAAGTCAGAAAAAGCCCCATCACAAACACATCACTTATTTATGCATGCCTCCATTTCTCCATCAGGTAAATGGATCTAATGAGCGATTTCATTAGATCTTTCAACTCATAAGGAGTCTAAGGGAAGTATCATTATTTATATTATTATATAAGTGCACTTGTGGAAAGAAAAGATCTGTAAATACTCTGCAGTTTCTCTTTTCTTAAATTGACATTGTATTCTTTACCAAAATGATCAAGAAACAATAAAAGGAAAATTTTAAAAGCACACTTTTACATAAAAGGTTTCCACAAAACATAACAAGTTCTCTCTTTTTTGAAAAACAAATAATGCAAATATGAAAAGTTTCTAGAATCAAAAGTTTATCAACAAGTAGTATGAAATAGTCACAATACTGAAGAATTTTTCCATGTAGATTAGTAAATACTAAGAAACAATCCTCCTGAAAAGACAAACCCAAGCTTTAGTCCTGGCCCAAGGTTTTGATGCCGTTGCGTGGGGGAAGAAATGGAAGGGCATCTGGTGCGCCATTGAAATCAGGCACTAAGATGAACAATAAGTATGTTCCTGTCTTGCCCTTACCTACCATCTCTTATTTTCTTGATGTTTGTCTTAATTGGTACTTAAACTAATGAAAATTTAATCATTTGACATTTCTTGTGCGCCTACTATACTGAGGTCTGAGTTAAGTATTTGAACTGATAATTAGGCTGATCAGACGTACCATTTAAATTGGTAGAGAAAACAACGGTCTTGTCCTGTTTCAAATGGTACGTATGGTCAGCCTACTGACACCTTGAATTTAGCCCAGTGAGACTAGGCTCACCGTACGTACCATTTGAAATGGGACAGAACCGTTGTTTTCTGTCCCATTCAAAATGGCACATCTGGTCAGCCTACTAATAGGCAGAGTGAATACAGTTCCTGACTGAGAGTTCATGACCCACTGGAAAACACCAGCATATGAATTCTAGACTAAAAAGAAGCAATGTCCACTGTTGATGAGAGTGCGAATGGACACATACATTTTGGAAGTGATTTATATTTTCTTCTAAAGTTGAAGAGGAATGTATTCTACCAGCCAATAATTACAGCCCTAGATATATGTCCTAAAGTAATGCTTGTACATGTTCATTTATGGAATGCTCAAGAGTGCTCATAGCAACAAAATATTTAAAAAACTGAGAAGGACACAGCATTCATTTTTAAGGGAATATATAGATAAATGTGAAATAGTTTCACAATAGAATACAATACATTTGTTAAAATAAATTATCCTCTGCACAAAGACCATACCATGGAAGACTATTAGAAATACAGCACTGAGTAGGCAAAACTGGGTGAAGACTACATATAGTATGATAGTATTCTAACAAAATTCAAAAGTGAGAATATACATGCATCACATTTTTAAAGATACATACACGCCTAGTCACATTATTTTAAAATGCAAATGAATAGGAAACAGGATGGTGGCAGTGGGGAAGTATATCCAGGCAGCTTCAGTAGAATTGTCATTATCTAGTTCATAAGTTGTTTGGAGAACTCAGAGTTCAATTTATTATTATGCTTCTTAATGTATTATGTGTTAAGAATATTTTTGTTTGCATCAGATTTCTCAAAATAAAAATTAGATAATTGAAAAAAAGCTTCCAGTGTCACAAAATTGCACTGATTCTGCCTGGACGTGTTAGGGAATGAAGCCATGACATTTCAATGGGGCTAGAAAGAAAAACTGATTTTCCAGGAGGAGGAGGGTAATGAAGAAGAAAAAAGAAGAAGAAGGAAGAAGGAAGAAGGAAGGAAGAAGAAGAAGAAAAAGAAAAAGGAAACAGCATGAGCAAGGGCCCAAAGATGTCAAACTACAGTGAGAGAGATGTGTTGGGGCTGGAGCATGAGACACTTTGGGGGAAGAGACAGAAGATGATGCTGACGAAGTGACTCACAGCTTCTGTGGAAGGCCTTATACACCACAAAAGGAAGAAGTTTAGCTTTCAGCAATGGAATGATGCTGATGTCTTAGAAAGCAGGTAAGTTATAAGATCATAATTTTTTAGAAGGATAACAGTGGTGAACAGAACTCTGGGAGAGAATTAGTGGAGGAAAGACAGTGACAGCAATTAAAAGAGTGATGCAATACTCTGAGTGACACAAGCCGAACATTTCAATAATGGTTTTAGCAAGAGAAGAGAAGAGACAAGCTTAAAATTATGCCACACAAAAAAAAGATGATATACTTTTTAAAAAGACATCTACGGAGTAGGGTTGGTGATTAAACATATGTGTGATGATAGGAATAAGTAAGAATCACGGACAACCCTGAATTTGGTATTTCATAGGGTGATGGATGATGAAGCTTTAAAATAATTAACGTGGGAGAAGAAAATGTATTGGCAGGGAAGAGAAATTTAGTTTTGGGATTTGGCAGGGTTGAGAAGGTTTGGAAGATCCTTGTGGAAATGTTGGTAGATGCTCAAAAATACAATAGCAAGTGGGTGCAAAAATTCAAATTTATACACCCTAATTATTAGTTGTGACCAAGGAATCAAATGAAGTTCTTTATATAAGATGTGAAGGGTGCCAAGGATGGTTGAAACTTTGGACAAGAGAAATAGAAAGTTATTTTTAAAAAGAGAGATTGTTAACAGCATTAAACTCTAAAACCAGATTGCCAAGGTTCATAACGCTCCTCTCCCATCCTCAGACAGGCTACCTAACTACTTTCTCCTTTGATTTTTCCCAACTGTAGAGTAGAAATAAGAGAAGAACTGAATTGACTTCATGGGATTGCTGTATGAATTAAATTAGTTGAGTATGTAGAAAATCTCTGGCATGCACATTTATTTATCCATTCAACTGTTTATTAGGCATGCATTGTAGACTAGGCTGCTAGGTCTGGTTATGCAGGACTGTAATGATCAGTTACCTGAGAAGTAATTGCACATGTGCTGTGAGCTGACAATCCTGAAAGAGCATTTTCCCACCACCACCACGCTCCCCAAACCACCTACTATGTCTCCCATTTATTGATTGAAATCACAAGCCCCCTTGACTGATGCCAGAATTTTTAATCCATAATACCAGGTAACTTTTATAATGCAAATTATGGGAAAAGTAACATAATGGTTCTGATTTACCATAGAGTGAGTAAAAGACTCAACTTTATCATTTCCTGAGAATATACAAGTGTGTTAACTGTAATACGAAAAACACTGAAGAGGCACAGAGGACCTGGACTGGAGTGAGAGAACTAACTGGTCAGGGAGGGGTCTCCGGAAAGATGAGCCTGGAGTGAACATTCCCACCACTATTTTGCATTGAAGTATTCCTCCTGACCTAAAAGTTTTGGTGATTATTGTTTTCCCTCATAACAAGGAGTCCTGCTACTACTGAACCTCAATTTCCTCCTTTGTGGATTAAGTGTTAAAATTCACAAAGCATATTTAGCATGCTGTCTGCCATATAAAACATGCTCAGTAGGTGGTGTCTATAGCTACCTAAGCCTCAGGCTGTATAAAAACTCTTGCTAACTCATAGGAACCCTATCCTATTGTCTCCCACTGACACAATGTAAAATAGTCAAGAAGTGCTCTGCAGGATGACTTAGGAAAGTAGATTTCTGTGTTGGGATAAAGATGAGATTATAATTATAAAATAATAATAATAATAATAATAATAGTCTACTATGTGCCTGATAATATACTATCACATTTCATACAATACTTAGTGCATAAATATTTAGCCTGTGAATTCCCTTTTTCATTACCAAATATCACTACCTAATTTTGGCTACGGAGATACTTATTAATGAAAGATAAGATTGTGCTAAGATTTTATAAAAGTACCAAGTTAAAAATTAAACCCATAATAGAATTAATATCTGAGAAATGTGTCATTTCATTAACATTACCATGGACAGGTGCACAAGATACCATTGTTATGAAGAGACTACCCTGCAAGACAATACTCTGCCTTTTCTCTCTGTATTTCTTTTTGAAAGTACTAGTCACTGACTATAAATTCCATGGCGCTTCTCAGAACGGGCAAGGATAATTGACATTTTCATATATTTTTGCAGTCCCTTTCTACTTCTCATTAGTTTCAGTCCTAAAATGTGAATTCTATCAAAGTGCATGCTGGATAGTTTTAAGATTAACCAGTTACAATAAAATGAAAGGGCTATTTTTCACATGGCTAAATAATAGGAATTTGAAAGCCAAAAAAAATGTGAGTATATAGGAATAATAAGAAAACAAAAGGAGCATGTTGCTTCCTCTTTTGGTGCCAATTCAAGACTGAATTTTTCTTTAAGGAGGAACTCAACAAAATGAAGATGAACAGAGAGAAGCACACATCAGGTTATCATCACTAGGCCAGTCATTTAATGCACCTAAACAAAGTTTGCCTAAAATCATATCTGATTTCTGTCAAAAGGTTTTCTTCCTTTTTGGTGCCACAATTTTGTTAAAAATTATATTTATTCTTTTAAAAGTCCACAATTATTTTAAAATAGAAGCATGCTGATGTCTTAAGTACAATTGGTTGAAATTTCTTTCAGGATTATGTATAACGACAGGAACACAGACTAAATGAAGGAGAAAACAATTTTATTCTGGTTTTAATTGCATTTTATAAGAGTGAGACAAAGAAAATCATGGCATTTCAGTGACTTTTTCTGCTTTTGACATCTTAAATTCCCTACTTCAGGTAAAATTAAGTTTTTTATTTTCTTCTATGTAGTATTCATAATCAGTTTATTTTTATTTGTCTGGTATTTATTTTCATTTCATATTTTGAACAGAGGGATAGAATATCTGATTTTACAACAGAATGGATTGCTCAACTACTGACCAGGAGACATCAGCCCACAGCAGAGGATTTATGTGTAGCCTTCTGCTGCCCTCTTTTGGAATAAATAAGTGAACAATACCACTTTTGAGTCTATGAATTTTACTATTGTCTGTTTCCTACCATTGCCACGTTGCTTAGGAAACAAAGGGCTAGAACTCAATTATCAAATGCCCTGTTATTTAAAAATTGGAGATTTATTTTAAATTTTTGAATGCAAAAAAATGTTATTTAGCAAAGGATTATTTAACAGCATACCAAATAAAAGTAGAATTGCATTGAATACAACAAATTCAGGTTACCTGATAACCCTACAAACTAAAATAATAATGTTAAAATCGGTATTTGGAGTTTCATGTAGCTTATAAAGTTACAATTACATAAATGGAAATTTTTCAATATAAAATGAAATGGTAATGGATTTAATTATGAAAAATATTAGGAAAGCTTTCAGTTTACCACAATGTAAAAAAAAAAAAAAAAAAAAAAAAAAAACGCTGAGTTTATTTTAGTTTCTAATATATTTACACCCATTTGGCAATAATCCTGGAACTTGTAGGTAATATTGCTATCACTCACAGATAGGATGCAAATGTTTAGTGAGCCTGTGGATATTTTAAAAAGTAGGTCATTTCAGACAAAGCTTAGGTCTGATTCTTTCACTGATTACCTTTCCCTTCTTCCACCAGGAAAATCTACCAACAAAAATGTGTGACCCAAATATTAAACTGTAGTAATAATAACTGTAAATTACATCTGGCACCAAACAGAAGAAAACAAAATCAACAAAATTAAATATATACCTGTGCTTTTGCGGAGATGAACAGGAATGTTGAAATCTGGTTATGTTCCTCAGCAGTATAAGGCCCCTCCGAAGGGATGCATGTAAAAGATATGATAAGATGAATGACTGCACGTAATAATTCTAGTTAGGAAGAACCTAATATTTCAGGATACTAGAATACGGCACCTACAAACAGAACTCAAAACAATAGCAAAGAAAACAATTAAATCAATTAGGCCCCAATGTGGCCAGAATTCTCCTGATAAAGAAGAACCATTGTTTGCTTGAGAAAAGTTGTTTTAGAGCACATAAAAAAATAGTTTGAGAAAATCTTACTCCGAACATTGAAGTCTTCCACTATGGGTGGACAAAAGCCTTTCTGTAAACATCCCTGTAAAGAGAAAATTTAAGATCTCTTGGCTATAATATAACACATCAAGAGCTAAGATTAATCATTTCTGATATTCGCAGGTATTTATATGGTTTAGTATAGAATTTTATGTATACTAAAAGATAACAAATATAGTATCTGTGCAACACATAGAATCTTATACTCAGGAGTCTTCATTTCTTCTTAAGGTATTTTTGCAACCTTATTTATTCTTATTTCATGATATTTGGATGATTTAGTGTTAATTAATATTAATAATTATCAATATGTGTCACCATTCAAACTTCCATCTTACTTTAAAATGCATAAATTTCAATTCAGTTATTATTACTCAAAGAGACAAGATATTTCAACAGAGATGGCAAACAAAAATTATCAACTGATTGACAAAGATTACATTACTGGAAGTCAGTAAAATTTCTGGATAGCCTTTGGGCTGGAAAGCCATCACTGCAATGAGGTAGAAATGAAGCTAAATTATGTGATCCTGTTGCAGGAGTCAAAATATCCAGGTGCAACTAACCATATTGGATATTGTAGAGTAAGCCTAGATCTCTAGATAAGTAATTTGTTTAGTTTGGGGTAAGAAAATTAAATAGACTGTGTCTAGACAGAATGACCTCACTGCATATAGTTGCTCCCACAGAAGCCAGAATCTAATGAAAATTCCAAATTACTTTATTAAATAAATGTCTTTAGTTATGCATATATGTTACTTTCTGTTGAGGCCCTGACAATTCTCCTGTGGCAGTAGAAAATTTTATACTTTATTAAAAATTATAGAAAAGTCCTGGGATATGAACATAACAAATTGTACAGAATTTACCACACTCTACCTTTTTGTAAGAGTTCTATTTTACTTTACTACTATCAATGAATAACCATGAAGTCTTTTAGGATCCTGCAGGCTAAATTTGGTGATTTCAGGACATATGAGGACTGTCCCAAAAAAGTCCAGCCATAATGCCTCTATTTTTTCATATTACATGGCTGAATACTTTCCAGACAGCCCTCATTGTAAAATTGTTAAACAAATAAGAATTGGCAAAAATAAGACATAGGAAAAATCTCAGTTTGCTTCTTTCTGTTTCTAATATGGTGTGTTCCTTTGTTTTACATTTAATTTAGTTCTTTAGTGTTGTACTTTTGATTATGGTTTGCTAGGTTAAAAAATAGAATATTTAACTGAAAGAAAGAATAGGTAAAGGTATGGATGGAGATTGAGATTTAAGGTTGAAATTTTTCCTTGATGGCCTCAAGTGTCAATAACATAACTGTCACAAGAAGTTAGCAATTCCAGGGGAGGTTCCGCTAACAGCCAAGCTAAACTTTACATTTGGAACATTTCTATTGTTTTTTGCTTTTTTTTTATAACCAATATTTACTAATCTGTGTTACAATGAGAGGATCTCCCACTTAAAAATCAAGTTAAAGTGCTCACAATTATTTGGGCTACTTTAACATACAAACACACACAGCAATGAATCTGTGGTCATAATGAATAATTTAAGGGAGAAACGATGATTACTGTGAATATTGGAGATCTCACAAAAATACATTTGGTGCAAGTAAAGCTCTTGTGATTATATAAGTTATACATTATATATAATAGATATTATATTTATTATATATAATGGATTGGCAAGTATCATGTTGATGAAGTGATTGCAGATACTTAGAACAACTGAGTTTTCACTGCTTCGGAGTTCGTAAACTAAGAACAAAATCTGAAACGTAGCTGGCGAGATAGATGTACAAGGTGCCTTTATTTAAAAACAAAAATTTCTGCTGACTTTGCTATTTCCAGCAGAGCTGAAAAGTCTGTGGTGATCAGCATTTCAGCATTCCCCCATGCCATAGCTACTTAGGATTTTTTCCAGTTATTGGCCACTGCCTACAATCAATTCTTACTGTAATTGACTAGTCGAACATACAACATGTCCATCTTTCAAGGCTTGGCGTAAAATTTCATTTCTGACTTGGCACAGAGTGACTTTATCAGTTCCTCTTCTTTGTTGGACTGCTGGGGTGGGGGCAAGTGCAGAGGCAGGGAACCAAAAAGCAAGCTGAGGACGAGGTGGGAGAAGGCTCTCTCCTACCGGTTCATGTGCACATGTGCGTGGTGCCAGCGGAAATACCAAGATCTATCGGAAAGCAAATATGAGTGGCAGAAATGGGATAAATATTATATACCCCAACTCCCACACCAATACACTCCTAAAGCTGCCAAAATGTGGCTCCTTTTCTGTGAGAACTTAGGTTCCCTGTCTTGGGGCATCAGATTGATTACAGCAGTTCGTGGTGGAAGGTGGTGGGGATTTTGTGGGAAACATGAGTATTTAAAAGAGAGGTTATAGTGCATGGAGGACAGCAGTTGTAGACAAAGAAAAAAAAAGTAAAGGCAAAAAGGACCCTGTGGAGTGCACCACATGAAAAAGTTATAGTGACAGTCCGTGTAATCTCTGTATGAGCCAGGGGTGTCCATGGGTCAGAAAAAAAGTTAAAACATATCAGCTTTGCGGGGACATTCATTGTGCTGCTTGATGCCCACTTAGTCACTTTACAAAGAGTGTTCTCCCCTTCTTCCTGGCTAACAGAACCCCAGTTCAATTTGTGTGATGCCTCAAGGATGCATCAGGTTCAGTGGTCCTATTCCCTCTTGCCTAACAGATTTATGCAGGGGTATGTGTGTAACACAATTACAGTCAATTAAAGAGAAGTTTGAGAATTTCAGAAATTTCAGAGAAATTAAGAGCAAGTTGGTTGGGTGTACAGGATAATAAATGGAATGAGGAATACAATCCTTTTTCAATTTTCCCCTTCATTCTTTTGTTTTCTACTTAAGATGCTGCTGTGGGAAAGTATGAAGTTTAGTGCCCTGGCTACCAGTGATCATGAGTGGAGTCGTGATGCTGATCCATTGAGTAGGAAAGAGTAGAAAGATAGAAAAAACCCAGATCATTGTAACATTGCTGAGCTGTTGCAACCATCTGAGACCACCAGACCTCTTGTTAGTTACAATCATTAAATGTCATTATTGTTTAAGCTATTGTTGTTAGAGCGTTCTATTACCTGAAACAAAACTCAGTCCTTATAGTTACATAACAGTGGTACCGGAAGTTCGGGTAAAGTAATGTAAGTAGTTGTTGTGAATGGGCATTTTCTGGTTGGGCAAAGAGCAAGGTTGTTGCACGCCAGCTTCTCAGCATTAAATTGATAGAATTAGGTGTGTTATTCTTAATGAGTCTAGAATATTACCCTCTAATGCAAGCTGGTCCAACCCAGTTACTTGGGTTCCAGATGACTGAATATTGGACAATACCATTTTCTTGAAGTTCTCTTGTGTTTTCCATTTGGTGGAGGTGGTTTCTTGGATGACATGGTCTCCATGAGAGTTCTTAAGTGGGAAGTGCCCACTACCATAGTGATGGGCATCGAGTTATATGCACATTGGAGACCACTGAGTGTGGCTTTGTCCATCGAGATTCTTGAAATTAGACCTCCAAAATGGGAGCAGAGTCCAACAGCCCCAGAAAGAAAATGCCTCTATTCCACACTTCTAATCATGGCCAAAGTGTTAAGAGTTAAGATTACAGAGTTCCTTAGGCACTGATTTGCCCCCCAATATCCAGGGGGTTTGGATGGGTTCCCACAAGAAGAGTTAACGTCAACTCTGCCTTGGACACCAGTGTCAAAGAGGTCAATGAAACCTTGTTATGTCCAAGGTCCTCTGGGCTTCAGTCTGTTCTAAGGCACTTATGTGAGTATCTGCTTATGAGCAAGTGACACTGGGAAATAATTAGCACGTGAAAAACACAAATAATTAATACTAACCTAGTTCCTTAATGTGAAATGCATTTAACGTAGGTGCTGATAAATTTGTATTGGAAATTCATTTCAATGTTTTCGATTTGCAATACATAGATTTCGTTCATATGGCATATCTTCAAAAACTTCTTATTTTTGTGTGAGGAAAAAAATTATATTTATCATCAAATAACAATCAATTAATCTCTGTTACTTTTTATTTGTTAATTAATCATTGATTAATTTTAATTAAAAATAAAACACTTATTGGTTGGTGACTAATAACCCACTGTTAACTGTTGGTATAAAAAAAAAAACACCACTAACTAATAATTCTTAGCTACTTAAAGTGAAATGCATTTAACATAATTGCTGATAAATGTTTCCTGGAACAATCATGTGGTTTTGATTTCTTTATGGCATAAATTGCTTCCTTATGGATTAGTGTGTCTTCATAAAATTATTTTATTCTGGGAGAAAACCATCCTAATCATCAAATAGTAATCAGTCACTTTTCATTGAGTGTAAACTGTGTGTGCCTTGAACATACTTATTAAATTAGTGCTAGATGTTGGTCTATTTATCTACCTAAAGACTGGTTAAGACCCCTTTGATTCAGAATTGCAAGAATGGGGAGTTCAATAATTTCCAATACCATAAAATTATGAGGTAGCCTGATCCATTCGTTTAGCACAGTCTGGAGTTACT
Source organism: Lyroderma lyra (assembly GCA_004026885.1). Taxonomy (NCBI): domain Eukaryota; kingdom Metazoa; phylum Chordata; class Mammalia; order Chiroptera; family Megadermatidae; genus Lyroderma; species Lyroderma lyra. The sequence continues at coordinate 21,602 of PVJL010002641.1, forward strand.
CTTTTAACTAATTTGAATTTATGTGATGATACTAATTGAGCAATAAAGAATGCTTTTATTTTAAATTTAAAACAATATTTATTGAGAACATTCTATGTACCAGACACTGTACCAGATCCTGGACAGAGAAGGAGAAATCATAGTGCCTGGTCAGGGACAGAGATGTGATGTTCGGTAGCAGATATTTTTAAAGTAGTTTTTGAAATTAAGTATAAAGTATATATAGATGGATTATTTGAGATCTCCTTGGTTTTGTCCTCAGTTTGGCTCAAATAAACTTATAAAAATTCAACCAAAAAAGTACATATAGGAAAATGCAACATTTGTATGTAAAGCTCAAGGAATTTTTATAAAATGAACATAGTCATATAATGAGCACTTGAAACACAAAAGGGATTATTATCAGCACTTTCCATGTTTATTTTTACTCACTGTACTTTCAAGGGTGAACACTAAATTATTTTACCTCATTTTAAACTTCAAATAAGTGAAATCATATATTATAGTATATATGTGTCTGACATTTTTAACAAATCACTTTTAAGATTCATCATGTTCTTATATGAAATTCATTAATTCTTAACTGCTATATAGTATTTCATTAAATTAATACATCTTAGTTCATTTATACTTTTTACTATAGGGTTATTTCAAGTTTGGGGTTATTATGAATTGTAAGGCTGTGAACATACTTGTATGCCTCTTCTAATGAACATCTTATGTTATATATATATAGAATACTCAGATATATACATATGTGTGTATATCCATATATATATATATATATATGGATATATATATATATATCCATACACATATGTGTGTGTGTGTGTGTATACATATATATATGAGGTCAGACAATTTCACAAACTCATCCTAGAAAGTGTGCTACATACCTCATTGCTGGGTGTCACTACAGTCACCTTTGAAGTACTCCCCTTGGGAAGCTGTGCACTGACGCCAGCACCTAGTCCACCCTTCAAAGCAATTTTGGAATTCCTTTTCTGGAGTGGCCATCACAGCTGTCATTGTCCCCAAAATCTGACAGTTAAGTTCACGAACTTGCCACCGTTCTCTTATGTTGACAGCACTGTGCAAACAACTCAGTAAGGTGTCAAGTGCACATGGCGGCAAGCTCGCTAACTTAACTGTCAGATTCTGGGTAGGTTATGACACCTTACCGAGCTGTTTGTACAGCGCTGCCAATGTAAGCACATGGTGGCAAGTTCGTGAACTTCATTGTCGTATTTTAGTCACAACGACAGCTCTTATGGTCATTCCAGCAAGAGAGTTCCAAACTGCTTTGAGGGATGAACCAGGCACTAGTGTCAGTGCATAGCTTCCCAAGGGGAGTACCGGTAACCCCCATATAACACAGTTGGTAAGTTCCTAAAATTGCAGTGTTATGTGAATTCATGTTATACAAAACGAAGAACTAGTACAAAAAGGGGGTTAGGTTCCAAAAACTAAAAAAAGTAATATTATATTTTTATAATTAAGAGAAATATCTTTATTAAAACAATTTTCACCAAAAGTATAACATATTAATATGTGTTAAATAATGTTTTCTTCATGCTATTCGGGGATTTCTCTATTTTCAAATGAGACATTTTTCGCTCTTAAAAGTTCTTATTACATTCCTTGTTATTTGAGGATTTCTCTAATTCTCAAAATGTATTAGAGTAAAACCATGTTCTAGGATGCCATGTTGTTTGGGGGTTAGCTGTACTTCAAAGGTGACCATACTCATATTCAGCAATGAAGTATGCAGCACTCTTTCTAAGATGAGTTTGCAAAATTAATTGTTCGACCTAATATACACACATGTATATATACACACACACATATATATGCAGACGCACCCACACGCAGACATGCAGACATACACACATACTTACATACACATATATTTGTACACAGATATATAATATACATGTAGATTTACTATGTCATAGGGTCCACACATGCCTCGCTTTATTAAATATTGGCAAACATGTTTCCGGAGTGAGTGTATTAATTTACAATCACAGTAGTTTACGGGAGTTATACTAAGTTCAGATCCTCAACAATGTTTGTGACTATTACTCATTTCCATTTCAGGCATTCTGGTACGTAGTGGCATCTTAATTGAAGTTTAAATTTTCGTTTTACAGGTGATTAATGATGTTGAGCAGTTTTCTAGTATTAATGGTTCATTTGCTCAGCCTCTTTTATAAGTACGTTTTCCAGTCCTTTGTCCATATTTTTTTCTACTCTTTTCTCCTACCTAATTCCTATTGAATTTTACGAGTTCTTTATAGTTTGTGGATATGAGTCTCCATCAAATATATGTTTCAGATATACCCTTCAACTTGCTCGCTTAACTTTTTTAAAATCTGTTGATAGTGTCTCTAGATGATTAATTATTAAGAAATTCTTAACTTTACAATAGTCTAATTTTTCAAAATTTCCTTTATGGTTAGCAATTTCAAGTCTTATTTAATAAATACTTACCTGTCCCCAAGTTCATATAGATATATTTTTCTTTCCAAAACTTTATTATTTTTGAATTTTTCAGCGTTAGTTCTGGAAAAGATTTTGAATATAGTGCATGGTCAAAATTCATTTATTCAATATGGCTAATTCAGCTGGCCAATCGCTATTTCTTGCAAATACCGTTCTTTCTCCTCCGCCCTACAGTGTCACCTTTGGCAGTGTAAGTTTTCAGCAGGGTGGTCCACAGCACTGGTGTGTGGAGGGAGGAGGGGGAAAGGGGCCAGTGAGGCAGGGAGAGTGAGGAGTCCCCTGCGTGAGGAAAGCATTGCTCTGGACAGTCACCTGGTCTGATAGCAGACTTTGCAAGGATTTAAGAACGCACCTTCTGCCATGTTAAGCAATTTAGATTTGAGGACGTGTCTAAGACTGTAACACACTCTAACTTCTTCTAATGTAATAGCCAATCATGCAAAAAGATGTACATGACAGATTTTTAAATAAAGAAATTCCACTCAGGATTGAGTGGAATTTCTTTATTTAAAAATCTGTCATGTAATAACCAATCATGAAACCATTTCCAGTTATGTGAAGTTTACTTGGCCAAGTTATACCAACTTTAAAATATTAGTGAATTAAATCTATACAAATTCTAAAACATAACTTTAATTCAATGGTTTAGAAAGTTTCAGATATACATTTTAATGATCTACAATGTGTCAATCAAAGCATGTAATACTATTTTATGCCAACATTTAACAGAAGAGCAAAGGATCAGTTTTTAATTTCCTAAAACATTTCTTATAAGAGATGAAACATGTCCTTAATAAAGAAAAGCATTCAGAATAAGGGTGACGTTTGTCATATTGAATAGTACTACAGGTTTTTTATCTAGAGAATTTCCAGGTTCAGACCAGGGGCTTGTCTGTTTGGTGTCAATGGCAGAGTGAAAGCCAAACCTTCACCTGTAACTTTGTTTCGGCACAGGGTTTCCAACCACCTACCACGTCATCACAGTGTGTGTGGTACACGCTGGGTCTGTCTTCAGTGATGCTCAAGGGGTTAGCATAATAGGAAGATGGAAGTCAAAGGCCAAGGGTGGGGCAGGTGATCCCCGGCCATCAGCTATTTTACTATTATTCTGGTTTCCTTAAGGAGTTTAAAACTGCCACTCTGTTCAAAGGCTTGAGGCACTTGCAACAGCCTCAGGCAGCAAAAGGGATAGTCGATTTTCCACTATAATATTATAATGGCACTTGTGCTCTCATGAGCTGTTCTCACAGGAATTTCTGGGTCTAGTAGGATATAATTCTTATTGTGGCAACTTTACTGTGACTGCTCCCAGACTACCAGAGTTATGACCTGGTTTTCAATACTATCTAGAAATTGTCTTTTCCTCATCCCTCACAGTCATGATCTTATTTTTTTTCACATTTTAAATAACAGCAAATTGATATAATTGCATTTCTGAAAAGTCTTAACACTGCTTAAGAAATTTGCTGAATAATGAAGATCAAAATGAAGGTAAGTCACATGTCCGGAGACACAATGAAGTGTTTATACATATTTTCTATCATGATTCTTTTTATTCTAAAAGTTATCCACTCTGAATTTTCATTGAAATGTAAGAATGTCTTTAAGAATTAAGTAAATTATACCTACCTATATATTTGCATTTGCTTTCATGGAGTTTTATTATTTCAAATACGAATTATTATGTACTTCGAGGTCAGTTTCTGCTTCAATGTGAGGAGGGCAGAGGTGAGACAGAGACGGGAGGCAATTCCAGGACGTGGCCTGCAGCACGGCCTGCTATGACTGCATCTCAGGTTGTTAGGTGAGTGGAGGGATGAGGAAGACTTACTCTTTTTTTTTTATCCCATTTTGAAAGTGGGACAAAAAGAGAAAGAAACCTGACTGTGCCTTCAGATGGGCCCATGTTGGAAAGTTTTAGTAATATCCAACTGTGGGTACGGAGGACTCAAAGGCGTGCTGTTTACAGCCAAGATATGTGTGGCATCCTCACCACAAATCAGTGAGGAGCTACCCTATCCTTGGCTTTTAGACTTTATTTTCTGTGTTACAGAAATTACACAATTAAAATGGGCTTAGTTATATACTAAAGTATGAGAAATCACAACCAATAGGTTGACATTATAGGAATTTTTCTTACTTTTTTATTGGAATTTGGAAACTCTTGGTGGGTACATTCATGCATTTATTACCTGGAATAGTAACTCAAAATTATTTAAAGATACACCAAATATAACTCTCTAAGCAGAGACCTTGAGCACATTTTCTTTGGCCCTAAACTACCCTGAAATGTCTCAGGCATCATTATTTTACCAAAGACCTCATGAGAACTGGCAGGCCACCAAGAAACTGGGAGAATGTTTATTTTTACTGTTGTCATTAACTGTGCATCTAGTTCGCTAGAATACAGCTGTCAAATAAATAGGGTCCACTCAATGCAGTGGGTTTTTATTGGAAACATGTTTAAATTAGAATGTACAGGAAATTTCCTGCCTTCTTTTTAATCAGATGGAATTACTTTAGAAAAGGCACAAGGCAACTAAAACATTTATTTCAATAATACAATAAACACGTCTCGAGCTTCTTCTGTGTGTCACCTCTCAAGCCTTGGACTAGGTCCCAGTAATGGTAAATTAAAAAGATCTACAAGACTTGATCATTCTGTTTTGCTACCGCGGCTTAGATGGAGTGGAGGGGTCAGGAGATGTAAAATGTGCTTCAACACTCGGTGCTAGCGACGTGGCTCTTAGAGCATTGTGGGGTGTACAGATACAAGAGAGACTAATTTTGTTTAGAGTACGTCAGAGGTGGTCCCTGGGGAGAAAGGCTATATGAGGTGGGCCTTGAGGAATTAAATCCCAGGGAGTGAGGAATAGATACAGAGCACACATGTCTGCAATCACTTGTATGTTTGGCAGAAAAGTCAGTCCCAAGAAGCAAAAGTGGTTATACTTTCCCTAAAAATGCTTCCGAAGACCCTACCTGTTGCAGCAGGCTCCGGCAGTCCCGCCCTGCCCCCTGCACTCCCCTTTATGTGCCTGTCTTCAGCTTCCTACCACACACACCAAGCTCCTGTGGGAAGCTTTCTCTAGGCTCAGGATCAGAGCAGGCCTGCCTATAAGCAGAACTGGAATGCTGAGTCTTAGCCCCAGCAACAGCCCTCAACCCTGAGCTGCATTCCGATTTTCCTCCAGCGGTCCCGGGCCATGGTGACCCATTTACCCACAGACCCTGTTCATTGAGGGACGCTGTGATCGGCTTCCTTCCTTTTCCTGTCCCACTTCCCTTACCAGTTCTTCCTTCATTTATCACCTGTTTGAGTCCCCTATCGCTATGCAACAAATTATCTCCAAACACAGTGGCTTCAAAGAACAACCATTTGTGCTTACACATTTGTAGATCAGGAATTCCAGCAGGCCCCCGTTGGTGACTTCCCTGTTCAGCATTGACTGGGGCTCGCTAGTACTGTCATCACCTAGTGGATTGGCTGGCCGTAGGGTACAAGTTGGTTCCACACGTGTGCTCCATACATTGGCAGGGATGGCCAGAAGGCTGCACTCACCTGGGAATGTCAGCCAGAAGGCCTACTTTTAACCTCTCCAGCATGGTGGTCTCATGGTATTCCAGCTTCCTACCAGACACTAAATGGCTCCCAAAGACATCGCTCCAAGGGTCGGCTAGTGGAGACTGCCATTCTCCTAAGATCTGAGCCTGCAAACTCGCACAGTTACATCTGCATTACTACAGAAAACACCCTGATTCAAGGGGACAGACTATAGACCCCACCTAGAAATGAAAGAAGTAGCAAAGATTCAAGAGCAGTTTCTAGGGCAACACACCTGAAGCATGGGTGTTCAGATTATGGACTGTAATAAAACACCCCATCTCAGGGTTCAAAACTCATACAACAGTAATGGTGATTAGAAAGCACTTGGACAGGCACGGAGATGGGAATTTCAGACCTTCCAGAGCAGTCCAGCTCAGTGGGGGACATTCTACTGCTCTGTAATAGCACACCAACTCTCCTAAGAAGAGCACGCACATCTATTTGCTGGTATACCTGTGTGTGTGCCAAACGTGGGCCAGGCATGTCCTGCAGTCACTTCTCTCACTGGCCTACTGGTGGCTCTGAGAAACTCATTCCCACTCCTATGTCAACTCTGAAGCCGACGTTGTCACCTCATTTTGGGGGAGGCCCTTTGGCTCTGCCTGTGTTTGTTGTTGATGTGGGAGATTTGGGTATGTGGAGCTGGACCGAGTAGGCACGTGTGTTCAAAGCTTGTCTAGGCAGAGCTCAGCTGGTGATGGTTGTTTAGGGTGAGAAATAATATTTTAACTTAATTTTTCTTCTTTTTTCTGTACTTCTTGTGTTTTTACGTGAACAAAGGGCGACTTCACACAAAAGGACCTCATGACTGACAGAAACCCTCATGCTATATTTTATTGTTTGTATCACCTGAGTGAAAATTGTCAATAGTTTCACACTAGATTCCTGAAGACCTAAGAATCCTGTATTCTGTTTCCAAGTTATTTGCTAAATCACTGACTTTTGAAAGAAATAAGATTTATATGATTTAGTTTTTTCCTAACTGACACATTGAAGTGATAATCCTACTACCTACCTCACAAGGATGTGGAAGGATTAAATGGACTAAGAGATGTAGAAGTGATGTGAAAACCAGAATAAACCAAAGTGTTAGTAAAATGTTTCAATTCTTTGAGACCAAAGATCATTACTGTGCCTGATTGATACTAAACATGTAATAACTATTTGTTGAGATAAATAAAAGCATTATCATTAGTTCTGCAAAAAAATTAATAGTATTTTATAAATTATATAGAAAAGATGCTTTGCTCCCACAGAGTGAGAGCCAGCAAGTAATTAGAACCAGTCCAGCAAAAGTCTTATGAATTATCCCAAACTCATATATTCAAAAAAATTGCCACATATAAGACTTTGAAAATTAAAAAGAATCTTAGCCAAGTGCATTTCTAAGAAATTTTTTGGTTGCTTTGAAAATCGAAGGTAGTAAGGGGAGAGAATTTTTCTGTGAACCAGATGGATTATTTTTTAGCTCTTAGGAAGTATTGTAACCAGCCACCATAAAAGCCTCCGGCTGAGATGTTTAAAGGTGAGCAGTTCCAGCCTTCAACCAGGCATTCTGGGGGAGGGCCGAGTTGCTGTGCAAAAGAAGAGAGAGTCATGTGGTCCAACTGTAAAATAGAAAAATTGCATGTAATTATTTTACAAGCAGAGTGCGATGATGTGAAAGGAAGAACTAATGATGATGCACTCAGCTTGTTAGAGGCTTTTCCTTCTGGGGAACTCAAGGTTACAAGAAGTGCTGCTCACTAGAGTTTTTTTTTTTTTCTTCCTTTTCCCTGGATACATAATGTTACAATAAACCCTGCACAGAGGGGGTTAATGCTACAAGGATGTTTTTAAATAATTTCTGTGTCCCAAGCCGGAGATAGAAGCCTGGCAATAATTCTCCCTGACTTCAAGCATCCTGTATTGATTGATTAATTATTCCACCAATGAACTAACAGGTATTGACCTTATCTGGTTGAGTGGCATTTAGCCAAAAGTCAGTAATCTACATCGATCACTTAATGGAACATCAAAGCTCAGCATTCTGACAGATTTATGTCATTCAGCAAAAATCTGTCAATGTTTTGCTGATACCTTGACCTTTTGTATCAAGCATGCAGTCTTTACAGAAAACAAAAAGCAATGACAGAATTAAATCTTGGAAATAATGCTTTGTTATGTAAAAAGAAGTTCTTCTTGGACTATTGCAAATAGCTTCTGCTAAGATCCCACTGAGGGGTTTCTTTGCAAATTGAAAAGCGGTTTTCTGCATGCTTGCAGTACAGGATATTCTGCTGAAGCATGAAATTATCAAAACAATGAACCCTAGGATCATTAACACTACAGCAGAGCTTCATGGAAGTACCACTGAACAGGTCAGTTTCTCTAGGGAGGGGGTCCCTGTAAAGAGGACTTGGGCCAATGATTCCGAATGGGCAGAACTCGGTGCTATCTGTCCTTGCCTGTTCTGAGTACCAGAATCCTGACACAAGTATTTGGACAAACCCACTGACCCAGTCAAATACCTATGTATGTACCTCAAAAACTAGAAGAGTTTGTTATAAAAACAACAAAAGGATTAGTTGCTAATATCTAAACCCACCATTACAGTGATAATTACATACTTTGATATGTTTATATATAATGAACATGAAAAACACAGTAGATTCTTATTATGATTCTGTCTCCTCATCTTTAAGGAATTGGTAATGAAACCTGTAATGTGCATGGCTCAAGCTATCATCTCTAGAGTAGTTCCTGTGGCCTCCTCTTCTGCAACTCCAGTACTATACTGCTGTCCCACTGGGCCTGGCTGCATAAGGATGCCTACTTCTCACTTCAGAACTTTTATATTTCAGTTTTAATTATTGCTCATGCACTTGACTGAAGTACAGTTACTGAGTAGTAAGGCTTGCCTTCGGGGGAGATTCTGCCACCTGCCAGTAGTTACTATGGTGGTTCTACCCATGCAATGCTGTATCACAGTGTGATGCCCTCTCTCTGCCTCTCAGCTTCTCCAGGCTGCTTTTGGTCTGGAGATCACCCTTATCATAGGCTATGATGCTAAATGGTGGGTTTATTGGGTTGAACGTCCTTTCAGTGTGAAGCATCTATTCCTACTTGGAGTCTTACTTAAAATGCTTCTCACAATTGCCAAGCACATTTTTAATTCATCGTCTGCAGTGCCAGCATGCCTTATCTGTCTGCATTTGAAGACAGGCCGTGTGCTACGACTCCCCTGCAGTTTGATAAGCTTGTACAGCTTGTGACACTCTAAGATTCAGGTCTATGTCCATGATTTGTTTATTAATTGAAACTAAAATTTCCCTTTATCAATAATGCTTTAAAACAAATGTTGAATATTTTCCACAACTAATCTAATAATCACCAACTATAATAAAAATGGTAAACAGACTTCAGCCTGGTTTCTCATCCTTCTATTCTTATTATTTCTGTGGTGCTGGGTAAGTCATGCTCGATCAGTTTGATATGTTTATATATAATATATGATATAATCGATAAGTCATCCTTATCAGCAAAATATGGGTGTTGGCCTGGCAGAACTGTAAGGTCCATTTTATCACTATTCTCTTATACTTTATTGTATATTAATCAGTAACATATTTCAGAATATGTCGATAGGAAAGTTTCCCAAAAAAGGAAAAATAATATGGTAGAGTAACTTCCTTCAAGCTAAAATGAAATTTAAAAAGGCATGATATAGGAAAGATGCTCTACGTAACCTTAGGTGGCCGACCACTTGGAGTGATTTGATTGATCACTAGATAAAGTTCAATGCCTTTTGAACTGAAAATTAGTTTCATAAAGAATCTGACCTAATAGTCGTAGCTCATGTGGTGGCACAATCATGAAAAAAAAAAAAAAAGACACAAAACACTTAGATTCTCTGAAGAAGCAAAGGGAGCTCAGACTTTCACCCGGGCTTTCTGTGCTTTTGTGGCTCATCAACAAAGACAAGGTTCAGAGAATTAGTGAAAATCTTACATAGATAGTTTTCACATTAGATTTATCTTCCTTTTAAATATGAAATGATTAAATCAAGGTGGCTAGAAAAAGGACACAAGAACTTCTGTTATGATTTTGTAGTGTGTATGATATATTTTGTCTAAAAACAGTGCTTACTTTTGGCCAAGGCGTACGTATTAATACTGTTGACTGACATGTTAGTCACTTGTTTAGATTTTGTGTTCATTTTGTATAAAGTAGAGAATTTTGTCTCCATATTTATTTTGCTCCATTATATAAACTAGTCAATTGAATTTTCATTAATGCTTATTTATCTTCATAATATGAATAGAAACCCTGTGTATACTAAGCAGAAGATACATCTTCCTCTTGGAGAAATGAGGATGAGATTTACTTTTTCATAAGCACTAACACATGAATTTCATAATTTAAAGAAGAATAATATGTATCTTCTTGGTAAAAAAAAAAAAAAGTAAGCACAATAAATAGCCATATGGTTAGGCAGATGTTGTTTCAGACAGCTTGAAAAACGAGTGTATAAAACGTTAGCAAGTATAATTAAATTAAGTAAACCCATACTAATTGATAAATTTCTAGAAGTACAAATCATTGAAGATAATAAGAAGCCAGGAGTCTAAATAAATGAGGGCTGTCCAGAAAGTGTCCAGCCATGTAATATGAAAAATAGAGGCATTTATGGCTGGGTTTTTTCCAGACAGCCCTCGTATGAAATCCAACCTTTTGACTAACCCATAGGCAACATTACTTCACTGCCAATTAAGGGTTCCCAAATATTTTGGTCTCAGGATACTTTTATACTCTTAATAATTATCAAAGACCCCCAAAGAGCTTTGGTTTATGTGAGTTCTGTCCATTGATATTTACCACATTAAAAATTAAAACTGAGACATTTGAAATATTTATGCATTAGTTTATCTTTTAAAGTGACAATAACATGCCTTGTACAAGTAAAATAAATAATATCATTAAGCAAAATACCTATATGTTTTCCCAAGAAATTAATGAAAAAGCAGCATTGTTTTAACAGTTTTTTTCCAAATTTAACATGTGTCTTAATTGAAGATAGCTGGACTCTCACATCTGTATCTACATTTAATCTGTTGCAGTATGTTATTTGGCTAAAGTAAATGAAGAAAATAAGACAGATTTGTAATTGCAGAAAGGAAAAGTATTTTAGTAGATTTTTCAGATAATTGTGGATGTTCTTTTTTGGTACTACAGCAAAACTCAGTAAGTGGTAATTTCCTAAAGATTGGTTGCAATGCGGAATCCATAACTATGCCAGTTAACTTTTTATACTATGTTACATTAAAATTCTTTGCTCTACCTTTGGTATGTAATTTTTTATTATGTATGGTATTTTGTATGGAATTTTTACCCATAGTAATTTTTAAATTTACTTAAATTTTTAGAGAAGCTTTAGGTTCACAGCAAAATTAAGCAGAAAGTAAAAGATTCCATGTGCCTGCTGCCCCCACATATGCATAGATTCCCCCACTATCAACGTCTGGGACCAGAGTGATACATTTGCAATAGTCCATAAATCTACATTGACGTCTCATTATCACCCCAAGTCTATCTTACATTAAAGTTCACTCTGGGCGTTAAGCATTCTATGGGGTTTGACAAAAGTACAATGGCGCGTATCTACCACTATAGTACCATGGAGAATAGTTCCACTATCCTAAAAATTCTTTGTGCTCTGACTGTTCATCCCTCCCCTCCCCTCTAACCTCTGACAACATAAACTGCTCTTCTTCCTGTCTCCATAGTTTTGCCTTTTCCAGAATGCCACAGACTTGGAGTCATACGGTATGTAGTATTTTTTTAAGATGGATTTCTTTCCCTTACATATATGCATTTAAGATTCCTCCATGTCTTTTTATGACTTGATAGGTCATTTCTTTTTAGCACTAAATCCTATTCCTTTGTCTACATGGGTCAGTTTATTTATTCATTCTTGTGCTGAAGGACATCTTGTTTGCTTCCAAGTTTTTGCAATTATGAATAAAGCTGCTATAAGCATCCCTGTGCAGGTTTTTGTGTGAACATAAGTTTTCAACTCCTTTGGATAAATAACGAAGAGTTTGACTGCTGGATCATATGGTAAAAGCATATTTAGTTTTGTAAGAAACTGCCAGTCTTTTGACATGTCTGCACCATTCTGTATTCCCACAACAATGAATAAGAGTTTCTGTTGCTCCCTATACTCGTCAGCATTTGGTGGTGTCCGTGTTTTGGATTTTCACCATTCTAATTGGTGAGTAGTGGTGTCTCATTGTTTTAATTATTTTAATTTGTAATTTTCTGATAGCATCTGACATAAGCATCTTTCCATATGCTTACTTACCATCTCTGTATCTTCTTTGATGGGGTGCATAAATTATTTTTTACATCATGAATTCATTATTTGAAAGCTATTGGTTCCCTGAGTCATGGAGACCTTTCAAATGTTGACACATTTCATTATATTATGTCAAAAAGTTACATTTGCTAATATCACTACCAGTCTCCTCGGAGAAATTTTCAAGTGTTGTCATGCTCATCACGGCAAATGCAAGGCTCTCAAAATTCTAGTTTCCCCTTGAATGCTCACATTTCATCATTGGCAACGTACACTATCAGTTGCTTACCTTTGACAGGACCACTTTCACTCACTTTCTAGAAAGTATGTGTCAAATAACCCAAATCCGAACAGCCATAGTTTGTCATTTGCTCTTTAACGTAAAAATGGTGATTTGGGGAGAAAAAAAAGATCTAGTTAAGCTTCCTTCTCCGGTACCACACAAGAGCTCTCATTTTGGAGATAACCATCACAGGTCTATACAGAGAACTTTCCATTTCAGCATGCAGAATATTAAAAAAGACACTCAGTGATCAAGATTCATTAATTTTTATGCTTCATCATGGGTAAGTTAAAATGGCTGGTTATTTTAACTGTGAGTGGATCACAGGGAGAAATTATACTGACAATGATATAGATTCATGTAAATGCTTTGATTTTGTGCTAAGTGGCCATCAGTTTTACCCACCCTCAATTTTGTACCATGTCACAGTGAAGGGCAAAATAGTGCCTTAGTATTATTATATAAAAAGTTTTGAACTTGGGACCCTCTAGAAGAGCCTTAAAGACCTCCAATTTTCACAAACCAGCCTTTAAATATGGCTGCCTCTGTGTGTTTATATACTGGTTACAGAAGCTTGAGGAATTGCTGAAACTTGTACGAGTATATCCTCATTCTGGACAAATGTATATCCACAAAAAAACTTTACATGTGGTTTTAGGAGTTCATGAACAAACAAGAGGCCACCCATGGACAACTGGAACATAGGTAATGAATTCTACTTAACAGCCGTGGATTGTATTAGTTGCCCATGTGTAATTTTCTATCACACAATGCTGAGAAGCTTTCAACTGTAAGTGCCTATTTTAAAATGTAAGATTCTAGTGTCCAGAAATTATGTTTGCTACACATAATGTTATAAATAATAAAAAAGTCATTTAAATAATGATGATATTTCTGCAACCAAGATTTAGAAATGTGATTTCTAAAAATCTCTAGTTCTGTTCCTTTCATTTTTCTCCTATTAAGAAAACTAAAATAAATTATTTATAAAGATTGTTTAAATGTTGATGTGCTTGACCTGAAATGAACTGGTTTGGATGCTTATTTTCTGGTAATTTCAGTTTTGTTTGGGTTTGGTTTCCCACCATACTCACAGACAAGAAATATAAATATAGATTTTCTGCATTTGAGCTTCTTGCTGCCAATGAACGAAGGGGAGCATCCTATTTAATACCCAGCCTCAAATCAGTTTCAAAGTTACCCTCAAAAGAGTAGCCATGTGGGTGGGTGCTGTGTCCTGGACCCACTGAAATCATAGACCATTATTGGTATATGCAATTAAAAAAAAAAACTATCAGTTTGGCACAATTTTTACTCACACAAATACACACACACACATACTCACACCTTAATAGATGCATTTTCTGGGAAAAGGGAAAGTAGCCTTTTAGTGCGTCATTGCACATAAACTGGGCTTTATGTACAGAAAGTTACTTTACATGATAATAAACCTAACATAAAACAGTTATTTCTGGCAGCTAATTTACCTTTGTAGTTTATAGAGTTGCCTTCTTCATAATGATACCTTCTGATTCTACTTTCCCTGAGTTCAGTGATCAGTGTCAATTACTGCCGGTTTCCATAGAAACGGGACAACTAACAGTTTTAAAATCTTCATTCATGGACCTGTTTTACAAATAACGTAGAGTTTAGAATGACTGCTTGCCAAAGACATACTGCTTGAAACAGATGCCAATAAATTTAACCCTTCAACTGGTGTTTGAAGTTTGTTGCGTAGTTTTCACCAATAACAGACCTTACAATTTAAACCCAGTGATCTATAGTTCAAACATTAAGAGGGGATTAAGTGACCTTCCCTGAAAGGGATGTTGAATGAATTCTAGAATTTGAAAGCAGCTGTTGAGCAGTCATGACATCTGAGTTGTTAGTACACAGTGGCTACGATTTGTCAGGAACTTATTGTTCTTATCCGTGTTAAGAAAAAATCTAGGGTTTTCCTTTTAAAATTTATTGATTTTTAGAAAAACTTTGTACATTCCTCCAAAAATTAAGGAGAAAGAAATGCTAACAAGGCTCAATTAATGATGTTAATTACATGACTTTAAAATGCATTCATGTTATTAAGTTGTGATACCAATTATTGGTCCTTAATAAATAATTGCTTATTATGCTGTTTTAGAACTTTTTTGTATTTGTAATATAAATTTAATTTATGAAACATTTTCCTCTTTTTCTCATCATTTTTTTAAATTAATTTATTTTTTCTTAGTGTCACGTGTACAAGAAAACGTAATGCTTGGACATTTACAGAACTTACATGGTGATAACCCCAACAGGCCTATTTCCCATCTGATACCTTACATGGATAAGACAGTACCACTGACTATATTCTCTATGCTATATTTTATGTCCCATGACCACATATATATTTTAAACTAATAGTTGACATTCAACATTAATTTGTATTATTTTCAGGTGTACAACACAGTGGGTAGGCATCTATGTAATTTGTGAAATGCTCCCCCCAATGGATCCACTGTCCACCTGACACCATGCATAGCTTTTTTGACATTATTCACTATATCCCTATACTGTACCTCACATCCCCATAACCACTGTGTGACTACCAATTTGCATTTCCCAGTGCCTTCACCTTTTCTACCCATCTCTCCATGCCCCCTCTTACCTGATACTGTCAGTTTGAGCCTATTTCTATTTGATTGCTCATTTATTCTCTTCTTGAGATTCTGCATATAAATGAATTCATATGGTATTTGTCTTTCTCAGTCTGACTTATTTCACTTAACAACTTCTAGTTCCATCCATGTTACTGCAAATGGTAAGATTTCATTCTTTTTTAAGACCGAGATATGTATGTGGAACTCTTTTAGTTATTTTCTTTATGCATGCTATGGTTGTACCTGAATAATACGTTCAGAATTCATTTATAGTACTTATTAATTAATTTAGCAATTAAAATACAGTTCCTGAAGGCAACACAAGTCAGAGTTCCATCAATTGGTGTGTCTCATTAGAGCTGATAACTTTTTTCAGCTCTACACCATCCTTCACACCATTTGCCAGGTTCTAATTTTGTTTTGTTAGCATTGCCTCACATTGCCTTACCTATACTGGTAAATATTTATATCTCTCCCATTAATATAATGTAACAGTGGAACACTAAACTTCATCTCAAACTGTTCAAGGGATTATAGTATAAGTTATTATCTGGTCTAAAGTGCACTAGAAAGATAACAGAGCACTTGTTTTCTGATTCTTGAACTCCATGTACATTTTGACTTGAGTTCACCATAAAGCTTCATACTCCTCCTCTTTTCTTAAGCACATGGTGTCACTTCCATTTCAGAACCAAACCTGCCAGGGGTCCTCTGATATGTATGATGGCACCTCACACTTTGGTACAGGATATAATTTATAGTCATCAAGAGTGCTTTATCAGTGACAGTAAAGTTAACCCAAACCTCAGTTACCCTTAGAGCAGATTACACCTCTGTTTGTAGGTTTGGTCTTAAGTAAAGTGTGTGCATGGCTGTTATGTGCCTCAGTGGGGTTACTTGTCCTACATTTGTTAATGTCAGGAGTTTGCCATAGCTGGAGCTCACTGTTATCTAGCATTTCAAAGGCAAGTTAAAAAAAAACAACCCAGCAGGGCCCAGCTGAAATATTTTCTTTCAATACAGCCAAGCTGCAGGCATAAAACACAATAGTAAAATATACAATGGAACAAAGTAAAAGGCCTTTATAACAAGTCTTTGTCATGCCACTGCAAGTATTTCATAACATCAGCTACTGTTTTTCTCAATTGACATCATACAGGTCTCAGTTAATGAAAAGAGACATGGAGCATATTGCAAAAAATAGATGCTGGACAGGACACAGAAAATGGATCATCAATCCAGGCCCCCTAGCTAAAGCAGTCAAACCTCTGAATAGCAGAAGGACTGATGCATTTTAGCTGTTCTCCCTTCCAGCAATAAACCCAAGAGCAACATTGAAAGTGTGTGCTTTTCTAGGCTGCTCACCAACCCCCTATGCACCCCACCCCACTGTGAAAGCCAGTCAGCCAGGATCAAAAACATTTCGTTTTAAATGAGTCGTGGCAATCCAATAAAGATGCAACACGCAGATTATGTTCAAATCAATGACAGAACCAGAGCCAGTATCAGCAGGCCTCAAGGAACAAAAATTGCTCACAGTCAGGGGGTGTCT
Organism: Lyroderma lyra; assembly: GCA_004026885.1. Classification (NCBI taxonomy): domain Eukaryota; kingdom Metazoa; phylum Chordata; class Mammalia; order Chiroptera; family Megadermatidae; genus Lyroderma; species Lyroderma lyra. The sequence continues at coordinate 38,525 of PVJL010002641.1, forward strand.
GTCCAATAACGAGTTGTGGGGCTAAACACAGAGCACACGCTATGCTCTTGGCAAAATCTCTCGAGCTTCTACTGTTCTGGCTTCCTTAAGTAACTTTGGGGTGTTGTAGTATTGTCCTCATTCTTACCCTCCCCAGAGGGGCCGTAAGGGCTTAGTTTAGCTGTTGGGAGGGGGCCTTCAGCGATGCGGCTGATATCCGGGAAACACAGACAGACAACTCTGATGCTAATATCTAGTCCTATTCACATAAACTGGGGACAGGACTGATTTAAAAGAGTCGATTACTATGCATGGTCATTTAGAATCCTGAAAAATGAATACAAAGATTCTTAAGTGTTCACTTGCCAACACCGACCTGTCAATTGTTTTTCATTGCTGCTCATTGAAAATACATGAGGGGGAAGGAGAGATTTTTCTATTTGAAAGGCAAAGGAATAAACTGGATTTGTTTTTCTGTTCTGTTTTTATATTGCTCTATGTCTACTGAACACCCTTTCATTCTTTGAAAATATTTAATAGCACCAACCAATCTGCAGACCTCTCTAATTTCCTTATATATGTCGTCTCTGGCACTTGCTTTTTATTCTTTCCATGTTAGCACTGAAAGTTATTTTCATATTGGCACAGCAAGGAAACAATGATGACACTCCATTCAGTATGCTAAGGTAAGAATGAAAAAGAAAAAACTGATCAAGCATCAATTGTAAAATCACAGAGTTTGTTTCAGATGACCCAGGTTTTCATTCCGGAGTTACACCGACTAGGTACAGAACTTCAGACAAGTCATTCACCCTCCCAGAGCTTCCGTTTCTGCATCAGGCCCATCTTTTCAGCTCTAAGTTTTCATTTTCAGATCTAAGAGTATGCTTCGAATTAGAAGAAAAGCAACCTCAAGACTTTCACATTTAATCAAAAGGAAGTTCATGGCTTTCAGACCCTTTTAAAGTATTTCATGTGCTACATAAAGATTTGGCAATGGTTAATCTACCAGGGGCTATTTTTCTTCTTTCACATTAAAGATATTTTATTAATATGAGCCATCTTACTTAATTCATTACCTGCTAATAGGCTCCTTTATGACTGCCCCAAAGGTCTAAAATAATAACTGATAATCAGCTGCTTATTAGAAAACTATCTGCTTCTGAGGACACTCCTATTTCCCTCTAAATGCAACAGCTGGTTGTACTTTATGTTCCTATTCCCATGGTTTACTGATCTCTGTGAATAGTCAGGGCATATGGCACTGCTATCCTCTCTGGGAGGATAGAACCAATTTATTTCACATAGAAAGAACTTATCAGATCTAGACAGATCTCTAAAACACCTGTAAGATAATCTGGATTCACAGCAGTAATAAAATAGCAAACAAATTTCCCTCTCCTGAAAATGATAGATTACTGTATTTCATTGAGCAGACCTTTCTTTATCTGATTTGTTTTAAAAATGATAAATATGTCTCCATAAATCTGAAGGCAACCCAGGAGTCACCATCTACCTAATTGAATTAGAGCTTATATGATTCAAAGAGATAAGAACATATTAAACAAATGAGGATATTTTCCATTGCAAAAGTGGATATAAAATTCACCTTTGAAGAATACAAGGTAAAACATGAATACTCAAAACAGTTGAAGTATCAAAATTGAAGTGTAATTGAATATGAATAAAACCCTGCTAGAAATCTCCATTTTACTTTTTCAGATATTCAGACTAGTTTTATTATGATTTCCTTCTACATTTGCTTGTTGATTTTAGCCACTTCCTTGCAGTTTAGAATGAAATCATTTGCCAGTAAACTTTCCTTTCTGTTCATGACCTTAGTGTTTCCATTATCAACCAATAAATGTTCTGTTGCTTTGATTTTCATCTTTTCAGGAAAAAAAATCCTCTTTATACATTTCTTTGGCAATTTCTGCTGTCAACATTTAGCTTGCTTTCTGTCTCATTTTACACTCCTCATGGGCTCTGCCCTCTGCCACTTTCTGGATGCCCTCTGCTTCATTTGAGGACATCCAGAGACTTCTGCTTCATTTCCTTTTAACTCTTTGTCATTATTTTTTTTTTATTTTCTACTTTTTCTTTAATTCTTCTCAAAGTAAGACTCCAGCACCTTCACTGACCACTTCTGAACAAATCTTCGCTTTGGAGTTCTACTCCTGCCTCAATCCCTCCTGCCATATTGAAAATTCATGGCGACTTAAAGGAGAAGAGCGTGGTTTCTCTAGACAAGCGAAGGATGTTTCCAACTGATTTTCATGAGCAACGACACTAATCCATTTGGAATCAGGGATCTCGGGCACAGTCTCTTAAAATAGAAAAACAAAATCTGTCTTTAGTATCAAAGTGGTAGGAAATTGTTTCATTTTATATCTGGAGACCTTTCAAAATAAAATTCCTTCTCCTGAAATAGCTTAAGTGAATACTACATGAAATCAGTGAATCCTTTTCAGTTTACGAAAACACACATACACACACACACACACACACACACACACACACACTTATTTATTTATTTACTTACTTACTTATTTATTTATTTAAACATAAGTAAGGGGAAGAAAAGAAAAAATATTGAGATGAAGAAATGTAAGTCTGAATAAGCTAAGGCCTAGGGAGTATACTGGGAAGGGGAGTTACCACAGGGTAACTAGAGAAGATTTTTTAAAATATCAGACTACCATACTTCCCACATCAGAATACTCCAAGGGCTTTCTATCATATATATAATAAAATCCAAACTTCTTATTAACATCTACAAGGCCCTACATCAGGCACGTCCAACCCGTGGCCCAGGATGGCTTTGAATGTGAGCCAATACAAATTCTTAAAACATTATGAAGTTTTTTGTGACCTTTTTTTTTTTTTTTAGCTCATCAGCTATCATTACTGTTAGTGTATTTTATGTGAGGCCTAAGACAATTATTCTTTCAGTGTGGCCCAGAGAAGCCAAGAGATTGAACAGCACTGCCCTGCAATATTATTGGTCCTCGCCAGTATCTCCAGTGTCATGCTTCGATACTCTCTCCACCCCATAACCCAGACTCTGGCCCCCAGAGATTCTACTGGAGACTCACATTCATTCTCTCAGTTTCTTGAGCAAGCCAAGTTCATTTCCACCACAGTATAAGCAGTACTTCCCACTCCTCTTTCTGAAATATTCTATCTCCAAGTCTACTCAAGGGTCATTCTTTAACTTCTGCTGGTATATGACCTCCTCAGAGACAAATTCCCCAGTTATTTTATTTAGAAAAAGACAATTTTTTCTTACCATTATCCCCTAGACCCCTTTATGTTTTATTTTTTCCCATTAACACTGTAAGAAATAGTACCTAGCACAAAATATATGATCACAAATTACTTGATAAATAAATGAATAGAACCAATAACTTTATTTTAACAGTAAAAGGAAATAATGTAGGAAAAGTAATTAGTAAAGTGCCTGGCACATAATAAATACTCAAAAAGTTATCTTCTCCTATGATTATAACTTACTATATCTTTCCTTTCCCAGCAGATTACCAAGTTCCTCAGAACAATAACCTTTTTTTTTTTTTGCTTACTAGTCTATTCTCAGAACGTGGGACAGCTCCTTGCTCATAGAAAGGCCCAGTTAATCTTTTCCTTTGAATGGATCGAAGGAAAAATACTACATGCTAGCCAACACTCTAACTTGGGTATTAATCATACTAACAATGAAAATCTAATTATCATGTTCGCTGTGTATAATGTGACTTTTTTGCCCAAATTTGTGATGGAAAAATAAGGATGCACATTATACATGGGTAGTACTAACTGCATACCTATATGTTTTAAATTCTTTTATTTATACTTAAGAGTTAAAAGTAAAACTCTAGAAATCAATACGATATCCATATGCAAAATAATACCCTAGAATACACTGATTAGTTTTTTAATATAAATAAATTTTATACATAAAATTTCTTGTACTTTGTATCTGTTCTTATATTTTGTAATTATTTGTTACATAGAATTTTGTGTACCATATTATGTTAAGAAGTAAATGCTAAATTTCCTTTATAATACAAGAAAACTAGTACCTAAATATAAACAAATAAAAATTTAAATTAAAAAATTAAAACAAAAGATTTTTGCCCTGAAAGTTTAGGCCAAAAACGTGGGTGCACATTCTAAATGATAAAATACAGTAATACGCCCACCTCAGTAACCTAATTGTGAAATTGAGCAAGCATTTAAATTCTCCTCATTTAATTAGATTTAGTGAGAACCTACTACACATAAAACTGGATGCTAAATACAACAGAAGAAGCAAAGAGAGACAGCAACAGATGCAGTTCCCACAAAGTTCAAGGTAAGGCTAAGGACAGACTTACCTGGTGTGGAGATGAGGAAGTGCAGTTAAACAGAGACATCACAGTTTTTCATTTGGATTCCTTGGAGAACTGTGTGTCAATACCTGAATGGAGAAAAAAAACGAAGCAAGTGGGTATTGAGCTATAATGTCTGTAAAGGAGAAGAGAGTTACAGTTACATAGATCACATCTAATATCATGATTTATTTAAGAAACAAGTATAATTTTTACAGTGTTTGATGCAGTTATTATCACACAGCAAGAAAAATAGTTATACCATTTTCACTAAACTATGGTCTCAAAAGTGTATGCAAACCCTTCATTAAAATCTTTGAAACAATTAAGTTTAATAACAAATTTCCATATAGTGAAAATAAAATTCAAAGATAAAATATTTTAGTTAACAAATTTAAAGATACAATCCACAATGTAGGAGACACAAATATATGAAAAGTAATGATGATGTTAGGGCACTAAGAATGAAATTGCCATGCACATCTCATAGCCTACATAAAGCAAGAGAGAAGAATTTTAAAGTATTTTTTATGTTTTATTTTTAAAAGCCTGCCACATCAGTTTATAACACAATAATGAATCCTAGTTTTTAAAATGTATGTGTCTAACTCCTGATTGTGAAGCAGGTTACATCTGCAAAATTATTCAAGTATGCACTAAATTTTCCCTCCAACTATAATAAAAACATATAATTTTGTCTTATACTTATCAATCTATCTTTCTAAATGTGTGAAACCTTAAGGAAGACTTTTTACATTAATTACCTACCCCTAAAGGCAAGAATTGTTTTCTTATGAAATCAAGATAAATTAACTTTTTAAACTGCTTCTATCAGATGTGCTTCCCAGCTAATTATATCAATCGTTTCTTTTCAACTAGTTCTCTTTGAATTACCATATTAAATTATGTTCACTTGGTAAATATGATTTAACTTATAAATGTATTCACTGGACCTACATTGAAAAGCTTCTTTAATTAGCTTGGAATTGGTATTTATCAATAGATAAGCAGCTAACCTGCAGCACCCCACTTTAAAAAAAGTTTAAAAAGTGAAAGAAAAATACAAAAATAGAAAAAAAGCTTATAGAATAAGAGTATAAAAGAAGTAATTTTTATATAGCTGTACAATGCACTAGTTTATTAAGCTGCATTATTACAAGAGTCAAAAAATTTTAAAATTTATAGAGTAAAAAAGATACAGTAATCTAAGGTTAATTTGTGATGCAAGTCTGCAGCAGTGGACAGTCATGTCCTAGGCTGCAAGCTCCATTCACAATACGTGCCCTATACAAGCATACCACTTTTTTATCTTTTATATTGTATTTTTAATGTGCCTTTCCTATGTTTATATATGTTTAGATACACAAATACTTAACCATTGTGTTATAGTTGCCTACACTTTTCAGTACAGTACCAGGCTGCACAGGCTTGTAGCCTAGGAGCAATAGGCCACACCATACCAGTATAACCTAGGTGTACGGTAGGCTGTACCATCTAGGCTGGTGTAAGGGCACTCTGTGATGTTCGCACAGCAATGAAATCACCTAACAATGCTTCCCTCAGAACATATCCCCAATGTTAAGTGACATGTGACCATTCTGAAATTTGATTTCTTTATCCATCACCATGATAGTGACATAAGAGTGCAGGTCTCAGTCCTGCTTAGACGGGCAGGGGGTGCCATGTGCTGCCACTTTAATGCTTACAGAATAGATCACTAGTTAAAATACTTGAACTTGAATAAACTATTCCTATTTTCATTATCCGAACTTTGCCAAGAATCTACTGTACTAAAATAAAGAGAAAAATATTTTGATGGGAATAACTCATTTAAAAAAATACTCCTACTTAGGAACCAATATTCACATTAATAAAAAGTAAAGGTATACAAATATCCTAGCAAATTATCCAAAGTGAAAGAATCACCTCCTAAACTGACATGACTGATATTTGCAAAAGCAGATAGCCCCTCATTAGACCAAAGAACACAGCAGACCACCTCCTGAATCTGCAATTCCTTTTTGACAATAGTTCTTCCTGCCTTATAACTATCATAGCACAGACACAACTTGAGTATGAATACTGTACATATTAGCATATGAGGTTGGATAATTAATTTCACGAACTCATCCTAGAAAAAGTGCTACATACCTCATTGCTGAGTACCACTACAGTATTCCCCTTGGGAAGCTGTGCACCGATGCCAGCACCCAGTCTACTCTTCAAAGCAATTTTGGAACTCTTTTTCTGGAATGGCCATCAGAGCTGTCATCGTACCCATAACCTTTCCAAGGTTGTAACACCTTACTGAGTCGTTTGTGCAGTGCTGCCAACATAAGCGCACAGTGGCAAGTTCATGAACTTAATTGTCAGTTTTGGGTCACAATGACAACTGTGATGGCCATTCCAGAAAAAGAGTTCCAAAACTACTTTGAAGGGTGAACCTGGTGCTGGCGTCGGTGCACAGCTTCCCGAGGGGAGTACTTTGAAGGTGACCGTAGTGATACTCAGCAGTGAGGTACATGTGCTTTTTCTAGGATGAGTTCATGAAATTAACTGTCTGACCTCATATATTTTATGACTTGTTTGGAAATTATATTGTCAGGACATTGAATGTTTCATTTAAAGTTGTTTTAATGAAATGACTGCATTTTTAGTTATGACATTATTTCTCAAAAAATTTCAATTAATAGAATGTCAAAAAAATTAAAGAAAATAAATTTGCTAGAATTCTATCCATAGAAAATATTCCAACACTGAAATGTAACCAGTACATTAAATAGGCACGAGGTAGAACTGTAACCAAAAGGCATCATTAATTCTGTCTCCAAACACCTTTTAAAACTTTCTTCAGTGGTATACTCTTCTTCTACGCCTCTAAGAAAACTTCTGAAGGTCTGTGAATTTTCTACTCACTCTCAGGTAACAGGCAATCCTGCAGTTGCTTTAGGTTGCAAACAGCCTCAAGTCAGAATTTAGAGTTTTTACTCTCTACAATAATAAAAGATCCAATATCGATCTAAAGCTTCTCTTCTGAAACTTGAAGTGTGAACGGGATGCCCAGTGCCCTTTCCTCATCTCCCTGCCCCTGCCTCTGAGCTCTTGCACTCCCTCCAGGAGGAAGGGCCTGATAAGTTCTTCCTTTCCAGTTCTGAAGATGTTTATAGCTGAGTTCGTTTAATGGGGTGCTTTTGAGGCACACTAGAGGTTCCATGTTGCAAATCTCCTGCATTTCCTTTGATGAAGAGGAATGCTTCCTCCAATCCTGAGCATCTGGGACATCTAGCTCCTTTCTTTTGAGACTTCCTTGTCTCGTGAAGCCTTTATGGAAGAGGACCCAAATGGATTCCCTTCTGGCTGTTTCTGCAGTATGGCCCACATCTGAATGGGGAAACACTCATGAATCTTTTGACTCAACACACTCTCGAACTGTCATCCACAGGACACCACGGACTGCTCACGCTTGTCCAGCAAAGCAGCTAAGTCAACCCTTCCCTTGCCTTTGGACTTGCCAAAAAGATTGCTACTTCAGTGTCTCCCATGGTAGTAGTGACCATTGTAGGTGTTCTCTGGGAGGACCCTCAAAGCCCTTTGCACGGAGGTGGGAGTGAGTGTAACTCAGTCTTACCCTTTCCCACCGATGGGTCGGGAGCCTCCCAGTTCCATGGCTGCTCCTACCAAAGAAATCTACTTACCAACCTCCTTTTTCACAAAATCTTCTCTCTGGTCACTTGCTAAAAATCTTTGATCTTGCTAAGCGTGTAAGAGGCAACAGAATCTCTTGGTTCCCTTTGTAAACTCCGCATATGTGGGCAGGGATGGTAGGGGGTCTTGTCTCCCAATACACTGGTATCTTGATATCTGTCACATTGTAACCTTGGATGAAGATGAAGCTAGTCCATTTTGTGAGTAATAGCTTAGTTACTCCATACATAGGCAAATGAAAAAAACAAAACACAAGAAACTACTGAACTCTGATATAAAATTATTCTTCCTCCTGAGCTCTTCTTATACTTCAGCTTTTTAACATGACATGAATCTTTATTGTAGTCATACCTCTGTACTGTCCATAAAACATTGAATCAATTTTTCAGCTCTTTCCTTAGTGATCTGCATTAGAGGAGAAAGGATATTAAGCTCACTGACGTCTAAGCATCAGGGCTGCCACTGAGGTTATTTTCAATTACGTATCAAGTGACAGCAACAGTGCTGTGTTGTGAATCAAATAGCTTTGATTTTTCCATTAAGTGTGAATTCAAAGCTGAAATATAGATATAACCAGCTGTATAGAAGTGAAATCCAACAGGCATCCTGTACATAATAGATTTAGTTTAAATAGCTTTATATTGAACTTCTACTCTCTCTTCATTCTATGCAGCAAGTAGTGACCATTATTATAATTAAGAATGAAAATGTACTAACACTAAGGACTACAGGAATATACATTGAGGCATTACCAATAACATTTATTATGGTCTGTAATTATTTATTTATTTGGTTAATTGTTTATATCCTATAGATATCACAAAAATCTTTATCCAAAGAGGGCAGACCTTATCTTTCTTATCCATCATGTCTTTCCAAGTAAGGAAGAATATTGTCTAGCACAGAGTGTTTAGTAAATATAGGATTGATTGAAATTGTTGAAGAATGAATAAGTTAATGAAAAACAAAATTTTGAATAAATACTGCAATTAATTCTAGAATGGAGATTTAGTCATTTATGTTTCCCAGTCTAAATCATCTAGACAATGATTCTTTTGACTATGATCATAGAATTTAAAAAAAATTTTAATTCAGTCCCAGAACTTAACACAAGATGTCACTATGAATAAAAAAGGAAAGAGCAATGAAAGACGATTAAAACAAATACTCCTTTCACATTAGCTGGAAAATAAAATCTAGAGAATAATAATGTCAGAGATCAAGATGAGTAATTGTGTTTATTTCCTAGGGCTACTCTAATAAAGTACTACAGACCAAGTGCTCAAAACAACAGATATTTATTCTCTCACACTTCTGGAGACTAGAAATTCTAAGTCAAGGTGTTGGCAGGTTGAATTGCCCCTGAAGGCTCTGAGGAGAATCTATTCCATGTCTCTCTCCTAAATTCTGGCTATAGGCAACTCTCCATGTTACTTGGCTTTAAACTACCAGTAACTACGGGTTCTGCCGGCCTTCCTCTTCATATGTCCTTCTTCTGTGTCTCAAATATATTCTCCTTTCTCTTACATAGACACCAACCATTGGATTTAGAGCCCACCCTAAATCCAGGAGCATCTTACTTGAGAGCCTTCATTTATTACATCTGCAAAGACTCTATTTCCAAATAAAGTCATAATCACAGTTACTTGGATTTAAGAGTTGGACCTATCTTTTGGGGAGACACAACTCAACCCACTACAGTAACTTTCAGGTATTGTCCCAAGGAAGTTAATACTAATGCCATTCAGAATTATGAATCCAGTTAACCTCACATTGTTTTCGAGGGCTGACCTCTGAACCAAGTGCTCTGGCTCCTCCACAGATAGGTCCAGATGCACTCTACATCCCAGACTGATCCAGTGTGGTTTGTCCTCCCTGTTAGTCTGGATCCTGCCTGGGAACTCCTACCACATTGGGATGATGACCACCTGCCTTTTCAGCCCCCAAATGTCAATTCCTGTCTGGCATTTAGCAAATTCTATCCACTTTAGGTTTGCACCACTTCCTTTAGCATCCTGTCTAAATCACGAGAGGTCTGGACACTGAGCTTTGCTCACTTGCAGCTTTCTTGTCTTCTTAGCATCTCAGCCTGTGGTCCAACATACAAGACACACTTCATATTAGGTAGGCAAACCCTGCCTTGTGTGGCCAAGAAAAAGCATCATCTCATAATATTCACCTGCCCAGGAAACGGTATCCCAGCTTGATGATTCTTTTACACTGAGCTATGAAGTTGCCTGAAATTCAACCTTAAAGACATTAAGTATCCTTAAATGTCTTCTTAGAAAGAATTGCCTAGATTATGTTCTGCCAATGGAGAGCTGGAGGTTCTTGTGGCAGGCAACGAGGTATCAGGGACACCACAAACCCGGCAACTAACCGAGGGGCTCCAGAGGGTTATTTGCCTTGTCCAAATGTTTTCCTATACTTGACCTGCCTCCAATACAGTCATTCTCACAAGCAATTTTAATGCCTTTTCTTCCAGTTCAACTTGGTGGTAAGCATTGCAGGGGAAGAATGTCACATTTTCCCAATGATACAATTAGTATTATTTTACTTTAAGTATACCAGGGCTGTCCAGAAAGTATCCAGCCACGTAATATAAAAAAATAGAAGCATTTATGGCTTGACTTTTTCTAGACAGCCTTCATAACACTGCAGGCCCTGTAGAAATTTTAGGAAGATCACAATTGCTCTAACATCTGGTTCTTTGAGGTTTGTGAGAAACAGTCTTTCTAACAGATATGGATTAAATTGGATACAGGTAGCCACCATGTTCTTCTGGATAGTACACTGAGCTGGATGGAGGAGACCTGACATTTGATCCCAAGCAAGCCATTAACCCGCTATGTGAGGTTAAGTTCTTAGACTATTGGAAACTTAGCTTCCTTCACCCATATGAACCACTTCAGAGATTATGTTTGTCTGAACTCTAAAAATGAACTATTATAACTGTTAGATAGTATTCGACATCTCACACACACACATGCACACACACATACAAAATATTAAAGTAGAGCTTTACTGAGTCCATGAAGTAGTCACTAGTTATACTTCTCTGTATGTTGACACCTGTTGTTAATAATGCAGTCTTTCAGTAATTGAAACTACAACCTTGAATACATTAAAGAGAAAGCAGAAATCACAAATACTGGTAGTCTGTCAGATCTTTAAAATTACTCATTTCAAATCTAATTTCAACTGCTCTTGAAAAATTAGAAACTCCCCAATACTGAGCATGCATTTTCATGAGACATTAAACAACTGGAGCTGAGAATAAGTGCCCTCTTTAGGTGAGGCACAAGATTTCTAGTTTGCCACAGTCCCCACCACTCCCTCTCGTCTCTCTGACACTATGGTTGAAATTCAGGTGTGATGCCTGTGTTGTTTTTACCATAGTAGGCTTGCTTTAGACATTTACAACACAAACCTGTCCCCTAGAAATAGGTCAATTTGAAATTTGTGATCTATGGTGTAATGTATCTCTAGACTCCCCCTAAATGAAGGTATGTCCATATTGGTTATCTGGCCTTTTCTGTGGAAGAATGGATCCTTTACAGCATAGACTTCTAGAGGGAGGATGGACCTTGATTGCAAGTTTCTACTCACTGCCCTAGCTACTGAACTGTGAACTTTCAGCCAGCAAACATTTAACCCAATGAATGGACCACTTCCTAGGTCCCGGGAACTGGTGTCAACAAAATGTCAGTGTCAACAAAATTCTATCCATGAGGACCTTGCTGGTTCCCTGGAAATGACAGTGTGGGGCTTCATATGCCTTCCTCTTTAACCTGCACCTTTCTGCATGTTTTGCTCAAGACTGCAACAAACATAGAAAGACCTCTAAAGCACTTTAGAAGTACACCTTGCAGTATACGAGGGATGTCCAGAAAGTATCCAGCCATGCAATATGAAAAATAGAGGTATTTATGGCTGGATTTGTTTCCGGACAGCCCTTGTATACTTACCTTTGTCTTAATTTGAGATTGGATATCTTCTTCTGTGTTGTAGAAGACAAAGCCCACGTCATTTGGGCAGACTGTGTAAGAGTCCATTTTAGGCTTTTCATACTCTGAAAGATCAGGAAGGATTGATCTATTTGCAATGCAATACCTCAAGCTGACCAAGGATAAAATTGCATAGAGGCAAAACAAATCAAATCAATGTTTAGCTGTTCCTTAGCTAAATTTTGCTAATGGCAGGCCTTTCATACTTTTTCAGTTCCCTTAGTTGCTAGGGCTGAAGAAAATTTTTAAAAATAATCTATAATCATGACTCCATGAGCCTTATTCCCCTCACATGAAAAGAGAGGGGGGAGGGGTGGAGCACACAATCAACATGTAACATGTTGGGATAACTGGATGCAATATAATAGTTTTTCAAGGACTTACCAAGTTATCAAAGGAATAATGTTTCCCCTTCTTTTATGTGAACATTAGTAGATACTTAAAATGGTGCAGACCCTTACAAGTTACGAAGTTTTCAAGGTGATAGCAATAGTCATAATGACAATACTTCATTTGCACAAATTATCTGATAAAGTAAAACAGTTTTTTAAATGTACTATTTTAATCATTTGTATAGCTTGTTCTTCAGCTGATGGAGAGAATATTAGTTTCATAACCTGATAGCAACATAGGTTAAAAAAAAAACCAAAAAAACAAAAAAACCTGAGTTTTAAAACCACTGAAATGGTTTCTGACTTCATCAATATTCCTTTAACCTTTGCTGGGAAAGCTGCATGATTCATCACAATCTAGAGAGTTTCCATCATAATAAGCCTTTACCTTGAGACGTCAAACTCCTAGAATGTACCTGACTTTCTCTCCTGTCAATTCTAAATAAACTTTGCTAATAAGATTATAAAGAGGATATCTATTTGCTTTTGTAATTAAAAATTTCATCTTGGTCTACAAATTTCCCACTCAAATATCAACCATGCACAGTAGCCTTCCATTGGTCAAGGTGTCGTTGTGTAAATTTTAATTACTCCCTGTGTGAGACTCCAAATACAAAATATAGGTTCAGCTCAGGTCCTATTGCAAAAGGAAAACAAGCAGTAAACAACATCGAACTCTAGTTAATGGTGTATGTATGTACAGAAGTACTCGGTGATTAATTCTGAAATTTATTTTTAAGAACATCAGAAAATAAGATGGATTGATGGATGGCCAGAGAGATGGTGGATATGCATGTGATAAAGCAAATATAGCAAAATGTTGACTGTACAACGTAATACTAAACATATGGATGTACAATGTACAATTCTTTCAAATTCCTGTATGTTTAAAAGTTATCATAAAATGTGAAAGGAAAAACTCAATTGAGGCTTGATATTAAAATATTTAACAATCATAACAATATGGGCACTGACCAATCAGAACAAACGCTGGCAGTTTAAACAGGCCAGTTATCTGCCTTGAATCACCCCCACTATGTGTTCTGAAATCTAGGAACTCTGAGGGATGCAGGAGATAGAATTATAAGATGCTTGGGCCTGACCACTTCTATGGAGTATAAAGGTTTACACTTCAACATGTCTATATTGTGATCTGATTATTTAAATTGTTCCTTTAGGATGGCAAAGCTTTTTCTTAGAAAGATAATCTTTTGCCTCAGACTTCTCTGGCCCCTTTATCTCTGGCTCCTCTCCAAAATCACACCCGAATATATGCAACCGTGCCAAGCGGAGGGAGGTGTGTGCTTTCCCACCACCTCACAGTGGATGGAATGAGCAGGGCCCTCTAGCCCTCTGGTCTCCAGAGCAATACCTTTCACCTTATTGCTGCCTGCTTTGTGTTTACATCTGAATTTCACGATGATGGTAGCTCAGATCTCTGCTTTGCTTGGTCAGGGCTCCAAAGGTTTCTCTGTGCCAATGGGCCCCACCTTGGCTTTCGGCTGCCCTTCAATCTCTGCAGTGGAGCCTGCAGTGATCACTTAGTCTCACCTATGCACTAACCACTGTTGAGTAAACTTTAACTTCAAGGCCTTCTCTTGCCTAAGCAAGTGACACTGCCAACTTGCTTTCACCAAGAATTAATGCATTGGCACCAAGGCAGGTAGAACGGAGACCTCCTTCGGGGGGCCCACCCTTTTCCAGCACATCTTCCCTTCAGCAGCCTGCAGCCTCCAAGGGTTTGGGAGGGTGAGGACAGGCCCCGGAGCCACATGCTCTCTTACTTCCGCCAGTCTGCTTTCTTCCATCACTCAGGTTTTCTTAGTTTCCTATACTCGGAGGGTGAAAGCATTCCGTAACCAATTACTACCAACAGAGTGGCTTTGAACAGCACCCATGAATTATCACACAGTCTGAAGCTCAGAAGTCTGGGCACCGTGTGGCTCGGCAGGTCCTTCTGCTGAGAGCCCTACAAAAACTAAATCAAGGTGTGGCTGGGCAACTCTCCTTTCTAGGGGCTCTGGGGGAAGTCCACTTCGGAGTTCTTTCAGATCATTTGACAAATTCAGTGCCTTGTGATTTGGGATTAAGGTCCTCACTTTCTAGCTGGCTTCATCAGAAACAGGTCTTTGCTTCCACAAGCTGCCTGAATTCTTTCTCTTGTGTTCCCAGTGACCCCTGCTCCGCCAACAGCACCTCAGAGCTCTTCCTCTTTTGCTGCATGTCTCTGCCTTCCCATTGTACGTCTAAACCAGGAACCACTCTCTGCCTTTAAGGTTTCATGTGATGAAACTGAACCCACCGAGATGATTCAGGATAGCCCTCATCTTTTAAGATCCATCACATATTCACGTGCCAGGGATTTGTGTTTGCACATCTTTGGCAGGGGGTATTACTAATCTGCCTCTTCCTACGTGGACATCTCTTAGGGAAAACACTTTGATTTAATTATCCAAGCCTATCATTAATATATTACATGAAAGGCAACAAATGGGTACAGTAGGTTTGACCTGTTGTACAGAGAAGAAAAGTGCAGCTCACAAGACGTCATTGCCTTGCTTTCACCCTCTGAGTACTCACAGTGTACGGTGCAGTCACGTCAACCTTGCACAGCTTCCCACATTCTCCGTCTCTCAGCGTGTACAGCCATTTTTTTAAGTTTTGATGGCACCCTGGAGAAAGACTGAGAAACTAACCATGTCTATTTTTGATATGGTGATAGAAAACCAGTTCAGTTCAACAACATGGGCCTATTGCAGATGCTGACTTCTCAGGTTCCCATTTTACCTGAGATATTTAGGAACCTAAAAGATTTCTATCTATGATGAGCACAAAGACCAAAATGTAAAGAGAAAGAAAGGGAGTCGTTATCGGAAAGGCAGGAAAGTTTCTCACACATTCAACCCTTTGCTTTCTTAGTTTCACCTTATTTCAACAGAGGCGTGCTAGCCCCAGCAAGAGGATGAATTCTGGAGCATTTATCTCCTAACTTATTTTATAATATTAGTGGAGTCAGGCAGTATGTAGAAAAATGTGACCAATTTAAATAGTATGGCAAAACACGCCATTTGCTCTCATTTATTATAATAGGGATTTAAAAGGATACTCATGAGCCACTGAGAACCTATCAGTTAGTTGAGCAGAACAAGTGGTTTTGCACAAGATCTACCCTTAAATCATTTAGTGCCTTGTTGCATCATTAAAAGCAAATGTAAATGTATATGTAAATGTATGTGCATTTATATACATACATATATATAAATGTATGTATATAAATACAAGGACTGTCAGGAAAAATCCAGCCATCGATAGCTCTATTTTTCATATTACATGGCTGGGTATATTCCAGACAGCCCTCGTATATACTTTTAAGAGTCATAACAAATAGCTTCTGGGAAAAGCATTTTCACTACTACTTGAAAGGCTTGCGGGGGTCAAGAGGACAAATTTTACTCTAAGTTCCAGTCCCTTTGGAGACCTTGGTGCATTTCCCACTAGCTAGATGACAGGGAAATGGAACCTGCTTGACCACTTCCCACCCCCTTTGTAGCAGGCTCCAGTTACAGCACGTTAACCAACTCTGGGCCCGGGAGAGGAGACACTGCCCACGGCCAATGCTAAGACAACCCCGAACACGGAGCAAGAACAAAAGGAAAGGTCAGCTTTAAGGAGTGGGCTGGTCTGCACACTTGGACGCATTCAAGCCAGAACTGGCCTCACAGGCACGGTGCCCTTTTGTGGCAGTGTACAATGCAAAGGGAGTCCCATCTCCCACACACACCTCAGGAGACATCAGAACAACAGACTGGGCTCTCTTACTGGCGTGTGCACTGATGTTCTTCTGCAGACACAGGACCCTGAGACCGATAGTGAAGGGACTATTTTGAGCAGGAAGCACAGTTGACTAGACACCTCCTGAGGAGACAGAGACCCTACTAATGGAGCCTCTTAAAACCACGAAAGACACTGCCAACCTCCTACATCAGAATCCTCGTCCTTCCATTAATATTATGAACCGAGAGTACAGAAGGTATCGGGAGCACGTGAGAATTCAGATGAGACTACGTCATCACAGCTATCATAACAGCATTTTTGCTGACCAGTATTGTAGCTCTTGTCACAATACATCAGAATGGTTTATTTAAATAATAATTGCAATAAGTTAATCTTTACATAGGCTGTATTGATTGGCCCATATGCTAATGTAAAGAGGTAGACACCATGACTTCCTTGTTATGGGGAGGGACACTGCGCAATGTTAGGTCATTCCCCATAGATCCCGCTGCAGCTTCTCACCCAGGTCTGACTCCAGAGGTTAGCCTGTGAGCTCTGTGCTAATAATACCAGCAACGGCTGCCTTTCCTGCTGGGCAGGCAGCTCCCGGAAGGCATAGGCTGCTTATCACGTATCTTTGCATCCCCAGTGACTGACGTGTAATAGCTGCTTAGAAAATGATAAATAAATGTCACATAAAGAGTCCCACATCTTGTCCTACCTACTCCACTGACCTCTCTGCTTAAAACATACTTTCTTAGGGTCTTAGACAAAGACTCATTCACAGGAAAAAGCAGATTAAAGAAGTGGCAAGTGGTATCTGGTCAAGTGGTCAGTCACACTCCTTGAATTGGCTCTAGTACTGGTTACTTGCTCTTATCAAGCTATTGGAGGCCAAGCTGAAAAACTCACTTGGCAAAGTTTTCTTGCCTCAGTATTATTCTATTAATATTATGTATAACATAAGAGTTATTAATCAAGCTATAATATATTTACCTTTATACTAAAACAGATAAGGCCTTTGTAATCATTGGCCAACAAGTATTACTGTTTTCTTTATCACGCATTTGGGAGATGAATTTGGAATGAAAGTTTAAATATAATTTAATTTTTAAAATCCCAATGTAGAAGTATACATAGGAAAAGATCAAATCTACCACACATTCTCTCAGTAGTGTTTTTCTCCCAGAGGTAATGACTGTAAATACTTCAGTATGTAGCTTGCTTTGCATTTATAGACAACTTTTCTCCTAAATGAATGAGATTGCATCAACTGTGGCTAGACCTGGAGCATTGAAACTAGATCAAGCCCCATGACAAAGGAAGAAAGCGGATGCACACTTACCACTGTGACTCAGCAAAGGTTGCTAGTAATGTAATTGGGTGGGTCTTCAGGGCCCCTGGTCCCACCCTGTGTCCCCACCATTTTCTTCCCTGTCCTGAGGGAATCCGCACTTCTCATACACCTCAAGGACCTCTGAACTTTATAGAATCCTCTATTAGGAAATTAGTAGCAGATTCATTCACTAATATCCTCCATCTCTGGTGCCTCCTCCATCCTGCTCAGTTGTTCCTAGGGGAGTAAAAGTGAGAATATGAGAACAATTGTAAGTGCGTGAACCCACAGTTTCAGAATTTAGACCAGGCTTTCTAGACTGACCTTGCTTGCAGATCACATGATACTTGATTGTTTTAAAAAATAAAACAAAAATAACTGATGTTTAAATGAAGTAAGTCTCAGACATCTTTCCATTTTTCTTAATGACTAAATTTTCTCAGGTATGACTGTTCCGTACTATAATTAACTATTTCCCTTTTGATGGAAATTGAGGCCCTTCCAATGCTTTTGCTATTAGAAACATGACTGCACTACAGAAAAAAGGTGCAAAATGTGTATAAAAATACTCCCAAAGTGTAACTGTTACAGACTGCATGTTTGAATTTCCAAAAAATTCATATGCTGGAGCTACAGCTCCAAATGAGGTGGTGTTAAGAGGTGGAGCCTTACAGAGTTAATTAGGTTTTGATGAGATCATGAGGGTGGAGCCCCATGATGGATTTAGAGTCCTTATAAGACAAGGAATAGACTAGCACTCTCTCACGCTGTCTCTGTCTCTCTCTCCCTCTCCCTCACCCTCTCCTTCTCCCAGGTGAGAATATAGCAAGAAGGGTTTCCATCTGCCAACCAGGAAGAGGGCTTTCACTGGGAACCAAACGCACTAGCACCTTGATCTTGGCCTTCCCAGCCTCTAGAACTGTGAGAAATAATATTCTGCTCTTTTTCACCTAGTCTATGGAATTTGTGTTTTAGCAACCTGAGCTAAGACAGAAATCCCATCTTTAAAAGATAATCGCTGACTCTATCTTGAAATATTTACTTATTCTGAATCAGTTTTCCAAGTATAGAAGATACTAGTTTCATGTTTGGCTAAGTTTGTATATTTAAATATTTCCTGCCCACCTCTGAACTGGCCAGAAGAATGGGATTTGTTGATTGAATTAAATTCCTGAGGACTCAAAGCTGTGACTTGGAGTGGGGGGCGGGGGGGAGCACTACTCAACACATGTGGCTCTTATTAGGAGACATTCAGCATCCCAGAGCAAAACATAGCTAGCTGTTCTTACGTAAGAGTGGGGTTGGATACCAGGCAGTAATAGTAACAACAGTCCCACAAATGCCTATTATAACTGCTGTACATAATGTCTTAGAAGAGGGAAGATGGTGAAGAAACAAAAGGTAATAATGTGACAACCCATAAGATTCAGAACTTGTTATAAGGTCTATAAAACGGAATGGGATCGAAAGGTGAGTTAAATCAGACTATCTCATACATCAACGAATGGAATCTCAGGAAAAGTATCCTAACTTAACTTTCCTGGGTTGTATACACTAATGAGAAATGTGTAATGCCATTTTCTTCATCGTTGTTAAAGTTAATCAATTTCGAAAGAGCACTTATTAAAAGTCACAAAAATTGAAAGAAAAATATGATCTTCAGAAAACATTTCAAACATACATTAATATAGCAGCAAACCTTTTACAAAACAGATAGTAATAAATAACATACACATGGTTAGTTATTTGAAGCATGAGAGGAAAACAATTCAGACCCACTCTAAATGGAATACAAATTTATTGTAAGAGACAGATTTTAATACTACTTTGAGGGAGCTGTTATAGTCTATTATGTCAGCTCTTCCACCACCCACAACACATCTTTATCACTGCACAGTCATTCAAAGTATGAAAACATCATAGACCTCAAATGTTTAGAAATCTGGCTTGTTGACTGCATGAGAAGAAAACGTATTTAATAAGATTGAAAATGCAACAAAAGTCAGTAATGAATCAGAGAGCTGCAAAGCTCTCTCTTCAGGTAATGAAAGAGAGGTTGGTATCACACCAATCAACTGAGGTTCAGGTGCCCCCAGGAATTGACTTATAGTAATTCCTATCTATTATTACACTGCTCAGTTTCTTTCTTACCTTAGAAACTGGCAATCTAACCCAAGAGCCGAAAGGGTTCGGATACAAGTGTATAGGCCTCAGCCTGCTACCTCAGGGTACGCTCACACAAGCAATTAGGGACTAAAAATTATATAACACTGACTGCAAAGATATTTCAATCCATTCATTTATTTAATAGATAATTATGAATATATTATTGTGCCAGGTATTTTAATACACAATAGAAATATAAGCAATGAGTAAAGTTTGGTGAAGGTGAGTAACAAAACTACTGTGTGATTGAGTCTAGGTTTGTAATTGAGAAGTGAAACAAGGGCAGGACCCTGCATTTTCTCTCTGGGTGGCCCTCATGGCCCCAGGCAGAAAATCCACCTCTTCAAATTCTACAACAAAATACACTCCCACAATTAACCTTGAGGTTCTTTATTACTGACTACAGTGGAAAACAGACTAGAGGTTGTCCAACACTCACCACCCAGGAGATCAATTGACCTGTGAAATACATATCTGTTTTCTGATTCAGGGGTTTCCTTCCTACCTCTTTCGTCAGGTGATGTCCAGTCTCACATTTTTCCAAATCCTCTCCCTCCCAATTTTCCTTCCACCTCCTTCTTTATCCTTTCCCTTCTTTCAAGAAGTCAGTTTAGCCATTTCCCCCTTTGTCTTATATAACTTCAACATGAAGTCTTGGGACCAGCTAGCACTTATTCTAACCTCCCAGGAGAGAGCAGAAACAATTCTCTCACTGATCACAGTTCTAGTGCCAGTGGAAGTAAAGGTAAAAGTATGAGAAAATGTGAACAGAGAATTAGAGGTATTGGAGGTCTTGGTGATGACTGGGACAAGAGATAGCACAGAGACCTAAATAAATGAGCAGGTGTCTGGTTTTGTTGGTACTTTTAAAAATAATTATCCTAAATATCCACCTAAAAGTTTTCTGTTCTTGCTTTTCCTTTCTAAATAGGATTCTCTATTGGAAAATTTGTTTCTATCCATTGAAAATTGTTAAATTGTTTTTTTGACCTATAACTTTATTGTATAAGCCTGAGTAGTAAAATATTTTTGTTAAATTTGTTGGGATGACATTGGTTAGTAAAATTATATAGGCTTCAAGTGTACAATTCTATAATGCATCATCTATGTGGTGCATTGTGTGTTCACCACCCAGAGTCAGTTCCCCTTCCATCACCATATATTTGACCCCCTCCCTTCTTTCCCACCCCTCTTCCCTTATAGCAAAACTTTCTTAAGATCTGGTTACTTTGTATATGTTTACATGTATCTATTATTCAGGAAAATAATCCATGACTTCTTAAAATACAAATAATAAGATAAAATATATAGAAGAGAAATATAGAAGAAGGGGAAAGAAGCTTTAGTTAGTATATTTTTAAAAATTACATTTCATAAACACATCTACATGTTAGAGGTAGGCCACAATTTTGACTTAGTGCTTCCTAAAAATAAAAGCGAAGAATAAACTAAAACCAGTGAAAAGATTCATAGTATCCATAAGAATTACACACACACACACACACACACACACACACACTCACACTGGAATAAATGACTTTCTTTTTACTAAGACCTGAAAAGAGTTTCTATTAATTTTCATTAAAAGGGTACTCTGAGATGTAACAGACCCTCTCCTCAGCAATGTCCTTTTATGAACTTGAAGTAGATTTCTTTTGCATAGCTATTCCTTCCATGCAAGGTAATGTCATATGCCCAATGTAATTGATTAAAAACATTTTTAGAAGAAGCTAGAACTACATGGTAAACACATGTAACATTCTGATGGCTTGATACAAAAAAAAATGTTCATACCTACAGCATTTGATGGTTTGCATAACTTTCAGTCAATCCTCCTCAATTATAATTTCTCAAAACCAAGATTTTGATAGAATCAAACCACAAAGAGTTCAAAATCATATTATCTGTCTAGACTTACAGTGTAGATATTACATGATGCTGATTGAAAATAAATCCATATTCTTTGACAAAAAAACTGAGGAGGTTTCCTACATAGCAATTAAATAGCATAATCAGAAGCTGTTGCTGAATAGAGGGCCACCCCAAGAAACCCCTCTTGGCAGAGCAAAGGATTCCTTGGAACACAGTTCTGGAATGTTCTAACATACTGACAAATTTACAAGAATTTTATGCCATAGAGCATGGGCATAATATAGCACCAACAGAAGTCTACTTTGAGCAATACCAACGTACTCTAGTTCTAGTTTGCTGTTTTCAACAAATGTCACCCAAGTTTGTATAATAGCTGAGACCATCAAATTCTATTTAGCAGATCAAATATCACATAGTGCATTTTGCAATTTGGGTTTTGCACTGATTATCTCAAACCTTTCTCTGTAGCAACAATTAGCTAACAGAACTTGCTTGAAGCCATCCATTACTCAGAAGAATGAGCATGTTTCAATTTTCACATAATGCAGTGAAAGAAGATGCTCTTCGCTAGGCTGAACAATCCCTTGAAGAAATGAGAGAGCCATGTTTGAAATTCAGAGAGGGACCAGCCTCATTCCACTGGAGACAGTGCAAGGCAGGCAGGGTAGGGAGGCACAGAGACAGGCTGGAGGCCAGGATCTGGGCTCCAGTTGGAGTTTACCATCACTGAACTTCTTTGGAGCTTTGTCTTTCTATTATATGAGGAGAAGGAAAGATCCAGAACACATTTGTGGTTCTCAAATATTTTAAGGTATAGCATTCTTCAAGTAAAAATCCCCAGAATGCTGGTATTATCAATAAAACTACTTTTCCACACACACAAAGAAACTTCCTTGTTACTTCATTGTGTAACATAGGTGATTGCACCAATACACCTTTATCAGAGTTTTGAAACAATTTTTCTTCTTCAAAGTTGAACTGTCTTCCAATTTAGAATAACTAATATGTATAATATACCTTCATCAGAAGAGACCAGTGAGGAGCTGAAGATAAAATACATCATATTCTCGCCTATATACGTAATGCTTTAACAAACGTATTTTTTTCTCCATTAGTTGTACGCAGATTTGTGAAATTTTATGAGTATGAGGAAAGCTGCCTAAATGGAGTTTCTAGGTTCTCATTAAAGGAAAATGTCAATCCAGAGTTTCTTCATTTCCATATCTTTAATGAAAACCATTTTCTTTAATGTTTATCTAGGAATAAACTTAATTGTAAAACATCTGCATTATTTTAGTATCATCCCAACCGATTTATACAAATAGCCGTCACAGAAACAAAAGTTGATCTCATTTTTCATTAACGTAAACATTTGCTCACCGATAATGCTGTGTATGCATATGGCTCCCACATATCCCACTGGCAAATGTTTCCCTCAGAACCAGAGTGGACACTTCAAATGCAAAGAAATCCACCGCAGACATGGGGTCTATGTGAATGATGCGGCAATGAGTGTGTGAGTCCAGCTCTTCTCCGCAAGAGCTTACACTCTCCCATGTTAATCTACTTGAACAAAGTACGTCTAATATGCACAATTACAGGAATGCACTCTTTCCCCCATTCGGTGCTCATTTATAGAGTTCAACCAGCTTTAATCTGAAGTAAAGTTCCCCTTTCACTCATCTTTACACTAAGATTATGGTTTACAGCTGGTTCACTTTCATTTCATTAAAAAATGAAATTACTATTTAAAAAGTAAACCCAAGTTTTAAATTATGTTATATACTATTCAAATTATGACCCGTGTTTCACCAGCCAAAGTGCAAATTTTAAACTGTAATTTATTTATCCCTTTTATTCTCATAGATAACTGTGCCTGAAAGGAAATCCATGACCTACAGAAGCATCATGTCCACATAGAAAGGGATTAAAGCTGATTTAGAATTTTTCAGAAAGAAAAAACCAAAACAACAACAACAAGAACCATAGGTGATTTTACCAAGATAGGTAACCTTTGTCAGCACTGTGACTGCTGTGTGTTGAACTGGTATGCAGTAAAACCACGCTTGTTTCAGGTGAAAAAAAATCACTTCTTCATTTGTCCTACAAGAAACTAGCTAAAGCACTCAATTCCTTCAGTAGTATAATTATAACAGAACAAAAAAGGAAGGAAAAAATTGAAGTACACCGTATAAAGGTAAATACTACCATCTTGTGGCTGCTGTTGAAATAACGTGTTTTCGATGAGGATTGGTTGCTGTGGAAAATTTAATCCAAGAAATCATCATAAACATCACCGCTATTTATTGACCCTTCCTAAGTGCCAAGGACCGTATTAGGTACTTCATATAAACTATCTTATTTAATACTCAGAACACAAAATTGAATGCGCCACTTACATTTTGCAGTGAATTATGTAATTTTCTAATATAAAAGTAACTTAGTGCCCCTATAATTGCACTTTTTTATTTCACCAATGAGAAATCCCAGTTGAACTCATAATCAGTAATTAGTCATTTACTCTAACAGAGCTTAGACCTCTTGGTTTTCAGTCTTATGCTAAAATATTTCATTTCCTCTTGTATTATTCTCTCATTCATATGTGAATAGAAAATACAGACCTCAAATTTTAAAGTACATTATTATCATTATGAGCTTGAAGTTCTTTTTTTATCAAAATAAAGAAAATTAATAATATTTTTGGCAGCTGGATGTAGAGCTACAATTTATCTCTTACTGGGGGCCAGTAAAAGATTTTGCTTTCAATGATCTCATGCTGTATCAGGTCAAAATACTATTCCTGATTGGTCAAAGACAACTGAAAAACTTCCAGAAAAAAGAGCAAATACAATTACTCTTTGGACAAAGGACAGAGTTCAAAAAAGAACATAACATGAAATTCATGACTAGAAATATATATTATTAACACACTAATTACGGAAAGGAATTATCAAATCTCCATGCCATTGAACAAGAGAAACAGACGCTGAGACAGACATGCAAACAGAAGCACTCATTACATTCACATCTCCTTTAAAAAGAAAGTATATTTCACTTAGCATAATATACTCTAGATCCATCTATGTTGTCCTAAATGTCAACATTGCACTCATTTTATTTGCTGCATAATATTCTAATATGTGTAATATTATATATATATATATTTTTTTTTTTTTTTTAATATATGCTTAGCTTCCCAAGGGGAGTACTTCGAAGGTGACTGTAGTGATATTCAGCAATGAGGTATGCAGCACTTTTTCTAGGATGAGTTCACGAATTTAATTGTCAGACCTCATACATATCACATCTTTTTTATTCTTCATCTATCAGTGGATACCTAGGTTGCTTCCATATCTTGGCTATTGCAAGTAATATTGTAATGAACATAGGGGTGCATGGTCTCAGTTATATGTAGAATCTAAAAACAAACAAAACAAAAACAGGCTCATAAAAGCAGAAACCAAAGGGATGGTTACCAGGAGGGTGGGGGTAAGGAAGGGTGGAAAAGGGGAAGGGGAATGTAGTCAATAATATTGTAATAAGTTTACACAGTGACAGATGGTTATTAGAATTAGTGGCATGATCCCATTGTAAGGTATAAAAATGTTGAATCACTATATTATACACCAGAAATTAATATAACCACTGTAAGTACAATAACTCTACTTACATATAAAAAAATAGAAAAAAAAAAAAAAGACATGATAACTGACTGCAATTCAAGATCTGAAAGTTTATTTCACCAAAAGAACATGACTGGGACAACTACAAAATCTGAATAAGGTCTGTGGATTAGCTAATAATAATGCTAAGTCAATGTTAACTTCTTGATTTAAAATAATTAATTAATAGTAGTTAAATAAAAAGAAAGCAACATTTTCTGGAATTGTTTCTTATCGAATATTTGTTATATTTACTCTAAAAATTCCCCAGAAGATTCAGGGGACAGAAAATGACATTACTGTGGGAAGTTATCCATGTCAGTGACGCTAGTTATGGGTTACTAGTTTGGAGGCCTGTGCCTCAGATTATGGAAGTGAGCAAAGCTGGAATAAGGATTTCCAGTTTTAAAGGCTTGCTCATGCTTGGAAAAGGTACGATTGGCCAGAGAAAGCCATCTGCCATGATCACTGCTGCTTGGTCATTTCCAGCCTGTTGACAATGTGCAGACTCTGTTTTCTGAGAAGAGTAGAAAACACCTGCTACCGTACCACCTTGCCCTCTTGTAACACCAATTATTAGATTCATGGAACTGAAGAGAACTTTCTTCCATAAGCTGACATGAGCAGGAAGGATGGGGTTTTCAGATATATTTTTTTATTATTGGGAATATATGCCTTGTCCAATTTTAATTAATCTGAATAAGGTGAACATTTAAGTTAACTAAGATACTAATAGGACTACACGTTATTACTAGAAAGAGAGCAAAAACTATACTAACATAAGTCTTACATGATAAGACGGCTTTTACGTAAATTTAGTGTCAGAAAAATGTAACTAATAAAAGCTTTTAAATTACTTTGAAAACTATTCTAGATACCATTTTATCTTTTCATATTACAAACACTTTGAACATCAGAGTTTCCAGCTCAGGAAAACAGTTTCATTCTTCAAATGTATGCAATTCTGCGTATACTATACCAAAATAAATTGTTAATTTATCCTCATTTGTTTAAAACAAGCCCATTTTTAAAGTGAGCTTTCATTCTTGCATATTTCAAATGTATAACTATCTCCAAGTCATACAATATATATAGTTTTCCATGTTTTTAGCCCCATAATTGCTATTTCATTACTTCTGAAATAAATCACACCTAGACACTAGCAGAACAGGTTGAAAGCTTGCCTTAGATAGGTACATTGTGCCTCTCTTGGCCAATAAGCAGATCATGTGTGATGAACAAATTAGCTGCTGACTGGAGAGAGTGTCTCTGTAGCACAGTACACCAGGTATAATAGTCTTCACAGCCTGAAGCAGCCCCTGAGGTCACATCTGCAACATCTGCATGCATGACTTAGCACTTTAAGCTACTGTTAAAATTGAGATACCAAGCTGGGATCTGTACAATGACCAAATTAGCACACCACTGCTTCTTGTCACTGTCAAATTCCACAAGGCTTTCTTTCTCCTGAATTATGTCATTAACTCCTTCCACTAAGAACAGCAATCGGACAAAATAGAAACAAAAGCAGCTTGTATCATATCTGAAAGTACCATCTAGATCAGCGGTTCTCAACCTGTGGGTCACGACCCCTTTGGGGGTCGAACAACTCTTTCACAGGGGTCGCCTAAGACCATCGGAAAACACCTATCAGATAGTTACATGACGATTCATAACAGTAGCAACATGACAGTTATGATGTAGCAACGAAAATAATTTTATGGGGGTCACCACCACATGAGGAACTGTATCAAAGGGTCGCGGCATTAGGAAGATTGAGAACCCCTGATCTAGATGAAGTTCTCTAAAGTAAAAGGATTCCTATAAAATAGTTTGCAAACAATAGGTGGAGAGCGGTCAGAATTAGACTTATAGAGGAAATACAATAAAACCTTTGGATTCTTGCTCATCTCAGGGGAGAGACCGATTCTTCTAAATTCCCAATTCCCCCACACTCTGGAAGAAGAATGAAAGGTAGAAAAAAGGATAGCTCTTTTAAGGTATCCCTTCAGGGCCCTTCTGGGAAAAGACCATTCTTCTTCCCAGTAGAAAAATACACTGTACATACCCAGCCCTGGTATTCAAGACAGCACTTGGGGCAGGCTGGAGGCAAAATGGTAAAAGACATCACAGCATACCTAAGACAAGAATGTTCTAACTCAAGCTTGTCCAGCCCGCAGGCTGCTTGCGGCCCAAGACAGCTTTGAATTCGGCCCAACACAAATTTGTAAACATTCTTAAAGCATTACAAAAATTATGCACAGGTCTTTTGTTTACCTCATCAGCTATCGTTAGTGTTCATGTATTTTAGGGATGGCCCAAGACAATTCTTCTTCCAATGTGGCCCTGGGAAGCCAAAAGGTTGGACACCTTGATCTTGATGGAATACGTGGCCTCACATATGATCTCATTGGAGGAACACCAAGGTGTCCTCAGAAGTACCATCCTTTCTCTTTGAAGGCACTGAACTGCCAGTATTCTAGATTCATTCCTTTAATATTAAAGCCAGAATTTTTTTACTTTCAGGAGTTCCTTATTGAAAGGCAAATATCATTGTGTAGGGTAAAACCCCCTCTATAGTTAACCCTTAAGTGAGGATTAATTGACCCTTTGTTGAAAAGAAGTTGGAAGAGAAGAGAGTTGCTGGTTACCTAGCAGCAGAAAGAGAACAAATGGAGAAACGTGAGTTTTGGTCTAGCGTCTAATTTTTCCCAGGGCTAATACTCTGCTCCAATTCAAAATATCAGCTTTTGGTAGCTCCTCCAAGAGTAAATAGCTATGATTTTTCTCCTCTCAAATAAATACAAAGACTGTGGGAAATATCTCACATCCTGATTTGCAGGCACAGAATGTTTTGCATTTGGAAAACCTGTATTCTGACATCTATTGCTGAGATTTCTACTAACCTTGTTCTCAGAAATATATAACTGAGGTGTTTTATTATAAAAGGGAAGTTCTTCAAAGAGCAAGGGATAAGTGACTGACAGTTCTGGGTATCTTGATTTCTCCCGTATAGTTGTTTGGTTCTGTTTTGTTAAAAAATATTTCTTAAATATTTATATTTTCATCCATTAGTAAATCTTTGTTCTCTAGGATTAATATGTCATAAGACATAGCCTAGTTGTCTGCATTCTGGTTAAATTGTCTGACTTCTATAGATATGGGAAGAGATTGTTTGAAGTAACAGAAGGAATGTCTATCCGAAAAGATGCACGTGAAAGAAGCTAAGATGTTGTGTTAAACACCCTGTCTCCAGATTCAAATTCTTCTAGGTTTGCCCTAGCTTTCAGTGACAATATGGTTCCACTATCCTCAAAGTCTTATCTCTTAGGAAAAAACTGACACTTACTGAACTAATTTCAAGGAGATAATCTACCAGTTCTAATCAGGGTTCATAATCAGGTTGAGAACAGGTGATACCAATACTTTTAATATGAGGAAGAAAAACTGGAGTATAAACTCCTATAGCTATAGCACCTTTGCAGCAAATTACCTTTGCTATTTAACTCTTCCCTCTGGGGTGTAGAAGTCATTGAACAAGGGTGCCAAAAAATGTATATGCATTTTAAGAAAGGAAAAAAACTTTAAATAGTAATATTCAATATATACCCATAATAGAAGGTGAATATAAGTCATGTTTGACTTCTGCATTATACAAGGTGCTCAAAGTGGCCATCAGTATTTAGATAATACATAGATAATATCTCTTAAAATGTGTATACATTTTTTGGCGCCCTTGGTGTATGTATTTGTGTGTGTGTGTGTGTGTGTGTGTGTGTGTGTGTGTATAGGACACTTGTCCATAGAAAGTCAGAAGGTCTATGAAGATAGGTATTGGGTCTTGGGTTTTCTCTTCAGAAACCACTTATTAGCTGCTAGAAATTTTAAAAACAAATTGAATTGAAGGACAGGGGGTAAAACATTAATTAAAGATTTTAACATATTTTAAGAATAGAGTTAATTGTTATCAAACTTTACAAGAAATTACTCCCATATCATACTTACATGTATATATAATTATAATTTAAATGTTTGTGAATTTACACACAATTTTAACGAAAACCACTGTAAGCCTTTAGTCTCATTGACATGCTCTTTGCTATTCAAAAATCTTGAGAATGAAGTTCAGGGCTTGCTCACTATTTCTAAGATGGTCCCACTGAACACCCTCTACTGGAGGTATACACACACACACACACACACACACACACACACCCCACACACATCAAATATTATATGTATTATATATATCAAAACTTCTAAAATTTAGTTACTATTTCTTTTCCACTTTAAATTAAAATATATTTACTCTTATCAACAGATAAGCCTGTTCTTGCGTCTCTTTTAGTTGCAGATAAATCCTGGACTGTATTCTTTAGGTTAAGAATAAAGGCCATAAATTCCATTTAATATATTAAATTTCTTGACATTTTTAATAGGAGACTATTTAGATTAGGGAAATAATGCTGGACACCTCAAAGTTTAAAGTGTTTTGTAGATTCTTGCCAAAAGATAAACCAGAAAATTGGAAATAGAAATTGAACATTAGACTGAGCTGATAAATATTTCTTCAAATAATATAAAAAGTATTTATTAAATTATTTTCACCTTAGCTGTGTGATGCTAAATTTGTAGGTTAACTTTGAAATTGTGGGTTCCAAGTTACAAAAGCAATCACCATCCCACCACACCCCACCCCTGCTTTGGTGCTCACTTTTGTTTACATTTGGCAAATGATGTCTTCCTGCTTTTAGGAAAGGAAGGCTTAAGGAGGCTTATGACCACCTACACATCAAATAGTTGCTACAGACGTCTTCCTCCTTAAATACAAATTAGATACGTATATAATAATTAGAAAGTTAAAGTAAAATGGTCAGAATAAAATGCAGTAGACAATTCCAATCATCTCTTACCCATTTGAAAACTCTCTTGAAGTGTTGTTCATGAAATCAAAACTACAGCTGAATTACCACTTCCTTCACATAAAACCGTCTTGGCTACAAGAACTTGGCTTACCTCCAGTAGAGGATGTTCAGTGGTCCCATCTCAGAAATAGAGTGAACAAGCCCTGAACTTCATTCTCAAGATTCTTGAATGCCAAAGAGCACGCCAATGAGACTCAAAAAGCTTACAATGTTTTTTGCTAAACTGGTGTATAAATTCACAAACATTTAAATTGTAATTATATATATACATGTAAGCATGATATGGGAGTAATTTCTTGTAAAGTTTGATAACAATTAACTCTATTCTTAAAATATGTTAAAATCTTAAACACTTTAATCTCTGTCCTTCAATTCAATTCACTTTTTAAATACTAGTAGCTAATAAGTGGTTTCTGAAGAGAAAACCCAAGACTTAGACCTACTGACTTTCTATGGACAAGTGTCCTATAAGAAAAAAAATGGAATCAGATACCGTTAAGGACCAATAAGCCAACTAGTCTAAGGAAGAAGGCTGCCACCAGACTTCCACCTTTCCTGCACACACTAAGATTGCCATCATTCAAACCCTGTACAAAGGTACTTTTTAAAATGAAACCAGGAAAATATGCCAGTGGGAATTGCAAACATTTCCACCAATCTTGAAGAAAAAGCAGAGGTCTGAGAAAATATGAATAAATAATAAAACTTATTCAAACATGACTTCAAGAAGCTCTGTGGGAAAAGAATTCCAGGAGGGCAAGTAGCAAAATCTCAAATCTCTGCATTTTCCATCAAGGAATGCATGCTCCACCAATTAATGATTTCTAAAACCTACAGTCATATGGATTCTTAAGACGAAAAACTATCATGTGTCCAAAAAGGTGTTTTTCTCATTAATCCCAACAGAACATCAAACACAGCCATCTAAAATGGACCAGCTCCAATCCATCTGGAGCAATCAGACTGTGAGAAGGGTTTTCGTTCATACAGTGAAGATCAGAAACAAAAGGTGTATCTAGTCGTCTCATAGGAGGAAGGAAGCCTCCTTCCTCCATGCTCCTCCCCTCTACCCACTCTGCCTCATCCCACGACTGCAAATAATCCCCAAATCTGAGAAACGTTAGTTGAGTTGCTCCAGATGACCTCAACCACTGTCCCCCCTATATGAAGGTAGACTCTGAGGTAGCAAATGTCAAGGCTTAGTGTGAAGTGTAATGTTCATTTCAGTCAAAGGGACACTCCGTAGGAAATAAAGAGGCCATTGATGGAGCACTGCATAAATGTCTTACAAGCAGAGAACAACATCCTGGGTGAGGAAGTGATAAATAATAAGGCATTTTGACCACACCTGCTCCTCATTAAGGGACAGAAGCCTCTTGGACACCATTAATACTTTCAGCATCTGCCAGAGGAAATAGAGGGCTTTGTAAAAGACAAGATGTTTTTAAAAGGTGGTGGTAGGACTGAGCAGATGTGTGTCTCTTCGCTGATTACACTACAGGGGGATTTAGTGAATAAGGTTTAATAATTAAAGCTGAGGCATAAACACCATAGATCAAACAAAATTTATCAAAGAAATTGAAGAGATTCATTTCAACTCCAAGAGACTTGGTTTCCGTACCCACTCCACAGATAACACTGTGTTATTAAAAGCTATTCCTTAACCATGGGGACATCCTTCAGAGTTTCTATAAAATGAGACTTTTTATAGATAGTTTTCAGGTTTTTGAAATAGGGGGAAAGGAAAAATATAAATAGGAGCCAATCCTTCTTTCAGAGGATGGGACATAAGCTGCCTTAAGGACCTACAGTAGCGATAGGACGTGACCTCGGTGCGTTAGCAACGCCTGCTGTCACGGGGGCCAGAGCAGCAGCATGGAGACGAGCCCTTGAACCTTCCCAGGCCGACCACGGGAGCTGCCCCGGGAACGGTCTCACAGTACTTGGGAATTGGGATAAGGGAACCAGCAAAACTGTGGACCCCAGGAAACACAGAAAATTGTATATATTTTTTCAATCCCCACCTCTCTCTTCCTACCAGGAATCACTACTGGATCCAAAATAAAGCAGGGTGCCCTGGAAAACACCCCCACGTCTGGAGTTCTTCCATCCTCCAGGTTTGCACCCAGACAGTCCCACGAACTCCGGCTTAGCGGAAAAGAAATGGGAACTTAGTATACCCGTAGAGAATTGGTGTCTCCATTAGAAAATCATTTGGTTTGATTCCTCAGAGTCTGAGTTTCTGGAAGAAAATTAGTAGGAGCTTTCATACTTTAGGACCATAAAGGAGTCATTAGACCATCACTGCCAAGCAGCTATCTGGCCCAGGACCCACCTCTGGGGGCTGTGCGATGTGACTGACTTCCCTCCATATTTGGCATGGGCACCTAGGGGAAGGGATTTAATAACTATTAATTTTTTTTAATTAAGATCAAGCGTTCTCTCAGGGCACTGAGAACCTTCTCAGTGATATGATTTTTGTTTTCTATCTCAGCAGCTAAGCTTAAGGTTTAAATACAGCTTTTGCTATTTCAAGTTGCAACCACAAGATAGCAGAATAACTTAATTTGAGCTCCGTCCAGTGAGGTAATAGATTTCAAAACTGATAAGAGCAAAGGAGAAAACATGTCAGAAATACGATTATGATGTTGTACAGGACAATGTAAAATTAAATAAGATAAACTTAATTATTTAAAAAATAAATTTAAGAATTTAATGCTTAAATATATTATTTTTAATAGAAATCATAAAGGAATATTATATAGAAGCTTATAAATTACACAACAAACTGAATACTTGTTAATCTAATGATAGTCATTAATATTAAAACCACACTTTCAAGTTATTACAGATTAAAATGATACATATGTATATATGTAAATCTTATGTTTCTAGATGAGTTCTAGACCTTGTTATTTTTAATGTGTCTCCATAAAAATTGTAACCTAATTATAGAATGAATATTTGAAAGGATGAGAATATTGTATTAGCTTTTTTTAAATTAACTATGTGGTCAGGAAATATTCTCTAAGAATATTAAAATAGAATAAAATGTCTTGTCTTAATAGTCATAAAAGATTCTTCACAGAGCTAAACTATAAACATGTCTCAAGAATCCTAGCCAGTCCCTGGAGATTTTGCAGAGCTTCCTTCACATCTCTCCCCAAGAGCAAGGCCTGAGAAAACAGATGGGGACCTCTGTGGCCCTGAGACCAATAGTCCCAGCCTCTGGGAATAGTCAAAGAGAAGAATTTCAGGGCCAAGGCCCTTCTCAAAAAATATTCTGCCTACTTTTCCCCAGAATTCAAGTGAGAATGCAATGCATGCATCCCTGGGTATGTTGCGACTCACCAACTACTAAATGTGCCACCAAATTTAGTAGAAAAGAAGAAAAAAAGACAGTTGTGGGAGACTAGTCAAACCACTTACAGGATCTAATGGCATTGAGGTATTGAAGTTGTGCTATCCAACAGGTTAGCTATAAGCTACAGGTGCTTATTTAAAGTTAAATTAAATAAAATACATAGTTTCTCAGTTACACTAGTCACATTTCTGGTGCTTACCACCCCATGTGGCAAGGGATGTCAGTTAAAAATAATGCTGATGTAGAATAAGTCCCTCATGGTAGAAAGCTTTTTTGACAGTGTTGGATTAAGACCGAAAGAAAAGTCAACATGAAAGTGGTTTTTCAAGGTACTTAAGGTCTTTGACTTTACAAATAGATCAAGGTTAATTCCTCCCTGTTTTGCTTACTCTGTGTGTCCTTCCACAAATTAGTGTTCTATTTATACCCAATTTCTAGTACTTACCATACCCTAGAGTTCTTTTCTAAGTAATTAAATGGTAGTATACATATATTTTACCACAGTTCTTAGACCACTGTTAATCCTCAATAGAGGGGAAAATGGCAGCAGCAATAGAGTGAAGGAGGGATGGAAGCCAGACTGCGGAGAATGAAGAAGAATGTAGGAGATAAATATGTGGATACAGCAGACCTAGACCAGGTCTTAATGAGACAGGAAGA
Organism: Lyroderma lyra; assembly: GCA_004026885.1. Classification (NCBI taxonomy): domain Eukaryota; kingdom Metazoa; phylum Chordata; class Mammalia; order Chiroptera; family Megadermatidae; genus Lyroderma; species Lyroderma lyra. Next base: position 72,734 of record PVJL010002641.1, read on the forward strand.
CAGGAGGGCAGATTCTGCAAATAACAGCTTCAGGAGAAGTTCTTATAAAGTAAGAGCCCTAGAAAAAGTATCAGCATAACAGAAAATACATGAAGAGAGGATAGGAGGAAAGCTGGAACAATGTATAAGCTTTGATTTATACGTTCTAATTGTTGAAGGGATGATTGTGTTGTCTGTCAAAGACAATCACATACCAGTGCAGAGTGGCTTAGGGGAGTTTTTATTGTGGAAGAGCAAGAAGAAATCAAAATAGGAAACAAAGAGGTGTTTCCCATTGCCCCTGAAATCACAGTATTATTAGAGCAAGGATTGATTTTATTTTCTTAAATCCAAGTCTGACTTTGTTGATAGTTGCTGTCTGAAGTCTTAGGTTGAAAAAGGATTCTGAGGCTCTATTTGAACTCATTGGGAAGAGTATTTCCTCATGGACACAGAAATGTCACCTAAAAGTCAACCATGCATATCAATCTGCTTCACTTGGTTTCAGGTGACAAAATGAACACAGACAGAAAGAACCACTGTTTGTTTTCTTCCCTGGAAGGTCTGTTTCTGAGACACATGGACTAGAAGGGCTTAGATTTTGCCCCTGAAGAAGCGTGTTCTAGTGTCTTACATCCGTGTAACTAACAGGCTATGTACTATTCCTTCCTTCGCCAAATACAGTGGAAATTACCCAGGCTCTCGTTCTCCAATCCCACCCTTCCTATGCTCCAAGACTTCCAGGTGACCTCATGGCAAAATTCATCCCCACTTGCTCTCTAAGACTCCATGAGGCACCTCTGGTCCCCACCGCTAATGAATGTTGACATTCTTTCCACATACCATTCACAGCCAATTGAACCTTAAAATGCAGAGAGCCATCAATTGAACTGGTTAAGGATACCTAGGTCAAGAAAGATTGAGGCCAGGGCTGAAAAAAACAAAAAGTGCTGATACAGAGAATTTAACCAAAGTCCTTTTTGGTTGAACTAATATGAGGAAATGCGTCAGTAAACATGATGACACAAATTGTGAACCTAAAAAAGGAGTAATTTAGAGATCTTTTATAGCAGCCCATACACTATTCATTTTTATATGAACTTTGAATATTTACCAATCACCAGCCAATGTATTTGACATTGGTGATAAAATGATGAACAAGAGGTCACTCCTGACTTCAGGGCAAATAAGATCTTGCACATAATAAGCACACAATGATTTCTGTTGTTTTTAAGTTAGTTAAGACAAATAATTAGTGTCTTATTTGACTATGTGTCAGGGAAATTAATTTTAGTCATTATGCACTCTTTTATATACATATATCACTCCTAAAAACATCGTAGAATAACAGTGATATGATCGTGGTCATTGTTAAATGTGAATAACTTAGTTGTGAGATTTATTTCACTAGATCAAATATATAAAATTGTTAGATTCCCTTCATAATTTTTAATTATAGTCCAGTATCCTCCATATTTAAAAAAAAAAAAATGGAGACTATTTCTCACGCCCTAGTTCTCAATCAATTAAAATCGCTGCGTGGTGGCGTGGTGGCTTATATCCTCCCAGTTCTTATCCTCCCCAACAAAAATACTTAGTTTTGGAAGAGATATAAATTCCTGGATTAGACCAAGTTTTCCCAAAAATATGGTGCCCAGACATTACCACATGTTTAGCTGTTCTGCTTTAATATTATTTTTCTTCCTTAAATTAAATCGCTTGTGACAGGTTTATAGAGAACTCAGAGAAAAATGGAAGGATTGGTTTGAATGATCCTGTTCAGTAGGAGAAAACCTGGAATGAGGCCTTTTTAAATTTTTTAACCTGAAGTATGGCTAATCCTTAAGGTTTTATTCTCCATTATCAAATGACTTTGAAAAATTAAACAGTGAACAATTAAACAATTTGGGAAGTGAGACGAGTGTTTAAGCTAAAACAGAGACCTCTCAGGAGTTCGTAGAGCCATACCAAAAAACAGGGCAATGTAAAATTGAAAGAAGCCTTGCCCTTTAAATCTCAGCATGTTAAACAGGAGCTATGTGGCTGTTGGAGCCCAATAGAGCCTTTCATTTCTCTCTGAGGCAGAATGTTTCTATGTAGATACAAGAGCTCTGTAAATCAACCAACTTTCCAAATCAGTGTCTCAACTCTCTTTCTGTTTATATACATTAAGCATATGCTTCCTGTGACCACTTCAAAAGAAATATAACTTTCTTAAATATTATTTAAGTGCAGTTCTATGACTGTGAAAGAGAGAAAGTATAACTGACTTTGAACCTTTTACTACACAGGTGGAGAAAGAAGGAAGGAGTGATTGAAATGTTACACTGACCAGTCTAGGAAATGGGTAATAACTTGTGATTAAATGCAGATGTTAACCTAAAAACTCAGTTAATCACAGATATTAAACATGCCTGGAAGCTATAAAAAAAACAGAGAGTAAACCAATGAATAACCAACCTTTCATTGAAATAGTGTAATGACACATGATTCACATTGGAAAAAAAAAATAATGGACTAAATTTAAATTACTTCAACTTTTCCATCTTGTATAAATGTTTATGTACAAATGAGCAGGCCATTAAATAGACTAGTAACCAGGGAATATTGACAAACTGAATAAATCAAAATCAGAGTAGAGGGAACCATGAATGGCAGGTGTGTAAGTAGCACTTAGGAAGGAACAAGCTGAAAGATATTCCATTTGAGTAAGCATAAACCACACTAAAAACATTATAAATAGGTTTTAAAACCCAGAATGTCTGTCATATCTAAAGATAGTGCAATAATATAGAAAGCAGATCATAATTTGCTGTAAGTAGTGCTTGGAGATCACAAGTAGGTATTTCACAGTCAATGCTCCCCAGCCTAGCACTGGGCTCGGCATGTGATTGACACTCATTAAGTGTTGGTTCTGATTTACTGTTAGTAGTGCTCCACAAATAAAAAACATGCATGTTATAATAATGAGAGCTTCACATAGAATTCAAATAAGTATAATCGCTATTAAATATATATTCAGACATTAACCAGTAGTCACTACTCTTTTCCATGTCTAGTTATTAATACCTATCTAACATTGTTGAAAAGCACCTATATTTTACTTTGAGCTCCAATGAGTCTCTCATTCATCATTTTCAGCTGCTGATTTATTACTTTCAGCAGCCGATGCTTCAAAGCCCAGTTGTAAATTCAGTCAGCAGTTTGGTGATAGACTAGAATATCCACAAGTTACAGTGACTTTTTTGAAAACTAAACTATTTCCTACCGTATTTGCTTACCAAAGCAGCTTCCAAGATGCATTCTAGCAAAATGTGGGGATGTCCTATATCCATACATCAAAAAAATGGAGTCCTGAGAGTTATAATGTTAGTCACATCACATTAGAAAGATCAGAAGAAAATTCCAAAGATTTGAAGAGTAAAGAAGCAAAATGAAAGAGTTTGGTGTTGAGGAAACCATGGAGACTGAAAACTTAATTTCTGGTGCCACCAATCTAATTGTTTATATGTTTTTCTCCATCACATTAAAGGATTGATTGAACATTGTTGGTCTATAGGGAAAGTTTTGTTGAAAGACAAAGGAAAAGGATGTTGATAGAACTGGTTAAAAAAAAAAAAAAAAAAGCCCTAGCCAAGCATGTAATCCAGTATAGAAAGCAAAGGAAGCAGGCCCATACAGAAGCTTGTGAACTGGAGTAAAATTTTGGAGTGGAGAGGTACAACTCTTGAGCTCAAAGAGCAGTGGCTGTGTAAGTTAGAGCATGTCACCTCAGATTCCCTCCCCATAAGACATGCAAGTATGAAGCAGGAACCAGTAGTTCACAGTCTTTCTGTCTCAGAAAGGGAAAAGTGGAGAATATAAAAGTTGAGAAGTAACCTCTACTCTTATACCTACAGTCTTTAATAGTAATCAAAGAGCAAAAGTCTAACGATGAGGCATGCGGAGATTCCATCAAATGCAGTTGCGTGCCCACAGTAGTATACATAAAACCCCACAGTTTTGGTGGGCCAATGTTTGCAATGTCATCACCCTGTTTCTACAGATCAGTTCTCCTTATCACAGGAAAATGCTCTACAAAACATAGGCTGAAAAAAACACAAAACTGCAAAACAAATCTCAGCTCATTTCCTGTTTGAATTGGGAAAATAAATAAATGTGTTCAAATGGAGGGAAACTATTTTGACATTATTCTTCCTTTTTATTCCCTGATGCACACTTCTAAAATAAAAATAGAATTAAACCTATCTCCCATGATCCAATTTAAGTTTAAAATGATTGGGTATATCCAGGGATGAAATAATGAGGATATTTGAGGCTAGAAATAGAATCTATAACTTAAGAGTCTTAGGAACTTAGTGAGTATGGACCAAAGAATATCTAAACTCATAGGAAAGTATTATAAGAGTTTATTTGAGCCAAGTTTTTGAGGACATGCCCAGAAGCAAGATCTCAATGGATTGAGAAAATATTCTGGAGAATAGAAGTTTTACAGTTCCTTTTATGCATTTAGAATCCCCAGAGAAAATATAAGGGAGGTACAGGAAATCCATTGGTAGTATATTAAGGAAGCAGGAGAAAGCAAAGTGGGGAAATCTCTAGGATTAGATAAAAAGCAAAATGGAGAAACACATACTTTTACATTGATGGGTATAGGATAGTTAATAATTAATATTTACAGCACATAGAGATCCTGTTCAGGCAACAAAGTAACAATGAAGGATTCTGTGGTCTCGTGCTCTGGTGACCTTGCACCCTGGTGCCTGTAGTCATGCCTTCAAGGGGTCTAGAAAAGAAAATTACTCTGACATTTCAAAGGTATGCTTTCCTAGATGCCTAAGAACAATGAACAGGGCTCACTTAAGGTTAAAGATTAATCTTTGCTAAGGGAGCTCTAGACATGTGACGTGACTACTTGCTATGACCTGCCCAGGAGGAATTTGTGACCAGACCATCCTGTGTGGTTATTTCCACTGAGCTTGTCTGGCCTGCTATGTGGCCCCCCTGAGCTTTTCAGGTTTATTACACAGCCCCCATTTCTGTTCACAGTGTTATGTTAAGTGAAATAAGTTGAACAAAAAAAGACAAATACCATATGATTTCACTTATATCTAAAAAACCAACCAAACAAACAAAACAGAAACAAATTCATAGATACAGAGAACTGATGGTTGCCCGAAGGGAGGGAGGTGGGGCACAGGCAGAAGCAGGTGAAGAGGATTAAGAAGTACAAACTTCCAATTATAAAATAAATCACGAGTATATAATGCACAGCATAGGGAATATAGTCAATAATATTCTAATTATATATGATGACATATGGTTACTAGACTTACTATAGTGATCACTTTGTGAGGTATGTAAATGCTGAATTACTATGTTGTACAACTGAGACTAATGTAATATTGTATGTCAACTATAATTAAAAATAAAATAAGAAAGAAAGAGAATTTAGTGAAATTCCATCTCTTTTCAATTACAGTTTATCCAAGCAGCTTGGCCGAAGCTCTCCAGTCCATTTGATGAGTCCATTTGCTTTGTTTAACACCAGTCTTTTCAAATGAAATACTTTTCTTGGTTCTTCAGTACTGTGGTTCACCATGTTCCTTTTACTTTCTAAAATCTTTGTGGGTTTTGATGTTTAATTTTAATCTGGAGTTTTCATGATCTGAAAACAATTGTTCTGTTGGAACTGGAGTCCACTTAAATGCATCACAGCATAAAATGCAAAGATACTAATGATGCAACCTGAAAATATGAGCAAACTGAGACTTATAAGCACAACAGATCTTAGTAAACCACAAATGCTTTTCATTCAGGAAAATAAACTTCATTAAAGCCAGAGGGGGAAAAGGCATTGCTCCTAACTCCAGTGCCCACGAGGGTGCCTGGCTCATCACAGGTGTTTAATACAGAGTAAATGACTAAGTGACTGAAAAATATTTTAGGATTTATAGATAAATTTAGTTGAAGGATCTTAATGCATATGGCATTTAATTTATGTGTCTTTTTCTAACTTTATTTTGAAATAATTGTAGACTCACATGTAGTTATAAGAAATAATACACAGAGATACCGTGGACCCTTTACTTAGTATTCTCCAATGCTAACATGTTGTACAACTTTAGAATAATACCACACCCAGAAAAGTTACATGGACAGGATCCATCAGCCTTATAAATATACGCACTTGTAATTAATGCACTTACAAAAATGTGCACTTCTTTGTATGTGTATGTGTATTTAGTTCTATGCAGTTTTATCACATACGTAGATTCATGTGACCCACTTAGATGTATTTATTATTTTTAATTCCATTTTATTTCAAAGACTTTCTGCCAGAGAGTAGGTAAAGTGGGTCATAAGTGAAAGAAGAATGACTGAAACCAGGGAATCTAGTCCAGGATCTGGGTATGTGAACAAACAGAAAGACCAAGTCAGGCTACATTTTCTCCAGCCGTAGATACTGAGGGAGATCCAAGCAGGAAGGACAAGGTGAGACCTGCCTAGAATTACATAGATCAATGAGGGGGAAGTAAAGGACACTTGAAGGAATCAGGTAAATGGCAAAATACAAAAGATAAGCACTGGAAATCTACCATGAAAAAGGCAGGATGGAGATGAACAAAATCCAGATGTTTCATCAACATGAGAAAATATCCAGGGAAAGATTTAGGACAATGAAAGAAGATTTGCACTTTGGATCTATAGTTATCTTCTGAAAACTGCTGATTAATTTCTAAAGTTTTGCTTATACTGTTGGTCACTTCAGTTAAAACCCTGAAGCCATGCTGTTCCCTAGGGTTTTTGCAATGATCAGACATCCGGACTTCCTTTTCAATCCTGCTTGCTGTACGAGAACTTTTGATATTCTTTCCCAGGAGATGTGTTGGCGTTATTCCCACTCATTATCTTCCATGGTAACTGACATAAAGCACTTATTAAATATTTTATCTGCAATGATATTTATAATTAATTATTCATATTCTTGAGGGATTAGACATACAAATTCTTTGAAAGTTTGTTAACAGTGCTCTCTTTATATTTCTAATTGAGGTATGAATAAAGAATTCTAATAAAAATAAGATTTTCCCCCCAGGTTTAGGAAAAACTAAGATAAACAAAATAACATTCAAAGAGTAACATTGAAATAAAATGGAATTAAAAATATAAATACATCTAAGTGGATCACATGACTCTACGTATGTGTTATGTTTTTGGTAAACTTGCCTGTCCTGATTCTACACACAAAGGAATTATATTCATGTATGTATAGCATTAAGCTTTCAATATATAAGAAAAACAGAGGAAAGTTGACACTAAAACAAGATGACTTTGAGATAATATTTAAAAATTTGAAGCAAATCATAAACATTTATTTTTAAAAATATATTGAACTTCTGATGTAAGTGTCCTTCTGATTCAAGGCAGCTGAGCCTAGAATAAAATGGCCTACAGCAGTTATTTCAGTACATTAGACACTAAAACAGTCTGTTAAACGTGAAAAGAGGTGACAAGATTTTACATGTCCTTTCCCAACTTTCATTAAACCCATGCAACAAAGTTTGCAAAAGACTTTAAAGGCCACCCACTAGACTGGAAGTGTAGTTTAAAAAATGCATGCTGAAACCCAGAGCAGTAAAGATTTTAATAAAAAGATATTGGAACCCCAATCCTATTCTATATGTGAGTTTAAAATTTAATTCACATTAAGCAAAAAATTAATCCAAAATTAGAAAAACTCAAGGGGATCTGAGGTAAATTTAAAAGCAAGGTAGATTTAAATCTACCATTTAGAAATGTTTCCTCAGCCCTGGGTACCATGGAATCAATTGAAGCTTAAGATGTAGCTGACTGCTTAAAGACTACATTCTAGACAAACATAGAGGAGAATAAGAACGGCTAACAGGAAAATTTTGCAGCCGAAGAACAAAAAGTAAATTCTAAAAATCAGGAAACGGCTTCAAAAAATAAGTTTAAACTGTTCTAAGAATGAAAAAGGAACATAAATAAGGTTTCTCCATACTAATATAAGAATGTAAAAAAAAAGACAAATTGGAAAATGACTAAACTGGAATATGTGAAAAAGAGAAATACATTTCATGTGTCAGGAATGTATTTTGTGTGTCATGAGTCCCCAAGACCACTCTCGAGCTCAATAACTCACTTGAAGAACACACAGGACTCAGAAAGTTGTTAGACTCGTGGTTGCAGGTTATTATAGCAAAGGGTACAGATTAAAATCAGGAGGGAAAAAGGCACATGGAATGAAGCCCAGAGGAAACCAGACTCCAGCTTCCAGGTGTCCTCTCCCAGCAGAGTCACACAGATGTGTGTAATTATACCAACGACAATGTGGGATGAGTCATGACACATAAAGTGTTGTCACCTAAGGAAGCTCACCTGAGCCTTGTGTCCACGGTTTTTATTGGGGAATCAATCACATAGACATGCAGGATTTACTTCAGCTTCCTCAGACTCCAGTCCACAGAGCAAAACAGAGGTTCACCATAAATCACCTTCGTTAGCATAAACTATCTGGTCATATTTGTACTGTGTGGGCCAAAACCTCAGGCATACAAAAATGCTTTTATCAGGAAAAATATTGCAAGGGCAAAGAGCTTAACTTCCAGGGGCTGTTCATAGACCAGTTCTGAAAACATGCCCTCCCTGGGAATGGGAGGGTCTGAGCAACCCATACCTGAAGCCTTAACCTGCTCCTGCACACATTTATAAAATTAAAAAAAAAAAAATCAGTGAATAAGTTGAACACAAGAATAGACACAAAGAAAATGTAAGTGAATACATTGAAAGACTGAGCAAGGAAATCTCCCAGAACTTTATACAAATTGACAAATATAAGTAGAGAGACACAAAGGATGGAAATGGGAAGGTCGAATGGCCCACTAGAAAGAGTTACTGAAGGAGGAAATGAGCTAGACAAGGTTTTCATTGTTCAGAGATGAGGATGCCTTACGAAGCATTTGAAAGACATGTGTAACTGCTTTTAGTTTGACATGACTGTCCCGTTTGTTGCAGAAAGTCTAGCATCTCTGCATCCACTCACGTCAAGTCAGGGTAGTTGGCCTTTTTATGTGGCAGTTCATGGTTCCAAGCACAAATGTTCTAAGACAGAAGACGTGGACGCTCTCAACAGCCTACATCCTTGGCCAGAAACTGGCACTTCCATTGTTCTCTATTATTCATGGAGTCAAAGATGCTCTCCAGATTCAAGAGGAGAGGAAATAGACCCCACCTCTTCATGAAAATGGAAAATAAAAAGAGATTGTAGATATCTTTAATTTACCACGCTCTACCTACTCACCCTACCTACGTTCTACCTGTTGTTCAGGCCATTCAGTCTATGATGTTTTCTTACGGTAGCCTGAGCAGACCAAAACGCATTTCCTTGATTAGGGCCCAGTCCTGCTTCCAGGGACTGGGTTCTTTAGTCCATACTGAGTCATTCTTCCTTTTCCATAAAAAATAACTTGTATTTGTAGCCAGGTAACCCATGCTTTGGGTCTAAAGACTTCCGCCTTTCTGTTCCTTCAGTCCAAGCTCATGCTGTGTCTTTTAAAACATCGTAGGTTTCTTACATATTAATTTGTGACTGAGCCCATTAGACAAAAGTCATACTCACATTTCTTTCCAAGACAACCCTTTTTATTCCTATTCCTTTATATTTTGTATTTCTAAATTCTGCTCAAAATGTTAACAGTTCTATTTAGCTCATCTCTCCCTTTTTCCTATTTTATCATATAAGTTAAAATACACAGATTGGCACGTTCAGGATTCTATTTAAAACCTTCATCTGATACACAATTTATTTGACACATTTTCTATTTTCCACATGATTGCAGACAACAGCTTCACTAAACTCCCTGGAACTATATACAACAGGCTCTTTCTCCAGCCTCTAAAAACATTTTAAGCTCTCATTAGCAGTTTCTAAAAGTCCCTTCCAGTGCTAACTGTCTCCCTTAGGCTTGTCCAGCTTCTACTCACTGCCTGGTCCTGTAAGCATGTGGGTAAAACAGGCCCTACCCCAAAGTCTGCGTGCCTGTCTCACTCACATGCCTATAGCGTTAGCAAGGATAGCTAGAAGGCTGAGCTCACCTCTTCTCCATATAATCTCAGGGTCTTCCCACAGGGTCTCTCGTGAAGCATAATCAGCTTTCTGGTGTGGTAGATCAGGGCTCTACACACGAGTGCTCCAAGAGAGGAAAAGAGACAACCACTAGTCTCCTAAGGCCAGGAACCAGAAACTGACACACACCTCTTCTGCCAAGCATTTACTAAGCCCCCCCAGATTCAAGGGGAAAGATAGAGACTTCACCTTTCAATGAAAAGAGTCGCAAACAGCATGTGTCTGTGTAATGTCCCATCCCTGTGACGACCAAAATTGCCCTTGCCCGTTTTCAAAAATCCCTCCCAGAAAAAGGGAGCACACCCTCTGAAATTACTGTGGATAAATTTTTCAGTCTCACTTTCAGAGAATTACTATTCCCAAGAACCTGAGGTCTGATGCTTGGTTTCAGTGAAGGAGCTGTTCTCACTGGGGAAGGGACCGCACCCGCAAACAGTTCCATGATCATGCTAAGGTTACTTCTGGGGGCCTAGAAAGGACTTTATAAGTCTAACAAGTACAACCTCTCCTCAGGATTAACTTTTTCTGTTTTTGAGGTGTTGTAAGGCAATCACCAAGTCTGTCTATTTTGGCTGACAAATACATTTCTGGTTTATCTTTAGGGAATTCCCAAAGTGTGTATTCTATTTATAAACTGAAAGCCTCAGCTTGTAAATCTTTTTAGATTTCTCCTGGAAGAGGTATGAGCAAGCTTCTCCGGGCTGTGTGTGGCTTGGTCATCTACTATAAACTTCCTTATAGAGATTATGCTTGAACATCTTTCTCATCCTGCTTAGCTGGAGCTACATAGGCAGTGCTAGGAGAAGAGAAAATAGTGGAAAGGTTCCAGGGATCCAGACAAAACAGTGCTGAGGACCTGAGCTTCTGCAGAGCCAGAGCTCATGTTGTGGCCCCGGATTGGAGACACGCAGCCATCTGTGCCTGTGGGTGGGAGAACTCGGCAGACGAAGGGCCTTTTTGGTATTCACTCCACAGTCTTTCAAAATGTCTGCTAAAACACAGACTTTCTAAACTACATTTCAGTTCCATTCATTTTTTCTGAAGCTAAGTGTGAACACGGACGTCCACGGAAAGCCAGAATCTTCAGAACTGGGGGCTCTCTCCAACATAGTAGCCTTTATAAAACATGTGCAACACCCTGTTTCTCTTAACTGCAGGCTGAAAGGATTTCCTGAACCTCTTGCTTTTTTGTACAGGTGAATGAGCTCTGTCAATGTGGGGGTTACACCTTTCCCACTGCTTAGAATTTCTTTACTCTGTTATTTCCAGTGAGCCATGATTAAAATATTGAGGTCAGCGGCCAAGGCTGGGGTCACTAAGGTGAATGCTGTCCACTTGCTTGGAATTTGCAATGTTTTCACTCCAGTACCATTTAGGTTATGCTTATGAATCGTAAGTGCTAAGTCAGTATTTCTAAATTGCTTACTAATCCAGGATTTTCTGCTATGTGTCCTTTTAGAAATTACTCATTGCACAGTAATGCCTTAGTCCATATATTTCAAACCATCTTACACCCATGTAGCCCCTTTGTGATTCTGATTTAGGGAACTGCAGAGGTAATGGGAAGTATTAACATTTTGTGTCCCATTGTGTCAGGGTTCCTTTTTTAAGAAATTCAACTGAATCACTCCTGTAGTCTACATAAACAAACCTAGAAACACAATTGGTGATTTTAACTCAGTTAGAGCTGTAGAGAAGTTGTCTGTTTGGTTTTTGAACAAAGAAAAACTTTTGGTGTTCTTTGTAAACCCAATCATGTTCTAAGTGATCACATGCATGAGTTTACCACTCATGAATACAAGCTACACAGGGTTAATGTTCTTAGATTTGTTTGGGTCTCGTAAACTAACCAATAGGCTAACTGAATACAAAAGTGGAATGTTAAATTGTTTCTACAGTTTTTTGCTAAAACAGCAGTTTAATTTTTTAAAGCCAAACCCAGAGGAGACATTTTCCAGGAAGTCACAAACTATAATTGTAATTTTATAACATATGGGAATTTTGGCTGTGCCAATTGGAACTTGGAAGGAAATGGTATAGAGTTACTTGTCTCTTTGTGTAGGTCATGTTACAGTGCTTCTCCAAGACGAATCCAATATTCAGTGTGTGTTGTACAGTAACATCTACAGTGAGAAAAAGGGAAGAAAAGCTGAGTTGGTCAGATGCTATGTCCTCTTTCATGAGGTCAGCCAACTGGAATTGTAACAGCTAATATCCTAGACAGTGGGAATGCAATAGAGGGATTTTTCCCTTCTCTCCCAGGAGAAAAAACAAATATCAAGGCGGTAGTTCTGAAATCCAGAAAATGACAGCTGGAAACCCAAAATAAACTATCCTCAGTCCTCAGATTCTATCATTTTAGCTGTTATCTCCTTGAGAGCACAGGAAAGTAGGACAATAACTTCACAAGGGGTTTCATCCTGATTTCTACCACGGGATCCTAATCAGAGGTAACTTGCTGTTTGGGTTAAGGTTTATTCTACACCTTTAAAGTTTAATATCACTTATAACTATTTAATGTAAATGATTCCTATCCTTTTACATTCTTTTTCAGCAACCTGACTTTTATCATCTCCTTTACCATGTCAAATAAGCCTTTATGAAGTCTAACCTGGATGCTCTCCTGAATTATAGATTTTACTCCCTGATATATCTTGCACAAATGTGTCAGTTCCCATTTTTTCTACTTGAAAAGGTTCCACTCCAACTCTCATTCTCTTGTCTGATAAAGTGGGCATGAGATGTAGAATTCCTCAAAATTATTTCAAAATCAACCATCTTTTCACCACAAGCTACGTCTATATCCCTCGAAGCAAAAGAACAACAGCAAAGAAAATAGATTAAAAAAATGGAGCCTTCCAGGGTTTCATATTATTACTGGCATCATAATAACTACGCATTTTATTTCTATGGGTCTTGGCCATGTAGTGAATTCATCGAGGTTGGCCTCGATGTGGAATGGATAAGGCGAAGAGCAAATGGTAGAACCAGAACGTCCCCACCTGCCCATCGCACACCTGTGCGCAGTAACACCTAAAATTCTCTCACCAATTGAAAATCCTCTTTTGCATATTCCTGTAGAGTCTACCAGTTACATTAACCTCTGTTAAAAATCATTGTCTTCTAAAGTACTGATAGAAGCTTACAAATACCATTGTATAATAAACTCATTTTAATAAACTATTGTCCTCATAATAGTCGTACAAAATCAGACGGCACGTTCCATTTAGCAGGCACTGTTCTAAGTGTTTCACAGACTCGGTTTTACCTCACCATGCCCCTGGAGGTATGTATGATGAACCCTCATGTTGTGGTATAATGGGGAAACTGAGACACATAGAAGTTAAGTCACTTGCCCAAAGTATCAAAAGCAGAAAACAGCAGGCCATGGGTTTGAACTGAGGAAGTCTCGATTCCGGGTCCATGCTCCTAACTGCTGTGGTATACTGCCTATCCGGCCCACAGAGTACAGCTGCCCTGAAGGCATCAGGATTGACTGAGCCATGGTGCTTCCCCAGAGGAAACAAAGTCCTGGGGAGTCCCACAGTGTTTTCAGCACTGGGGTTCTACACCAAAGGAGAACACTGGCTATAGATGAGAAAACACAGGTACCCCTCGATTCAGAAATTTCCTGATGCACAACTCTTCTGAGGCTTCTTTGTACTAAAAAGAAAAATACAACTTTCCTGGTAATAATATAAATTTAAAGGCATTTTGGCTTACCCAAAGTATAGCGGGCCAGTGCTGTACATATGTCATTATTCTGCAGCTCATCAAGTTAAGTTTGCAAACCTTTATTAAGCATCTATTATTCATAAGACACCAGACTACGTTAACAGGGGGATGCCTTGCTATTATACTCAACTTGTAGAGCAATGGTCCTTGAACTTTGCCACATATTATTAACACCTGGGGAGTTCCAATGAAATATTTCAATGGGAAAAATTCCAGTGGCCCCCAGACAAGTAAATCCAGAATCTCCAGGGTGGGACAAAGACGTGAAGATTTTTTTAAAGCTTTCCAGTTATTCCAATGTGAAGTCAAGGTTGAGCATGCTGAGAACCACTGCATTAGGATATCCATTGTGTCAGAATATGCATGCCCTTAGCAAAAGAATCTCTATTGACCTTGAATTTTTTTTCTTTTTTCCTTCCTGAACATATAGGTAATGGGCTGCAGTTTTCTTCTTATGTTTTATTTAACCCATTTAGAGTGCCTTTATCTAGAGCACACATTTGCTTCTAACTCAAAATTGGCAGCAGGAAGAATGGTGTAGGGTAGGTGTAGTCACTGCTACTTGCTTTCCATTTTGGACTATGGAAGATTCCGTGGGCAGATAGACAGAAAGTGGTGTGTGAAAAGCCCTAGGCTCTAATGATAGACACATCTCCACTTACATCTCAGTTCTTGTACTCCACGTTAACAACCTTGGTGAGTTGCTTAACTCTTTTAGTCTTGGTTTCCCTTTTTTGTAATAATGATCCCTGTTTGTGAGAACTAAACTAAATAAAGTATGTAAAGTGTCTAGTATAAGGTAGGTGCTCAGTGAATGACGTCTTCTATTTACCATATTTATCTTGCTAATTGAAATGAATTTGGTTTTCTTTTGAGGCTGTTCTCCCCCCATTTAGATACAAGTCTTTGAAACTCTTCATTTCCTTTAGCAGCAGTTTCCCACACTGAACCACTGAAGTCACATCTTGGCTTGTCCTAATACAATTTTCAATTCTTCAGATTCTTTTGTCTCTTCCGTTTTTCCCCCAGTATCCTCAGACTTTCACTCTAAAGTGGCCTTTGCTCGCAAGATCTTTCCACACAGTTTCTTCCTTTTAACTTTCTGAATTCCACTTTATCCTCTCCCATGCTTTCAGATACATAAAATGGACACTAAAACTTTTTATTCCAGCTTTTTACTTCAGCTTTTACTTTTAAGATTAGGGCTATAAACCCAATGAATATTTCATGTGGAACACTTCTCAGCCTTCATTTGCTGAGGTAGACATAATAACCAAAACAAAAAAAGAATACTGTAATAAAATAAGCACAATAAAGATAACCAGGCAGAACATATTAAGAGACCCAAATTTATGACTCCTTGATGAGTCAAAATGTTCTAAAAGATTTGCAAATTCCCTTTTTATCTCACCTTCCTTGACTCTTATTGGTGCTCGTTAGCATCGTCCTTTGCATCTAACCTTTACTGGCTTCCTTTTTTAAATCCATAAGAACATTTATTTCCCTATTCTAAGTACTTGTTTTCACTTTTACCAATTGTGGAATAAACTGAAAGGAATGATCCACGGTGTCTCTGAACGTCACAACCCTTCTCCCACTACATGCGCTAGTTCTGCTGCTTCTCTCTGTTCATTTCCCCAGTTTAACCTAACGTTGGAGGGACCATCCCCATGACGCATGGCATCCTTTCAGTACACAAAGCAGAGTCCTCTGTGAGAAGTTTGACTTAATTCTGATGCCTTTCTATTTCCACCAGCCCGTCCACTGACTAAGGAGATGCCCGCTATGCATTTGCATTACAGATAGCAATGAGCTCCTATTCACTATTTTGAAGAAAGCTGCATCATCAGCCTGCCTAATGCTAGTTGGCTCATCAACCTTCACGTTTCTAATTTAGCTATCTTTTCCTGTTTTCTCAAACTTTCAGTGAAGTTTACAACCATTCTCTGACTGATTATGTTGTTACCTCTTATGCACTGCTGTTTCTGACAAACTACCTTTGCCTCATAAACTGTGAGGTCACATCTTCAGTCCCTTTTGTCGTAAACAGCATCCCCAAGGGTTTTGTTTTGTAGATTGTTGTCTTTAAAGAATCTTTCTGTCTTAGCCATACTATCGCTTAATAATTCAAAATCTTCTGAAATTTTCTCTATGCTTTTTAGTTTTTGAAATATACGTCTATATGCATATATCCTAAAAGCAAACTATCTTCAAGATAATGCCCATTGACAGCTATTTCCAAATACGTCCTAGTTTGTGAATATAGTTTAAGCTTTTGCTCTTGGAAATGCTTTTACTCTAGCAACCCCAACCTAATAGAACAGGGCACTTACATTTCATGAAGGTCACAAAGTAAGCTGTTCCCTAAACTTCATGGACAATGATTTAATAATAAGGGAGTTCTTTTAAGATTTCTTTGTTGTCACAATCATTGACAGAAGCAATGTGTTATCATAGAAAGTTTTAAACTTAGATTCAAAGTTTTTTTCAAATAAATTTGAGAATATGTATCAAGAAAGCAAATTATTCATTTCCTTTGACTTAGTACAGACTGTTTTTCTCTCGTGAACCTATTATTAAATATAAAATATTAATTAATATTAAAATTATACACAAAGATAAGCTCTAGGGTACTATTTATGTTATAAACATCTGCAAAAATTCAATTTTCATGTTAGAATATTATGTTGTTCTAAAAATGTAAGGCATAAAATTAAGGCCCAATATTATGTACTTGCTTGGACATGAGGTAAAATCATAATGACTTTGAATGGCGTAACCACAAATACCTCTCCCTATTCTACTCCTACAGGTAAGGTATAAGCACTGAATGACCCTTTCTAACACTATCAGCAATAGTATGTGATTCATTACAACACAAGATGGAATACATAACAATAAAATACCGAAATTCAGATGCTTGTGTTCTGCCATAATTATTACTTGACATTTGGAATGGGCTTGGGTTTGAGCTATTTTTTTTAACTTCTAATCATCAAAAGACCGCATCTAAGATGATTTCAAACATCTTAGGAGGCTTATTTCCATCAGAACCATTTGATATTATGTAATTATAGGTTAATACTCCATTTCAAAAGGCCTCAGTAACTATCACTCGAAGCATTCACAGATGTATGTGATGCATCAGACAGTAGAGCTTAGTTCTAGAAGAGCAAGGTTAACAATGATAGAGGGTAGACCAGAATATAATTTGAGTGATAATAAGGTGTTGAATGAAATTAAATGAGTCAGGAGTAAAAACGAACAAAAAAAAAATTTCTGGGACCTATTCTGAAGTAAGCTACCACTAAATAAATTCTTTCCTGGGAGAGGAGTGGGGGAAGCTAAATATAAGGTGATGGAAAGAGAACTCACATTAGGTGGTGAACTTATTATACAAGTTGACAACGCACTGTAGAATTGTATGCCTGAAACCTATGTAATCCTTGCTAACAGATGTCACCCCAATAAGTCTAACAATAAAAATGAATTAAAAAAAAATTCTTTCCTTCACTTGAAAATAAAAAATAGATTTTAAAAAATTTTTAAATAAAAAAGCATATGAGAACTGAGAGAAATACATGCCATCAGATGTGACTTCTTTCTGATTTTCTCTCCTGAATGGGTGTCTGCTTTTGTCCAGAGCTTGCGAATTACTTCCTTTCTGTCTGCCTGTCATCATAGCTATGGGTTGGGAATAGAGTCTCTTTTCCACATGAACACCACCAATTATAACAATAAGCAAAGAGTGCAATCACTATTTTTAAGAATATTCTTGCTGATTTTCTTTTATAAAGTATTAGGGAATGTATCTAAAAATCCACAGACGCATTCTGGAAGGCATGCAAATATGTAACTCTTTGATTTAAAAGAGTTCCCAGGGACAGGACCCACCTCTAGATGACCTATATAATCCGATCAGTAGGAAGCCAGGCAGTCCCCCTGACAACTGTCTGGTTCAAAATACCAAACTCAACACTTAGCCTTCCACAAAAAGGCTTTCTAGAGTTGTGTCCCTAATATTAGTGACATAAAGCTTTATCTGCAGATACTTTGGGCGGAAGTATAATAGGCACACTTGAGTAACACTTTCAATTTACAATAGAAGCTCAGGGAGAAGGAAGGAAAAGAATTGGGAGGCTAAAGGTAAAAGAGATTTATTGTATTATTTACTCTGCAAAGGTATCAATATCTTCTGTACAAGTTCAGAAATATACATTAAAACACACAGACATACAAGTATACACATACACAAACGTTTTGACATTAATTAAAAAGATATTTCCTCATCACTAAAGTCATCTCTTGAATCACTTCAACTTCTAATTATAGACTCACTTCAGAATTCAGCTCGAAGCACAAAACGTATTAAGGCACAAAGACCTGTTACTCTTTCCCAATCTCAGGAACTGGGAATAAGATTAAAATTTTATCACAGCCAGAAATCAGTCAACATGGATTCATGTTAAACCAAACCAACCAATAAATTTAAATAATTCTTTTCTTGTTATTTTCTTTGACCTACAATAGCACTGAGATTAGATTTTGCTTCATTAGATATACGAGGGCTGTCCAGAAAGTATCCAGAGGCATTTATGGCTGGACTTTTTCCGGATAGGCCTTGCATGTAGGTATAATACAACTAGCTGAGTATTTCTTGAGCAAACTACCAATAACACCCTTTAGCTACAACACCACTTGTTAAATATTCTTATAAAAACCGCCAGCACTACCATATATATTTGAGATAAACAATCCTTAGAGAAACTTTAAGTCCCAGTGAACAGAAATTTACTAGTTTCAATTAAATTATTTAAATTTTTATTTATTTAAATGGCAGAGCAACTAACTAAAATCTAGGGGAGAAGTTCTCAGTGGAACCATATGTAAAATTTGAGTATTAATAGCAAAGCCCCAAGTTTACACAAATCTCAAATCATAGCTCTAGCTCCTGCTTTTTATGGAAACCCTGCATTTTTCTCACACCTCTGCATGTCCAATTATCTGTAAAACTGAACGGAAGTGCTTGAATACCAAAGACATGACCCTTTTATGTTATTTATGGCCTGACCAGGGTAGGAAGTATCGGAAACCTCTGGAGGATTCACTCCCTTGTATTATTTTCAGCATTATGTTTCATATTCTTAGAGGTCTGCATAGTTCAGAGGGCTTTCTCAAAAGCAAATGAACCTCAATTATTTTCAAAAGCAAGTCCTAAATGTCCTCATAGTTGTATTTTTTAAATTTTATAAGAGCTAGGACAAAATGTATCCCAGAAAGATAACTATTTTCTGACCTAAAAACTAGACTCAATAAAAATGCAAGAGGTTCCCATACATTTAAAAGGTTTAATCTAATTTTACTCAAAATAATCACACCAGTCTCATATCTATGAATAAACCCAAGAACCAGGTTGGATACAGAGCATACAACCCAATAGACTTATTACCTCTATTTTTACTTGGTTAACAGCAAGTTTCTTTGATTGCATTAGAAATACCAAGTCATAAAGTCTTTACTGAAAGCAATCTATGGAAAAGTAGAACCAGGTTTCATCATCAGACATCATAAAGCACAACAACAATAACTCAGCAAAAGGATAATAGGGTACAGTGATTCTAACCAAGACTATTGCTAGTATGTATCTATCTCCCTCTGGAAAAAAGGCACCTCCACTAGGAAAGACACTTTGGAAATAGGATGCCTTCCTACAGAAAAAGGTATTTGTATTCTTGGGCAAATGACTTGGAAGCAAGGGCTGCAGAATTCTGCCCCCACCTCCCTGTCTGGGCACACTGACTTTGTACCCAACTTCACAACCACAAAGCAAGTTCTGCTTTCTATACACAGCCCTGTTGTCACAGTTCACACTCCCAAAGCATAAAACAAGTCAGCAGGTGCTGGATTTAAATAATTCTTTTCTTTTAAGTCTTCTATTTATGTTCATTGGGAGGTCAGGAACTCTAAAGGTGTTTTCTACTGGTAGGATCTGTATACTCTTCTTCTTATGAAATAGGAAGCAATAGAAAGGAGAAGAGAGTAGGAAAGGAACACAATAGGCTTTTTAATGTAGAGTTAGTGGAGACCATGTGAAGTTTGTGGATGAAATACCACTTTTTCAAGCATACTGAAGTTCATAAATTATTTATAAGGCTGACAAGCACCACAGCTGTTACAAAATGGTCTAGTGTTTGTCAAAACTTAGGTTATATAGCTTTTTTTAAAAAATGGAGACAAATACATTAGCAATGGAGGAACTACAGTAAATTAATATAAGAATTTCATATTATGCTAGCCCAGCAAGAGTTATCGTACCCTTTGTTCTGCTCTCTGTTCTAACCCAGGCTGTCATCTTACTAGATCGTTAGCTATTGAATGTTGAAAGGCATGTAAACAATCATGTCAGATCTCTCCAATAACAGGTTGACAAGAGAAATTATACACTAGATTAGAGAGTATGTTATTTTGTGACCAGGATGCAAATGTAAAAGATTTAAAGCAACTCCTCTCATGCTACACTCTTCATTTGTCTCCAGGTTGGACCACTGCCATTCATATTTTGAGAAGTATTGCCTAATGCACTCCAACAATGATGCTCATTTAGTTTCAAGAGCATGCCTTCCCTTGCATAGTGTGTTCTAGCAATACTTGACAATAATAATTACAGAAAAATGTGGAGACACATTTTATAGTATATTTCATCTTTAATACCAATAAATTTAAGTTAAGAGACAATAAACCTGTATTCTAGTCCTAGGATCAGCAAATGATAGCCCTCAGGCCAAATTAAGCTCACTGCCTAATTTTATTGATAAAGTTTTTTAGCACCTAGTCACACTCATTTACATAGTCCATTATGTCTGCTCTTACACTACAACAGCCAAATGGGGTCATTGCAGCAGGTATACAGCCCAGCAAACCAAAATGTTTATTCATAGTTCTGGCCCTTTACAGAAGAAGTTAGTGGACCCATGTTTTAAAGGCAGCTTTTGTCATTTATTACCTGTGTGATCTTGAGCAAGCCACCCGACCTACCTAATGTCTCCCAGAAAATTAAAGCTAGCAACTTCATTCAGGTTTTGTGAGGATTACGAAAAGCTGAGGGAGCCCCTCTCCCAGGACTGAATGCACAGAGAACTGGTATGCACAAGGTGATGAAGAACTGGTCTTGACTCTCTTTGCATGTTGTTGATTTCCATCAGAGAAGCTTTTGAAAAACCATTCACAGAGTGACTACTGGCAACTAAAATAGGAGAGGTGAAGAAAAATTGTAAAAAATCTTTGATGTGTTTAGTCAGGAGAGAAAAGGCAGAGGCAAAGCAGACCCTTGGGAGCAGAGACATGTGTGGTGTTGGATTCCCTTATTTACTTATTTGCTTGTTTGTTTGTTTGTTTGTTGGCTCTTCTTGAATCTGCAGACTCATCTCCATGACTTTTTTGTTACAAAGTATCCCGAACCACATAGAGAAGGTCCCCAAACCACCCACCGCAGGCTTTTATGAAGCTTTAGTTTAGACTGTGTGCTCTAATGAACTGTGTGTTCTAATGAACTGGGTGTTCTGAGGTATTACTGATGTCACTCTGAGGTAGGTGACAGTGGACAAATGCTAGAAAGACACCATGGTTTTATGATGGAAAGATGTACAAAGATTTTTTTTTATCCTCAAACAAAAAAACTGCCACCCTAAATGTCTTAAACCATCTCTTGATACAAATAGGAATTTCTCAAAGAATCCCCTTACACACAGATACATGCATCTCTCTGTGGTTCTCAAACAAGTTTCTTCCACCACCACCACCCCACCACTCCCCATCCCCTAGGACAATGGTTCTCAACCTTCCTAATGCCGCGACCCTTTAATACAGTTCCTCATGGTGTGGTGACCCCCATAAAATTATTTTCGTTGCTACTTCATAACTGTCATGTTGCTACTGTTATGAATCATAATGTAAATATCTGATATGTGTTTTCCGACGGTCTTAGACAACCCCTTTGAAAGGGTCTTTCGACCCCCAAAGGGATCGTGACCCACAGGTTGAGAACTGCTGTCCTAGGAAACATTTGGCAAAGTTTGGAGATACTGTTGGTGGTCATAACTGGGGTCATTGGGGAGAAGAGGTGCTACTGGTATCTAATTTGTAGAGGCTGAGCATGTTATAAAACATTCTATATTCTCCCTACACACATACACACATAAACACAACAAAGAATTATCCAGTCCCAAATGTCATTAGTGCCAAGGTTGAGAAAATCTGATCCGACTAAAGTCATCTAAAAAGTCAAAAATAGAAAGCTAATAGCAAAACAACTCATCTGTAACAACTAGGTAGTCTTAGAATGGACCAAGATGGCCTGTATTAAATGTAAATTAACTGTTTATCATCACTCCTGATATAACATGGTCAATTCCTGATATAACCATTAAATCCCTTTTTCTATGTGTAAGACACTATGATAAACACAGGATAAAATAGTGAGTGAAATAAACAAAGTTCTTGCACTTGTGGACATCTGATATATAACCAAGGGTATTATTTATAAATTCAGTGACTAGAGTTACATATATACTTTTAGTTTTGATTCTTCACTCAACTTTGTTTTGGCCTTATCAGATGCCAGGTATTAGACTGAATGCCGCTAGTTAAAATGAAAGAAAAAAATACATCCTTGAAGTAGCATTTTAATAACTCTGATATGATGTGATGAGTGCTGCAGGATGCTTTGGTGGCACAGAAAATGAATCCCAGCCTTGGAGAATCGGGGGGGTGGGGGGGGTGCTGCCCAGAGGTGTGACAGCTGAGTAAGACTTGAAGGAAGCATACAAATTGCTCAGCCAGAAGGAGGTGGCATCCAAGCAAGTTGGCAGTATTTCAGGAAAGTGTGAGCATTTCAACGTGGTTGAAGCACAAAGAGATGAACCTGACAGGTAAGCATAGCTAGATCATAATAAAGTTTAGATTACAAATTTGAGGTTTGGGCAACTGGAGCAATTGACAGGTGTTAAAGAATGAGACATGATCTGGTGTGCCCTTTGACAAGGTCATTCTGAAAAAGATAACAGCAGGGAGGCGGGGGAGCATTGACACCGGCAGAGGAGAAACGTTTAAGCCCAAATAGGCAGCACCTGCATTAAAGCAGTGAAACAGAAACTGTGACCTAGAGTAAAAGATGGGATGGAGGTAAACGGGAGCTTGGGGAAAAATAAACAGGAATCAATCATGACTTTGATACAGTGACTGAGGGCAAAATTCAAGAATGATGCCATTTTCTAGCTTAGATACGTGAGTACATGGTGGCCCAAGATAAGGAGCATGATTTTGGACATATTTTGGAGTCATTATGAGATGCTGTAGTGGAGCTGTTTGAGAGGATGAACACGCCCCGCTCTTCTCTCCCTCACTGCAAGCCTCCCCATTGGTACGATTTTAGGAAGTTCTGAAGATTATGGTTTAGGATGTTTCACCCAAGATAGAGTGAACTTCTGAGACTTGTGGCTCACTACTTCAGAACTGCCTCTACAGAGGTTGATACTAATTCACTAATGACGTTTTCCTTAAGAATTGTTTAAGCAATTATGAATCCCTACCAATAACATCAAGCAGTTCATACCTGTGCACAAAGATAGCATGATATATTTTTAAAATCCTTCCTCTGATCAAGAAATACAAGGGCAATGCCTTCCTCTTATTTGCCAGTCATAATGTCCTATCAAATAAAGGAAATGGGTTTATTTAGCATGGTTTGGTTTCAGCTGAAGCTGTGGGGCTTATGATAATCAACATTTTGTTTTGGGGGTCTGTGCGAACCACTGGCCTATCGGTCTATTCAGAATTTTGTCTTGGATTACCTTATTCCCTAACTTCCAGCATTCTCTTTTTTTCCCAATGGCAGATTATCTGCTAGTAATTCTGCATCATTTTCTTTGTGCGATGCTGTCCACTGAATCGGAAGGCCTGAAGACCTGGGAACTAATTTTCCCAGAATCCCTGCTGGCAGTTTCCACTCTGGACATAAGAAGCACTAAGGTGAAATTTAGAAAGAAAAAAGCAGAAGCCATATTTTGGGTCCTCTGTAGGCTGGAGTAGAAAACCTGTGGACCTCAGCAGGTATGACATTATAGCAGCCTCTATTTATTTCCCTGAAAAGTACTTTTTGGGGGGCTGGAAGCAGCTGTGATCATTGTCAGCCATTTCCTGCAATTTCTTAACTTCCTCAAAGCAGCAATCTGAGATATAGAGGTAACCTCTCTTCCTGCCCTTCTGAAAGTGTTATAAGCCCCTACTTTCTGTCTTAAATTCTTTGATACCTGAAATACTCAGGAGTGACTTTCTTTTTTCTGACCGATAGATTTCCCACCCAAAACAATGGAAGAGGCAGTGTTGTCCCATAGTGGTTAATAGCATGGGCTTCTTTCTGTTTTTTCTTTTAGACTTTTTCCATCAGAGACTTTATTTTGCAGGGACTTGAATAAAGTTATTTTTATCTACTGTATTCCTACCTTAACCCTAAGGCTGGAAATACATCAGACTTGGAAAAGACGTTTAGGACTGACGGTCAGGAGTGAATGAGAGTGGCTATTTACATAAGAAAGGGAGAAAATGTCACAAGCTAATTTTATTAGCAGTCATGGTGAAGATATTCAGTCTTTCAAAGGCAAAAGAAAATATGACATTTAAGAAAAATCACTTTTACTCAAAACATGAACATTTTTGACGCAGATATAAGTGAACTACTGCCAAATTCTTCTTAAAATGCCAAGTTCCCTGAGAATTGTTAGCTGGATATTTCAGTGTCACCCCTATGCAAGTCACATTCTCCTCTCAAGTGTCGGACTTAAGTCTGCAGTCAGTGCTTAGAAAAACGAAAATTATGGGAAATTTCACAGGAACCGGGGCAATACGACGACTCTCTGCTCCTTAACTTTACTTTCCATTTTTATATTCCCATTTTAAGAAGCAAAACATAAGTGGGACATTGTGTTTTGCTTCCCAAGAACATTTATCAGCTTTCACACATGAAGACAAACTGCAAACTATGAAGGCAAGTGGCTGAATAAGAAGGTTGAGCAAAATCCTTTATTCAAAAAGCCCCATGGTATGTTTGCAGTTGGCGTTTGTTGATGTTAATTTCCTCCCTAAGTATCATTTTTTACTAATGTTTTTGTATATTCTAAGAAGGAAATGTTTTCTCCTGAAGAGTAAAATAAAGACCTAAGATTCAAAAACACCATCAAGTAAACTATTTTTTGGTGATTGCTTATTCATTTTTATTCTATTCCACTCCCAATTGAAATGAAAGATAATCTAGCATATTAGATTTACTTCACTTTAAAATAAATGTTGTACTGGTTGACTTTTATACTTGTTTGGGCTAACAGATTTGATATCGTTTTTCGTCTATTATTCCTAAAATAGTCACGTACAAAGAATTCCATTTATTCAACTCATAACATATTTGTTGCCTACCTACAAGATTCAAGTGGTTACGTGTGGTTATATATATGGTTATAGCTGGACACAAACATCAATAAGCCATAATTCCTGCTTTCAAGGAGCTCAGAGTTTGTCAGTCTAGGCACTAGATTTTACTATCCTATGGTTTGTATGCCTTTTCTTCAGCAGCCTAGGAATGGAGACATCCCTATAGGCCAGAAATAAGTCTTCTGGCTTAAAGTCACCTATAATGTAAAGAAAAAGAACAAAAAAGCCCTGGCCTCTTGAAAGCTTTAGAGACTTCCCACAAAACTCACACTGCTTGACCCAGCAGCAAAAATGACAAATGGAGATAGTTAGCAGAACACTAGACATCCTGTCAGATCTTCCTTTTTTGGGAAAATTCACTACAAACTACACAAGAATGCGTACTATTTGTTCAAGAGGTCTCTGGTATTTCCCTGGGAGCCACTGATTGGCCTGAAAGGTTCACTTCCTCCTGCCCCACCAGCCAGAAGCAGATGGCCTGTTTCTCCCACAATTCAGCTGGAAGGATGCAGCAGCCAAGGCCCTTGGCCTTCGGGACCAGTGCACACAGTTCCAGGACTGAGCGCTTCTCATTTTTATTTTCACATTCTATTTAGCCCACTACTCTCAGGCCCACATAACCATGTACTATGGATTAAAGTTCTTAGTGGCTTCTCCAAGATTCCCTAATTATTTCCAGTCAGAGCTGGTGGAAATTCAGATTCACTTAGATAAAAGGACGAACAAATATCACTTTTCAGTGAAACTTCTATATCTCAATTTAAAGCTCCTCCTCCAGCATTTTCTATCTTCGTTTTCTGCTGTATTTCATTTTCCTTTACAGTATTTATTGATTTCTAACAGACTATAAAATATCCTTCCAGCTTACTAGCTGTTTCTCTCCACTAGAATGTAAGTGGGACATGGACTTTTGTGTCTGTTCTGTTCATTACTACATCCCCAACCCTAGACTAGTGCCTGCTCTGTAAGTGTGTTCAATCAATATTAGTTCAATGACTCTTACAAATACTCTTATACTGAAAATCATCATGGACACATAAACATGGGCTATGAACCTGAGAAACTGTAAATAATACTGTGGATCTCTTTAATAAACAATCTTGTTTGAGGCAGTGGTATGGCATAATTTTTTTATTGCATGTCCTGTAACTTAGACTGAGTTCAAGCTCCAGCTCTACTACTACTTCTTGCATTATTTTGTCTAAACCTCCATCTTCTGTCTGTGAAATGAAAATAAGGATGTCACCAGTGTCTCCCCTGTTGGGTTGTTGTGAAGAATTAATGAAATATACATTGCATGTATGACAGTACTGCTACTATTTCTGCTTATTTCCACTTAATGTAAACTCAGCGTGTAACCACGCTGTATTTACAATAACTTCTTCCATTCAGGGCAAGAATTTTACTAGGTAATCTGCCAATCATCACAGTGAATGACAGCCTCCTATTCTTCATCTTTACCTCAACTGCCAGGCAGACACCCACATTTTGGGATCAGTGACCAAGCAGCATTCTTTATAGCTTCAGAAAAGACTATACTCTGTTTCTAGTAACCACCTCTTCTAAGCCACTTCTGCCACCCAGATTATCTAGAGTTATAGAATCTTCTAGGCAAAGGAAATTTTTAAAGTTTTCATCAAGGCTTCTCTCTCACCAAACATTGCTCTTCTCAGTCCCGTCCTAAACAGGATCCCTTCTGAAATCTCCCTGAACGGCATTTATGCAGCCTCTCCATCATCTCTTGCATTTGCCCTCCACCCATTTACAAAGAAACTTCTCTCATATATATGCACAGCACGTGTTGTTAGAAAGACCATCCTCCCACGAAATTAAATCTAACCACTAGCTAAGTTCTGACCTCCACAGTTACCGGAGCAACATGGCTCCACTCTCCATGTCATGCTTATGGAATGTTAGAAGACAACCTAAGTTTCTCTTCCTTTGATGAAACACCCCTGGTTCTTGTGACCATTTCTTGTATGGCAAAGTCTCCAGATCCTTATTCATCCTGTCCATTTTCTTTAAAAATTCTTTTTTACTCCAACAGTGACTCTTTGAATTATGATCCCCATGACATGTCCCAAAACTATCTTTGTGGCATGATCTGTACTGTGCTCTAGGATTTGACATTTCAACTTACTTAAAGGCCATATGGGCATGTATAGACATTTCTAGAAATTACATCATACTACTGGCTCAGAGGGAGATTGTAGTCAAGTAAAATCCCCAAGTCTGTTTAGTGTGAGCTGTTATCAAACCAGGTTTTCTGGTTTCTTTATAAACTTGAATTGATAATCTGATTTCCTCAGATGGTTCAAAGTTATGCTGGATGCACACCTCATTTTCTTTCGGCAGCTTGCACACTATTCTCCAGCTTCAAGATTGTGCTTAAGAAGCTTAGGTTTGGTGTCATGAAAAGACAAACCTGAGACACATCTAAAGGAACTGAGAGGCAAGGTCTAAGGTAGCACAAGGAAATTACTTATAATTATTTATGATTCTGAAGTGATTTTTGAGAATTCTATCATCTAGAAATGTAAAGTTCAAAACTTCTTCTATGTGGTTCGTCTTACCCTCAAGTCCATGAATGTACTTCAGGAAGTCAATGACCTCCTTCAAAGGCTCTCAAATGCAAGTATGTATTAATAAATTTTTCTAGAAATAATATCTACAGATTTTATCATACTCATAAGGGGGCCCCTAATCAAAACAGAGATTAAAAACCACGATCAATTCCCTCATTTTATTTTATTACTTTTTTTGTTTCTACCTGGCATTGACCTGGAGCAGGAAGTACCCCATCGCCCAAGGTTGGGAGATTCCAGCCAAAAGCAAGAACCCCTCAGGACTTGCCCTAGTCCCTGGGTCAGTGAAAAAATAATAAGAATAATGGTATTGAACCTGTATCCATAGAGTGGATGATCTCACCAGCCACCAAAGGCCTCCCACTTATACTATACCTCTCACGTGTCTTCACAATGCCAGACTACAGTCAAACTCAACAGGGTCTTCTTTCTCTGCTGAATCTGCTGAGCCTCTTTCCTTGGCTGTGGTTTCACTGGATAATGGGTAGGAACATTGGGAATGTAGTTTATCTATTCATGTGCCTCGCTAATTACATGAGAAGACATTTGGCTACCTTAAGAGAGTCATAGTTACTCCTGCCATTTTCCACCCCCTTCATTGAATTTCTGCACTTGGACATTCAGAGCAATGGGCAAAAATCACATCACATCAAGACCCATTAAGGGCCTTTCCAATTCACATCCTTATCTTAAAAGGGCTTGTTTGAGCCTTGAAGGTGTTAAGAAAATTACCAAAGATCACCTATCTAGTAGGTAATAGTCTGAACTATTATTAAGGTCCTCCGAATCCTCTATTTTGTATGAGTTATATCCAAATCTCTTACTGAAAAGAATCGTAGGCATTGTTAATTCACCATGAACATAGCTAAAAACATGACAACTGATACTGGATAGAAAATAAGGTCTTCTCATAGATGTCATGCAAAGCCTTCTTCGGGCTTTGCAACTGATGACTTGAGCACTGTGAACTTCAAAGTAAAATCTGTACTTCCATAGATCAAAAGAATTCATAACAAAGGAGTATTTAAAAATAATCACCTTTGTTTCACTTGTGTATACGGTACACCATGCTGAGAGCTATAAGAATGGCTGTTACATTGTTCTAAGTCAAGGTGGGTGCCTTTTCTACTGGGGGGAAGTGAATAACAATTCTGTAGTATTTACAATTTTATTAATTTAATAAATGTTCAACAAGAGGGTGAACTTTGTGTTTCTTAGTTTTATTCTCATGCTGGTTTGAGTTTTTAAATAATATGTTAAGTTTAATTATAAACCTGTTTCTTTGAAACCCACTTTGAAAAGCACAATTACCAATAATAGCATTTAATGATCACTTAAGGCCTGGGGACTTAACTTAAGGAAAAGATAATTCAAAAATGAATCATAGAAATATACAATATTTGATTTGGGAAGGAATGGATAGATGTTTTACTATGACCTCTTCTTTCATAAATGGGAAGGTATATCCAAAGAAATAATGTGACTCAAATGATCTATGTTACAATGAAAATTAACATCAACAGTAAAATGAAAAACCAGGTTGAAGTCCAGAACTATAATAATTCTAACAATGGTAGCCTGTTTAGTCTTTCAGGGTATACCGGAAAGGATAAAAATATATAAAGAATATGTGAGATATCTGTATATAATTAATATACATGTGTGTATATTATGTATTACTAATATGTATGATATGTAATACATATATATATATATTACATATATATATATGTATTACATATCATACATAATGGAATACTACTCAGCCATAAAGATGAAATCTTTCCATTTGTCACAACATGAATGGACCTTGAGGGTTTATGCTAACTGAAATAATTCAGCGAGAAAAAGACAAAGACCATATGATTCCAATCATATGTAGAATATAAAACAAAAGGGAAACAAAGGAACAAACAAAATAAAACAAACTAATAAATACAGACAACACAGTAGTGATTGCCATAAAGGAAGAAGGATGTGGGAGTCCAAAATAGGTAAAGGGGTCAAATGGAAACTAGACTTTTGGTTGTGATCATGCTGTAGTGTAAACAGATATTGAATTATAATGTTCTACACAAAAAAATGTTATTAGTATTTACCTACTTAGTCCTTTATTATTTTAGTGAGATTTGAAGTATCTACATCCTCAAAAGGGCTTCATTTTCAAAGGGATATTTACTGCAAATAGTGCATTTACAGTCCTTTTGATGTAGATTTGCACATATGTTCAAAGTTTCTGAATTATGAATAATCTTAGAGCATATGGAGAATTACAGATTAGCAGCAATGGAAAGAATGTTGGAAATTGGTCATCCAAACCAAAGGCTTCATTTTTCCAGATGTGGCGATTGAAATGCCAAGAGTTGCTGTCACAGTAGAAGTGACTTAAACTCACAGTATGAGTAGCCTCGCTCACCATCGCTCCCAGCAATTTGAAGAATCTGTACTTCCTGTCCTCTGACATGGGCTCTGTAGGAAAAGCTTCACCAAAAGTTAAGCTACAGCTGCTTCCTGGTCACTTCATACTCCAGGTTCTGAGATATCAGGAAGCAAGGAAAAGTCATCCTGCTGGGATTTCTGATCCTGATCATCAAGGGCAACTGTTACACAATGAGTGCCGGACAGAATGAGTTTCTCAGCCCACCAATTCACCCAGACATCTGGTACTTCCTTGAGCAATTCTGATGATAATGGACAAATACATCAGCAGCAGCCTGAAAAGAGCATGGTGCCCTGGGCTTACAGCTTTCAGGGATGAGGGCCACTCTGCCAGTAAATCCACGTAGACCAGCAGAGATACAATCCAAAGATAAGGACCCAGAATGAATAGTAAAGGAGGGAAAAGGTGAAGATCAGCTGTAGTGGCAGAGGCATTACCTAGGAGGTTTCCAGGATTTATTTGAACCAGGTGTATCTGAGCAACTCAAGGGGTAGATTTGGATGAACCACACAGATTATTCTTCAGGACTGCAGAATTCGTTTCTCCAATTTCTGGAACTGCAAGCTGAATCCCGCTCCAGAGACAGACCTTAACAGGAAGAACCCGGCATGAGTCCCTCTTCTCAAGGGCAGCACACGTTCAACAAGGGTTCACGCAGGAATGTGAAGACCTGGTCCCTCCCCTTACCAAAGTCAAAACTACTTGGCGGAGTCATCCCGTCTCCACAGTGACACCATGAGATGGACTGAGCCCTCTGCCGAGACCTCTTTGCTGTCCATTTTTTGCCTCTGCCCCATCACACTTCATTTATTCCTCCTGATTTGGATTCCACACCCCACCAAACCTCCTTTCCACAGTCACCCACCTGGTTAGTACTAGAAAAGTACTGAATACTAAATTTCCTGATGCACAGGCAAGTCAACACAAGGCCATTTTCACTTTATCATTTCTCAGAATTTAATCAAAATCTGGCATTTTGTGCTCATGCATTCAATAAGAGGTTCCTCATAATATAATTTTATCAGAAGTCTGAGTAATCTAAATATCTCAGAAAGATGTGTGTCCAACACACTGCTGACCACTCCTGATAGAAAAGAAGAGAGCCATGGAGGATTCTAAGCATCAGAGATGAGGTGCTATTGGGGGAGAAGCAGTGAGGAGACAAGGACATCTGTAAGAAGCAAATAACCCTAACCGAGCTTAAATAACCCCCTTTTGAAGAATAAAAATTTGATTGAAATTGATAAAAGGTCAAGTTTGAATAAATTTATCTAAAAACCTAAGGTAAAGTGCCTAATTTTCTAATAAACATATTTCCTCCTATGTTCAGTTAAAATACACACACACACACACACACCAAAATATCTTGAGCTTATTGGTAGTACTGTTCTCACTTACTCTGAACAACCACAACAACAAAAATAGAAGTGTCTTAATCTAACACAGGAATCAATGTATCTGAGGTGTTAGAGGTTTATCTTTTTAAAGTACTTCCTGCCATACATTCCTCTAGTGAATATGCTGAAGCATTTTACAGTTGATGCTTAGTTGAGCATAGTTCTTCAAGAGTTTTGATAATAATATAGTGACCACTGCTAATAAATGGTTAACCTTGTTTTATTTCTTTAAATGAAACAAAAACAAAGTGGGATATTTTTAAACAAACAATAATAAATCTCTGTGGTTACTCCACAACAATTATTTCTCTAGCCTACATTTTATGCATCAAAATGAGGCCCTGGACCCACTGGACAATTAATAAGTATTTGAGAACCTACTTAGAAAGGATCAATGTTTCTTTTTTTCCCACATTTTCTCTTGAAAACAGAGCCATTAAGTTTAGGCACATGAACTGGGTGAAATCTACAATAAATGCAAAAATAAACCTAAGCTACTAGTACTTTTTCACTGAAGATGGAAAAGAAAAACACAGAATTGAAGTATTTTCTCCTTCTTTCACAGGACAAATGAAGGAAGCAGTGAAGGAAACAACATGAAGCTGAATGAAAAGAGCCAAACATTTCAATCCTATACATGTCCATCCATACACTTACTTCTCCTGTGAGGAAAAGTCTCTTGACCCTCACCAAAATCACTATAAATTGAGGAGTTAAACTAGCAGGAGAAAGACTGGCAATATACAAGAGTGACAACAAGTTGACAATGCACTCTAGAATTGTATGCCTGAAATCTATGTCATCCTTGCTCACAGATGTCACCCCAATAAAGTCTAACAATAAAAATGAATTATAAAGTAAAAAAAAAATAAATTTAAAAAAAATGAAAAACAAGAGTGAGAGGAAAAGGCATAAGGATGAAGTCTGTGTATCAATATAAATATAGTCTGAAATATTAATAGTTTTAACTTTTAATATAAGTCAATAGAGCTCATCATCAATCCTACATATTATGAATACTTAAATAAGAATATTACAAAAGGGTAAGTAGAAATTTTTCCACTTAGTGCTTCTTCAGCATAGAAATGTAAACAGAGTGTCTGTCATATATACATGTACGTCGGGGGTGGAGGAGTGGTTTATCAGAAGGAAATGGAATAGAGAGGCCGAAATAAAAAGTACGAGTGTAGGTAACCACGCAATTCAAAGAACTGATGGCGATTGTTCGTTTTATTGTCAACTTGACAGGTTCACACTATGCCAGATATTTGGTTAAACATTATTCTAGGTATGTCTGTGAATGTGTTTGTGGATGAGATTAACATTTGAATAGGTAGACTGAGTAAATCAGATTTCCCTCCCCAATGTGTGTAGACCTCGTCCAATCTATTGGAGGCCTAAATATAACAAAAAGAGTAAGAAAGAATTTGAGCTCTCTCTTTCTGTCTCACTGAGTTGGGACATAAGTCCTTTGTCCTTGGACTCAGCCTCCAACTGGTAATTGACTATTCTGTTTCTCAGGCCTTGGGACTGGGACTGGAACTATATACCTCATTGACTCTCTTGGTTCTGATCTGGACTTCTCAGCCTCTATAATTCTGTGTCCCACCGATTTCCTAAGTCCGTATATCTATTGCCGTATACACATATATACATATATAGATAGAATTGCTTATATACGTATGCTTCATATGTAATATAGTTACATGTATAAATTATATGTATAACATATAAAATGTATTAAATGTCTACATATATATCATATATCACACACACACACACACACATACACACACACACATATATATCTTTTTGGTTCTGTTTCTCTGGAGAATGCTGACTAATACACTGAGGGAACAGGAAGGAGAAATAAAGAGGTAATCCAGGCTAGAGGGTCTGAACTACAAGAGGTAGAGAACCTGTTAGCAAAAAAGGCCTGTCCTCGAGTCAGATCACAGCCTCCTCAGCAAACTGTAGGTGTGCCTGAGCTCACAGGAATATAACCTTACCAAAACCAAAATCCACAGGGGCCAGGGCATGAGGGGTGCCTTTAAATATGCATGATCAAAATGGGCATTGCAACCTTTATTTGCATTTCTCACAAACTTGTGAAGAGATTATAGTGCATTGACGTTCACAGCAGTTACCATTAAATGCCTGGTCCTCACCTTTCTTTAATCCCCAGAACCTCTCACCTGCTTCATACTTTTTCTTCCCAAAGAAATTCAATGTACCTTACTACCTGATTACTGATCACCTCTGCACAGCATCTTCCCCCAGCCAATAGTCACCCAACTTGCCCAATACTAGGAATTATTTTTCTTAGGAGAATCTACTGATTTCTATTTGTCCTTTCTCTCCTCAAGGCCAGTTGTATAGTGGGGAGAGAGGGTGCTGTGACTCACCTAATTATTAATAATGTTGTCTCCTCATACTAGATTTGAGGGCTCTAAGAAGATAGGACCTTACTCATTTTGAGAAATTCTCATCACCCATCAACCAGGGTCCATTAAGTCCTAATGGCCTAAGGCATCCATTGTATGTGATGAA
The DNA here is from genome assembly GCA_004026885.1 of Lyroderma lyra. Classification (NCBI taxonomy): domain Eukaryota; kingdom Metazoa; phylum Chordata; class Mammalia; order Chiroptera; family Megadermatidae; genus Lyroderma; species Lyroderma lyra. Next base: position 107,051 of record PVJL010002641.1, read on the forward strand.
TTAACTTATGTCCTTTGCATCTGGAATGGTACCAACTACTTTCATTCTTGAAAGAATTGAGAAAGTAGTCAGTCAAATCATTTTCTATATACCTTAATTCTCTTGTGGAATTGGTTGAGAAAGGCTGCTTTAGAGAGTAGACTAAGGTTAAAAGCAATAGCTTCTCTATGAGATCTATATCACCAGGAGTTATGTGTCTCAAGTTCTCCCAGTCCTGAGTCCCTGGCATACAATATTGAGTACACAGCCTTCAATAAAGATTTGTTGAACTGATGAATAAATGACTCAGTACAGGTGGATCTACCTGGAAAAAACCTAAGTCCTGAACATCTTAAAGTAAGTAAATAGCAATAAGTACCTGGCAAGGATTCCTTTGTACCATAACTTGCACCTAGAAATTTATTAAGGACACCTTGCTTGTATTTAACTATGACTGCATTGTACCCCATCATTCCCTTTCTTTTCAGGAAGGGCTAGTTGTTGTGCACCTGAATGGTATGAGTGGGAACACAGTGTACCATACCAGATGAGAAACACTGCAGAGAATATAGCAGGAGAAAAACACCAACCCAATGGGTTTCTTTTGATATATACTTGTCCTATTTTTACCCTGAAACCTAGCACATTGCAGTGGAGGCAAGGTCAATGTTGACAACATTCCTAGACCTCTCACTGCATGCTGCTTAACCCTGGCCATTAACAGCTTCCGGCAAAACTTCCTGTGTTTCATTCGTCAGATGCAATCTGGTAAGAGCAAGGTGGGGAGCCAGGGTGGGCCATGTTCTACTTCTAATCTTTCATAAACGGAGATCCAGTTTCACAGAGCATACAGGGGTTGGTAAAACAAACCACAATGAAACTGTTGCAGAGTTGCTGCAGTCTTTTAACCTGTATTTTGCAAAGTTTTCTCACCACGTTTTGAAGGGAAGGCAATAAATATTCTTTCCTTCTTCCCCACTCCTCAGTTCCAACTAGTCTGTGGATTCTAGAACCTTCAAGATGGCATGGACCTGCAAGAGGTGGCAAATCTAGGTTCTTGATTAAATTCAACAACATCAGTAATTGTAGAAACAGAAGGGTAAATGAAAGGAAGGGCATAAACAATGGGATCCTGGAAGGGAGCCAGTCCGTCAGCCTTCAACCAGTGCTTACCACAGCTTAATTCTACTAGCTGGACACAGGTGGAGGACAAAAGGCCCCAGTGCCCCAGAAGAGTCCCCAAGCAGCTGCTGTCCTGTAAGTTCAAGGAGGGGCATGTATTCAGACTTTCCGGAAAGCTCCACTTCTAAGGGGAAAAAGAAAAAAATAAAACCAACATATTGTTCTTTTCAAAAAGTGAAATAGACTGTGGCTTAACAAATGAGTTCCAGCTGTTTAAAATTAAACTGCTAGAAGAAATTCCATATATGAATATTCTCTAGGACTATTTATTAAATTAGGGCCTGTATGATTTATTCACTTAAGACATTGGCCTCTCCAAATTGAAGGCTGGTACAGTTAAATAAGTGTTGATAAGCATGCTGTTTTTAATGATGCTGACTCCATTACTTAAACTGCCTATATTACTTACTTTAAAAGTTGAATTTTTTAGAAAAACAAAATGCTTAAATCCCCACCCATGAGCCACTAACCGCACTATTTGACCCATGGGAAAGCAGCAGAGTGTAAGCTGGAAGAATTCTGCATTTGGATGCAGGAAACCTAGGCGAATGTCTCTATTTCCCACTTGTCAGTATCATAGTCTTGGGAAACTCTCTTCACCTCAGTTGTCCAACTACAACGTGGAAATAATGCGTATGATGATAGAGCATCGTGGTTGCTTGAAGTCTGTCCATCCTAGCTCTCCAATTGATCATCTCATGACTTTTGTAGTATGGATTCTATATATTTTTAATGTGTCTGAAAATCAAATAAAGGCATACATAAATTGGCCCATTAAATTTGTGGGGGTTTTCTACAGAATGTGCCTTATACTTCTTCGCAGGCCTTCTTCACACCTCCTTAATGTGATAAAGACCCTAATGTGACAAGATCCTACCTGGTTTCTCCCTCTCTCTTCTTTAAAGCTGCTCTTAAAAGGATGTTGCCTTCTTCAAGCTACAAAACCCACCACTCTTATTTCATTCTTTGACATATCAGTTCAGATTATGGTAGTTCAGATTATGTTAATTCAAATTAGTTCAGAGGACAACTCAAACATATTGAGTATTTTTGCAACTTCTAATTATTTGTCAGATAATATACAAAATGATGCAAATATTATATGCTAAATACTAATCACTATCCAGTACACAAAAACTCCAGAAAATATTTATAGTGTATACAGCCTTTCTGAGGAGAGTGACTAAAATACATTCTTCTTTAAAAAACGTCTATGTCAACTGACTAGAAACCCAACAACCTAGAGACCCAATGTGAATCTGGAACTCACAAACAAGTTCTTGGGGTTTTTTGGTCTCTGTTAATCCTTTAAAAAAATTCCACTATCTGAGGCCATGCTTCTTAAACAGAAATAAACAGAAATGCATATTAGGTACATGTTGACAAGCAAGAAATGCTCCAAAACAAATAGTAAACCTAATGCATCTCCCTAGAATATCTGTTTTAAGATTTTAAAAGAAGTTTATATTATTTTCTGAAGTAAAACAGGAGACACAAAATCATTCTCAAATTTCCTATACAGTGTTTGAGAATATTCTCCCCAACCCAACTTCCCCACAGATTTAAGATGTCCATTTTTATTCTTCTCACATTTAGGAGCACTTCAATGGATACTTCAGATGAACAGACCTAAGGAAATCTTGAGTTTCTCTTTGAAATACAAAAGGACTTACACAACAGAAGACATACATGTCCATTTTCTTCAACAATATAGGTAACTTGCATTCTAAGTGTACATCTGAGTATATATTTTGAAGTCCTTGAATATTTCTTCACTATCAACCTTTTCGCCTTCTACCCACATGTGCTATGTCTCACCCTTCGATACTTGACCCAGCGCAATCACCTCAGTCTTCTAAGGGTGCCCTGATCCTGGAAAAAAACTAAATGTTTCTTATCCACCCTTGCCAAATCCAACATCATTATTGTATGGAAAATACTACCCAAGTTTTTTGCCTTGCAATATCAATTAACACTTATTTATAAAAATGTATGATATATGTCAGGTTTAATTTTGTGAAAATAAAATAGGCAAAGATTTCAAAACTTTCTCTAGTCATAACAGTATAAAGGAAAACGATATATCTCTTGAGTGCGCACACACACATACATACACACAGTAATTCTTAAAACAAGCATAAAGTGATCATGAGGTACAGATAGTTTCTGAAGAAAATGGAGTAAGAATTGAAATATCACTAGGCATTTGGCCCCTTTCCTCATTGTCTACCATCTGTCATAAAAGAACTAAGTTTCTTATAGCGGTTCTCAACCTGTGGGTCGTGACCCCTGTGGGGGTTCAACAACCCTTTCACAGGGGTCGCCTAAGACCATCGGAAAACACATATCAGATATTTACATTGATTCATAACAGTAGCTACATTACAGTTATGAAGTAGGAACGAAAATAATTTTATGGGGGTCACCACAACATGAGGGACTGTATTACAGGGTCACGGCATTAGGAAGGTTGAGAACCACTGCTCTAAAAGATGTTTTGTTCACAGAATGCTAGAGAAGGTCTGTTTCCCTTTCCACTTGTCTCTCTTTCATATCAATAAACCGTGGGTCGCAGGCTTTACATGGCCTGTTCTTTGGAAAACAGCTCTGGCACAGTAGGTGTGGAGCGGAGACCAAAGAACAGAGCCCGCTTCACTCTGAGGCAGAGGCTGAGGAAAGGACTGGAAAAAGAGCTGGCCTCCAGGGCCTTCCGATTTGACCACCCTTCCAAGCTTCTCCTTTATCCCACAGGAAGGAGGGGGCCGAACCCTGTTGCCACCAGAGAAGATCAATCAGGATCCCTTTGGGCAGGGACAGCCACATATCCCAGCTTGCCAAAGACAAAGGATAGATTTCAAAGGGATAGATATGGCAAGTCACCAACAAATCAATCCACATGTTTTTTTAATGGGGAAAATATCTTAATTTTTTTCATTAAAAACACTACCATATGCTTATTATATAAAATTCAGACAACACATAAAAAATGAGGAAGAAAATATGAGAAAATCATCTGAAAAAGGCATATAATTTTTTGAGATTCTACCACGTGCCCAGCATTGTGTACTGCTAGTAGTAACAAAATCACATCAAAGAGTTTATAATCTGGTGGAAACCTAGCATTTGAAGCAGTCTCAAATAGGATGGCAAAGATCGTTAGACTTACATATTTCAGCCCTCAGGGTGACTGTCAAGTCAACACAGGTTTGGCTGGATGCCAATGAAGAGGACAGCTTCTCTCACTCCTCCCAAGGACAAAGACTTGTAAAAGACCATGGGGGGGAGGGGGGCGGGGGGAGGGGGGCGGGGGGAGGACACCAGGCCCTCTCCCTGCCCGTGGTTTTTTAAACACATTGAGAAACACTGAAGACGTGCCGACTCTGAGTTCAAACAATGGCTCGGCCACACACAGCAGTGTGACTGTAGACAAACATGGTAAATTGTCTCAGCCTGATTATTTAAAACAAGCATAAAAATATCTATTTCAAGGAATTGTGCTCATATATATTAGCTTATTTAATCTGCACTGTATGTGGAAGGAAACCAAAGCACAGAAAAATCTGTATAACTGGCTCAAGGTTACATGTAGTATAAGAAGTGGTGGAGCCAAGACCTGAACCAGGCAGCCAAGCTGTAGAGTACATGCTCTGCACTCTAGGATTACTAGTGAGTCACTACTGCTATGCATCAGTCCCTGGATTAGTAAAAGCCCCATCTCTGCCATTTGAATTATAGTCTGGTAAAGATGGAAAAAGTGATTTTTTTCAGAGTCTGGAGACATGGCACTGAAGAACAGGCTTTATAAATCTTAAAAGAAATGGATTAATAATAATAGTAGCTGATGTGCTTATCAGGTGAAGGATATTCTAACATGTAACAGGGGGTACATGTGTGTATGTGTGTGTAATAGTCTCATTTAATCTCACAATAATATGTCAGTGATGACTTACTCATCACTCTACAGATGTGGCAACTGAGGCTCCAAGGTTTTAAGCAATTTTTTGTCACAAAGCTAAAATGCGATAATACTGAAATTAAATCGAGGCCTGTGTGGCCAGATTCTCAAATCTTGGCATGAGTTTGTTGAGTCAAAATGGCATATGGGTAAGAGAATTAATACAGAATAAAAAAGAAAAAAATTATAGATCCTCAGTTATAAGAGTGACTGATAATGACATTGGGGTGTTTGGGTGCTGAGTCACCCGATAATGAACTATGTGGCAGTGAGTAGATCACTCAGTGTCTTTGCTTTGATTTCTCCATCTGTCAAATGAACAGAATGTAATAGGTTACTGGTTCTTGGTGATCAAAAACCTCTCTCATTAATTCAATAAACTCTCCCTCCAGGAGAAGGCATACATGAACATAAGACATATATCCCTGCATTCAATTCAGTAGTGACACTATATTATATATTAATAATAGCCAGGCTTTCCTACTAAAATGTAAAATCTGTGAGGTCAAGAGACTTAAGTCCTTTTATATTTATATCCCCAGTTACTATAATAGTACTTGGCCCATCATAGGCTCCCCAAAACTATCAACTGAACAAATAAATAGATGAGGGCTCCTGGTCTCCTTGAAATCATCCCATATTAACCTCTGGTTAAGAAAACTTGGATTAAATTATTTCCAAAGTCCTTTTGGGTTCTGAAATATCTAAGGTTACTCAAATGAAATTGCCAAAACTCTACTGCTTCTGACCAAAAAAACGGCAATATCATGTGCTTCAACCTAATTCATTAATTTACAATTTTACTCAAATTGCCTAATCGTGAGTGTGTGTATGCACACTCTGATACCTGGTGCAAACCTTTTAGTACTAATTGTGGTTATCTGTGACAGCTGTTACTCACCTTGCGTTTACCACATGATGAAACCCAGGCAAGCAGATAAATGTGTAGTATTTCCTGCTGCTTGCAAACTGCCTGTGGATGCAAACGGAGCCCATTTCTGTTTAAGGTACAATTCAGTTGTAGTTTCTTCTTAAATTGCACACTTTGAAATTTATCAGCACTTAACATAATTCCAAATGCTTCCTTAAGAGGTAGCAACTAAACAAGTTATGCCTGGATTTAATATAAATAAGTCAGACTTTGGGAATAATCGTTAAAACGAGAAAACAGTGTGCTCAACCAGAAGCAAAGCTTTTTAAAAAACATGCCAAGTGTAAATTTTGAGTTAGTCAACATGTAGAATAGTATTCTATTGTGTGACTTTTGTATTTGATCATATGACATTGTGTTTAGCATTTATTCAGCATTCCAGTTATCCTATAACATCGAGTATCCACTACTTAAGCATGTATATTATGTATTTTTAAGTCTTTCAAGATACCTATTTGTAGAAAACTCTTAATATGAAAAGTTTAAAAAATCACTGAAACAAATAGAATATACTTTTATGAGTTAATATGATGCAGTTTAATTATTGTGGCAATATTTTGAACTATGGACTATGTTGCCTAATTAAGTCTGACCTATTACCAACGACAGTGGCAATTTATTAAAATTTGTAAGAAAAACAAACAACAATGTATGGAAATTCTATGTGTGCTAAGACTACTCCTGCATCTTCTTAGCCATAAAGATTTAACAAGCTGTGTTGCAATGAGACCTCCAACAGCCTCTGTTTTTTCTTCTCTAAAAGAATGTTTCCATTTACGTGGGTTGAGTTTGGGTGAGGTAGAATTAAGATTAAAAGAATAAACGAAAGAAGCTTCCTGCAGAAAGGGCAACAGCTAAGAGAAGTCCAGCACACGGCAATGCCTGCCAAATAAAAGGGGAACAGAAATAATGCGGTATGACTATTATGACACTCTGCCTGTGATTCCCTAAACCATTCCTATTGCCTGCTATATTCCTTAGGAAGTCCAAAGTGGGGGAAAAGTAAGTAAAAGGTTTCCTTTGTCTTACTTTACTGGCTGCATTTCTTAAATATTTGACTTATCCATTGCTAGTTGGAAGTATTCCAAAAAACGATAGGACTGGATGAAAGAAATAAATATCTATCTGATTCCTAAAGCTATTCATATTTATGAATGAGGGGTTTGTGTGTGTGTGTGTGTGTGTGTGTGTGTGTGTGTGTGTATGGTATAAGGAGGGGTTACTAAAGAAAAGCAACAAACATTATAGGCAAAAAGTTAAAAATTAAGTATATTTATTCTTTAACTAAACTAGCAAATAGCAAATTTATCACTATTCTCAAAAGGTACTGAATAAAAACGACAAGGAAAAACAAAAGGTTGGATCATCTAACCAGGAATTACCAAACTTTGCAGTCCTCTTGTAATTCTCAGAGAAGGTTCCCTATCATTCAGTCTAGGGGCACTAATCTGAATCTGTTTTCTAGAAAATGGATTTTATCAGCACATCACAGAACTAACTCTTCAAGAGAGCAAAACAGCATTATCACCATGTTGTCTTAAGTACCTATACTTCAGGAAATTTTAGGGAATGAAGTGTTGGGCAGGGCGGAAGAGGAGGCGAGGGATTCAGATCTAGTTGTAAACTCTATTTATAAAACAACAACAACAACAACAAAAAACAGTAGGGAGAAACTTGAAACTATTGTATGCAATAAAGTTTGAAAATTCTTTGTTAATTTTAATTATTTAGTCTATAATTACCCCTTTTATTACCGATAAGGTAATTGTCTATTCTCATTAAGGGTAAATGCAAGTATTATATTCAGAATTTCACACTATATTTCCCCAAGGAAATGAATGCCTCTCATAGTTGATAGGGTTCAGATTGTAAAATTATTAACTACTTTTATAGGTATGTGCTACCACGTGTTTAGAAAACCAACAGCCCAGAATTTCTTTCTAACCTCTACTCCTCTCTGATCTCCTTCAGCCATCAAAAATTCTGAAGTAATACAATAAAATTATTTTCCTTTTGGTCATATATTAAATAATTTTTAAAAGAAAAAGAAAATGAAAGAGGGGGAAGAGAAAACTAGGAAGTAAGTTTTTTTTTTCTTCCTGAGAAGAACCACAGGAACTATGACGTTCTTTTGTGAGGTTTTGTGTGAGAAGAGAAAGTATGAGAAAATCCAACATTTGCAGAATCCTAAACCAGAGCCACAGCCTATCTGGGACAAGGATGTCCCTTTTCATTATCTTATCTCCCAATATGAAAGGAAGCAGAAACAAAGGCCAGGGTCCCTCCTTAATCAGTAGCCAGCACTCCAGCTCTAAAGGAGAAAAGACACAATTACCCTGGAGGAAGATTTTAGAAGAGATACTACATTGAGAGAAAGATTAATGATCAGTAGTACACTTACCTACAGTTTACATTTTAAAAAGTCTCCAAAGTATCAAAAAAAAGCAAGGAGGAAGAGAAAAGGGTACTAAAACATAAGAAACAATCATCATAGGCAAAATAATTTAATATTCCTCAATTGAACTAATAAATAGTGGAATTACAAAGGTAGGTATTGAATAAAAAAGAAAACGCAGAATTAAACAAGTGAAAGCAAAATGCACCATGAAGTCTTTTCTCACAGTCAAATCAGAAAAAATATAAAAAGGAAAGCTATAAGGTCTCCAAACAATGAAAGGGCAAAATAATCTTCAACTTGAAACTGCAAAACTCCATCAGAGAGCTCATCTAAGATTACACTAGAAGGAGGCCTTGGCTGGCTGGCTGACTACAAATGTTCCAAGTTCAGATGGCCATGAGGAGTCACAGGAAGTTTGCTCCTCTCCCCTAGATCTTGATGGTCCAGATAAGCAATACAGTGCCTTTGTATTTGTCAAAAAGTATAAGCTAAAGATACACAAACAGTAGGTGTCAGATGTAAAGTGCTTTAGAGTCTGGTTAGGAATTCTGATTCCCAGGACTCCTCACCAAGGATGCTGTTTTATTATCCCAGAATGAGGCCCACGAATTCACATTTTTAACTATAGAGTCTAGGCTGATTCAGAACAAGTATCCCTTGCACCTCGACTTGAGAAGCACTGCATTAGATATTGCTATAGAAATGCCCCTGCTCATATGTGCTCTGCGCAGGTCGTCTTGGTGAATGTGAGACACCCCATTTTGCTCCCTCAAAAGAAGGAACGATCACAAGTCTAGTTGCTCCCATATTTCGGTAAAAGAAAACTCAAAGTGTTGTCCAGCAACCTGTGCAACTACTAGCAAGCCTTCTGTCTGTTACACCCAGAAATTTTGCTAAATTCACTAGACTACTGCCTTCATAGGTCCAAAGGAGTATCTACTTTGAAAGCTATTTTCAGATTTCTTAAGATTCTAGTGGCTAAGGCTTCAGCACTGTCAACACTGCAGCCTGGGTTCGATTCTCAGCCAGGGAACTACCCACATAACAAAACAAACAAAAAACAAAAAGATTCTATAAAAACAATCTATGTAAGTGTATATTTAAGTACATGTCTTAGGAAATATGTGCTAATTGTTCAGTTTATCAGATAGGTTTTTAAGTGTATTTATTGACTTTATTTGAATGGGAATTTTTATAAATAGGATTTTTAAAATTCATTCCCAAAATATTTAAGAAATCACAAAGAAAAAAATGAAGAATCCTACACTTTAGTTCTGATAAAACTTTTATCTTTCTAAATTTTCTTACTGTTCTGTGACTCCAGACATGGCTAGGAAAACTTGCCTGCAGCACCATCAGCTGTTCACATGTATTTAGATTTGTAAGATTCTCAGAAAACCATCTTGCTTTACTGACTTGAAAGGAACTTGGAGTAGAGTGTCCCATTTTTAAAAAGGAGCCTCATGAGTTACTTTGCGTCTCCTGCAGAGTTAAGGTATTAATATATTATTTTGTCACAGATTAATCTACCTTTTTAGGAGTCAAAATTTATTATTAATCTTCTATGTTTTTTACAATTGTGGAATCTTGCAGTTTTAGTACTCCATGATCCATTGAATACTTATTGATCAGTATTTTCTATAAAACAATATATGAAGTATTACTAAACTAATAGTCTTTGTTTTTTTTTATTGCCACAATATCTTATCCAAGCACTTCCGTCTTCATTTATTATAAGATGTGTTACACTATTTTATGTTATTGTTGGAGCCATGAATCATATTAATCCCTTTTGTGGAGGACTGAGGCTTATATTTACATAATAATTCTTTATGCTATGTACAATCACTCATCCCATTCTTATTTCTAATCCAGAGAAACTGCAGCAACTATTTGGCTTATATACTCTGAGACAGTCTTAATATTAAATATTTTCCTCCCATTGTCAGACTTTACCTCATAATGTCAAGCCACCCATGGTAATATTTTCTTTAGAAATGTAACTGCAAAGTCAATACGTACCTTAAAAAATGACTGACTTAATGTGAGTAGCTTGGGGGACCCTCTGCCCTACTCATCCTCTCTCCCATTCTTGGGATGTGTTCAATGGAGATTTGTTGAAGATGGCATTGATCTTAACCCTCAAGGCCTTGGATCACTCTCACTCTGTAAATTACATCATGTTTCCTGCTTCAGCAAGAAAAGAAGGGATTTCCTGCTGAATAGACTGTTACGGTTTTAAAGCTCTCTTATCTACTGGGCGTGTGTCTGCTACTGCTCTCCTGCTACTTTTTCTAACTGTGACCTGGTCTTGACCTCTGGTTTTACCTATTCTTTTGTTCTTACACTAGGACTTTCTGTTTTGATCATCAGTTTTACCCATCCCCATTACTATGGTTCTGCTCATCCAAGTTTTTAGTCTTAAATACCTAGAGCTCCTTATCTGTGACTCAGCCTAACGCCCACTGCCTGCTCTCAGATTCTCCTTCACACTGGCTCCCACCAGACTTTCTCACGCCCTCATCCCAGCTTGAGAATATACATCTGCTTCCTTATAGCTCCTGTTCTAAACTGGTTTTCTCTCTCCTGCTACTTTCCCAATATTTCCCTGAGAAATTTCTGACTGTTGAAACTGCCAGGAACAAAAGCAGAGATACATTTAAAAAATGAGTCTTCTAGGAGAAATAGATGTAAATTTGGGAGGAATATTGACATTGGAGAAATTAGAATTCAGCTTCAAGAAATGGAGATTGCACATGAATAAACTGATTTTTTTTTCATACATAAACCAGTTTAATTGCTTTGATTTTCTCTGTAGTAAAAAGAAATACCAAATTAGTAAAAAGACAGTAACTTGTATTTAACTGACATCAGTTTTTTTAACCAATTTTTTTGCAGACAATTTTGATCAGAATAGTGAAACTTGTTTGTACATACAGTTTATCCCAATATAAAAAATATATATATAATAATCAAGAGTCTGATATATATTATTACATATTGTACATATAGGATATATTATATATAGTATATATTATTATATATAATATCTATATTAATATATATAACAACAAAGAATTTGATATATATTATTATATATAATACATATAGCATATATTAGTATATATAATATCTATATTAATATATATAGCAACCAAGAGTCTGATATAAGGGTATTTTTTTAACTATTAAATGTTAGACAAAATTATCAGCCAGCAATAATAATCCAGGTACATACTTTATAATTTTTCTAACGCTAAATACATTCCTATGTGCATATCCTGATTATTTTACTCTTGTTTTATTACTTAACAATATCTATTCTGACCTTTAAATCATACCAAAAACACTAATGCTAGCTTTCATTACTGCTCCACATACCACGTGGTTTTCTGCTCGCTGTCTACCAAAACACAACGTGACTGTAGAATTGAAGACGCCATTTCTGATGAAGGAAACCACTCGTAATGATGAGGGAGCAAATTGTATTCAGAATAAATGAAGAAAAAAATCAATCACCTTGCCTTACTTGTCGTCTGCTGCATACACCAGTTTCATTTGAAATACATGGTTTTGGACCCAGACTTTCTTTAGAGGGATAGAAATACTATTTGGGGAATTACTAATAGTATATAGGTGGTAGTTGAAATCATAAGAGTAGATAATATTTCCAAGAGACACTCACTATACGGCACTAAAGAAAAATCTATGTTGGAATAGTAAGAGATAAATTGGGAACGAGCAGGATTTTTCATGGTCTTTCTAAATCAGGGCCAACACAGAGTCAAAGGGTCTGTCTGTAGCCCAATCACCCCACCTCAAACACACATGCACAAACACTCACATGAATTACACCAACCACTTGAACTATTTACATATATAAAAAAATACAGATTTATACAAGACTGTTGAGGAAAGAGGTAAAGTTAAGCCATCATAAACATAGGTAGAATTATAAGTAAGCATTTATTAAAACCACTGTGGTGATCATGATTGCAATTTTTGGAAAAAATAAGAACAAAACATAAATATTCTTGAATTTTATGAATCTTTTTATATGCTCTGTAAATACCACACACACACACACACACACACACACACACACACACACGTGTTCTGAGTTGCATTTAGATATTTAATAGCCTTAGTTCTTAGTAAAATTACAATATGCTTGAAACATGTCCTTGCTAGTTCAGAAATATAGAATTGAAACTACTTGGAAGTCACTTAATCTAAAATATTTATTTTACAGATGAGGACACTAAGAATCAATAAAATGAAATAATATCTCAAATCTCACACAGAACACTGCTTCTTCAATCCCTGTGACATTTCTTTATGACAGGAAGCAGATGTCTTAGGGATTTTTCTCAGAGTGAAGGCCGCATCTGCATGTGATTTGCATATGTTCCTCTAGCCCGAAGTGCTGGCTAATTTTAAAGTCCAGACTTGGCTTTCCTAATGACAAGTTGCCAAAGACTTTTTTCTCATGAATGTAGCAGCATCTGCCATTTTTGGAGCATTAAATGTGCCAGGCACTGTGCTAGGCACTTGATTCGTACCATCACATTTCATCCTTACAACAATCTTTTATATTGGATATTGTATCTTTATTTTACGTGTGAGGATACAAGTATGCTGAGTAGACAATAAAATCATTATTTAAACCCTGGTCCATCTGGTCACCAAACCTTTTCTGTGCTTCTTCCATTGCTGGACTTTATTACCAGGCTCCAGGGATAATAGAAAGGCCAAAGAAAGTCAGAATTACCCACATGCTGCTCTAGGAGGAAACGCTACGTGAGCCAACATGGCTTGCTGTATGGTTAGTTGATTTTCACTGTTGGAATGATAGATAATGCTGTTCCAGCACTAATAAACACAGGCTAATGGACGGGGGGGGGGCAACCCTACAACAAAGACTCTCACAATATAGTCGCCAGGTTCAGTGTTACCAGAACAGACTTCAATCACCTCCTTCATCAACTCCACGAGTAAAACAAAATATCCTGCCAGAAAGTTCTGGTGATCCTGAGAAAAAGTAGATATGATTTGGGGGGTATTGATGTATTAAAATTATATATCTTAATTTGGGTAGTAAATCTAGTACAGCATGAATTTTTGTAACAAATTCTCAAACCACAGAATATTAGAAAATGGTATTCACAAGTCAGTGGGAACAGCTGCACAGAAATAAAATTTGGGGCTTGAGCAGCTTCTTTGCCATGCCCTGATTTCCAGGAGCCTTGAGAAATGCATTCCATCTTAATAAATACCAGGTGTCAGTTTTACACAGAATCTGAAAAGAAATTAAGAATAGGCAGGATTAGATCCAAGAAGTTATTTTGGTTTTGGTAGGAGTTATGATATTCAGTTTGCCAATATTCAAAAATATACCCTGGAATATGGCCAAAGAAAGGAATAACGTTTGCCACTCAGCCTTTCCATTGAAGTTCAAGAACTGAGATCCTTCTGACGACATCGTGCCAGCTGACATGCTAAGTTCTATCTCTCCGAGTTAAAACCCTTCAATGGGTGCTTAAAATAAAATCCAAACTCTTAAGTGTGGATTTTATGATTCTCCATATTGCCTCCTCTTCTTTATTTTTAGCCACTCCATTCATTCTACTGTCCAGTCCTGGTCAATTTCTTTCCAAATTCTGTGTCTTCCCCAAGCCTTGGTCCATACTATTTCCTTTTGCTGGAACATTTCTTGCTGCAATGTTGCCCTCCTGCCATGTTCTCTCATTTCCCGCACAGCCACCTCCGACTGGTTACGGCCCTCTCATCCTTCAGTCTCAGTTGGATATCATTTTCTCCAGGAGCTTTTCTGTGACTTTCCAAGTCTGGATTAATACCTTCTCAGAAAGCCCCCATTTTCCTCTATACTTATTATTGCTCATTATAATTGCTTGTTATATGGTTTCTTTTGCTAGTTGTAAGTTCTATGATGGCAGAAACATGTTTCCAGTTAGCAAATATCTGTTGAGTGTCCACTCTATGCTAAATATTTGGGAGACTGGGTTAAAACAGATGTGTAAAATCTTATGTCTTCCCTGCACATACATGCTTGGCATATATTATCAGTCTTGTAATGGGTTAGCACTAGCTAATAAATTCATTATTAATGAAAGAAGAAGTACCATAAACACCAACAGGATTCATGCTCAGGGTATTTGAGATATCTTGTCTCTAAGAAAAGAAAAACGGTATCTTTCTTGTTCCTCACATAGGGCTTGGCATATCATTTTCCAAAGATCCACCAAAGTATGAAGCATTGACACTGCCTGATCTAGCCCAAGCAGGAGGAGGTCTCTAACGATTGCCTTCTGCACCACTCTAATTCCATCTTTCAGGAGAACAGAATCATCTTTTAGAAGTTGCCCTGCCTCATGCATGTGAGAATGAAAAGATATCCCTACCATCATCTTCTATCATAAATACGAGTGCTGTCTAGTATGTATCCAGCCACATAATCATTCTCATTGCATTGACAATGGCTGGATTTTTTCCGGACAGCCCTCATATAGCTTATCTGAGAGGGAAAGGTTATGCTTCATATGAGAATGCAATGTTGAGAAAGGAAGATTAGAAATGAAGCAGTCTCAAAATATCGTTGCTGAAGGCTACCATTTGTACTCAATCAATACATTTAAATTTGTAATGCCAGGACTAAAGTAGGCATCTCATTCAATTATTCAAATATATTGATATGTAAATTTAGGCCATCAGTAAGAATGAAGTAAAATGATAAATTAACCCCTCAGCACTCTGGACTTTGAAAGCCCTTTCTCTCCCTGGTATAATTTGAACTGCTTTGTCAATTCAGAGAATATTTCATTGGCCATAGGTATACTGAGGTAAGCTAAATGATTACTGTCTGAATGGTTGACTAATTCTCTGCTACAGTAAGTTCAACTCCTATATGTAAGAATCTTTACCCATTGACTGGATTATATCATTTTACAACTTTCCATCAATCTAAGGGCCACTAGTAAAATAGAACAGGTTGCGAGACTGAGAGAAGATGAAGAAAGAAAATAGTGTAATATATCAGATGCATGAGATGAGAATGAATGAGCCTACCTATGGGGTGGCTTGGGAAGAGAGAGATACCTGTTAGACTTGAGTCCACACAAGATAAACATGTGAGTTATTAAGAGAGAAATGTTGGACTTCTCAACATTCATGTTAACTTTCTTTCTCAAATCTCTTTAAAATTATAATGTAACAAAAACACTATTGATTCTACTACGTAGATGTAGGACTGGTTGGTTACTGACTGAATAAAGCAGAGGAAGTGATAACCTATCTAATCTGCAGGAGGAACCCCAAAGAAAGTGAGTCATTTCACTCTGCAGAACACTGCAAGGACTCAGGGGTTAAAGCCACCGGCCTTCTGGGCAGACAAAGGCCTTGGGAAGGAACCATGATGAAAAGAAAGGGTCATTTAAAGTCTACACACTAAATGGAGGGGTCTTTCAAACAGGCAATTATTAATCACAGGAACAGCCAAAAGTTGTCTGAGAAAGGAACTTAGAATAGCAACAGTTATCATCTACATAACCATAAAAAGACTGTCGTTCCTGTTTAACCAAAATGTGTGGGAGAACTACATTGGGAGACTGAAGAAAAGAGGAACTTAGGGCATGGTGATGACAAGAAAGGATGACATTTTCAACTACCACAACAGAAAATCAGTAAGTAATACTTAAAATTGATATGTCAAGAAATATCAGTTAGTATAACCCATGGACACAATCAATAGTTTAATGTTTATTTGGGGACGAGTGGGTTAGGGAGGGGAGAAAGGGGAGAAAGGGTGGGAAAGGAGGGGGGGAAGCTAAATATAAGGTGATGGAAAGAAAGGTCACATTGGGTGGTGAACTTATTATACAACAAGCTGACAATGCACTGTAGAATTGTATGCCTGAAACCTATGTAATCCTTGCTAACAGATGTCACCCCAATAAGTCTAACAATAAAAATGAATTAAAAAAAAAAAGAAATATCAGTTAGGAATATTATTTCTAAATATGGAGGAAATAGCTGGGGTAAAAAAGCTGCGTTGAAAGTTGTTACTGCTGGTACATGGGATAGAGTATGGGAGGATAAGGGCCAGCTTTTCAACAGAAAACTTTTAGCGATACATGATTTCCTAAGCTATGTGTATTTATTACTGGGATAAAAATTAATTTTTAAAAAAGCGCTTTTGGGTTGCTGAGATATAAAGAATATTAGCCTGGAAAAAACCTTGTTTTCATAATTTTAGGTACCCAGGATGTCAGGTACTCTTTGGTCTGTACCAAAGAGAGACATAGTTATGTCTGGATTGGTGCATCATTAAAGCCACCATAATAGTTTTGCAGTAAAAAGAAGATCACTCAAATATTCAAGCCGCAAAATGTTATACTTTTGACTCTTTTGCAAACCTCAGTCTGCCAAAGGGTTCTTTACAAGAACAAGTTCAAGGAAGACTCAACTTGCAAAAGGCCAAATATAGCTGGGAACCATGCCAAATTTTTGCCCTTTTAGAGAATTGAAACCAGGGTGAAGTCAGGGTGTCAAACCACTAATAAAGGAAAATGAGAATAAAATAAAATCGGAGTGGTGTATCTGTGAATTTACTTAGCTTAGTAAGCATTTTGTATACTCAGGGGATGGAGCTTATGAACCAAGAGGACAATTCTATATCCCATATATATTTTTAAATATAGAAAAATAGTAAAGTTTTCATCATCCAATTTGGGTAGTTAAGAAAATGAATAAAAGTCTATGTCATATACAAGTATGACATAAACAATCAAGTTCAAAATATAATCTTGAAAACAAAGAGCAGTCTTCCATCTCAGTAGCAATAGTGATTTTATGTTTAAGATCATGTATTAGTTTGCTAGAGCTACCAATACCAAGGGGGGATTAACAACATAAATTATCTCATAATTCTAGAGGCTAGAAATTCAAGATAAAGGTACCGGGTGGGGTGGCTCCTTCTGAGGGGGGTGAGGAAATCTGTTGCAGGACCCTCCTCTGTTGGCTGGCTACCTATGGCACTCCGTGACTTACAGATGCATGACCCCAATCTTTGCCATCAAGTTCACATAGTACTCTCCCTGTGTGAGTATCGATGTCCAAATTTCCTCTTTTTATAAGGACACCAGTCATATTGGGTTAAGGGGCACATTTTGCTGCAGTATGATCTCATCTAATTAATTACATCTGCTAGAGTCTTGTTTCCACATAAACTCACATTCTGAGCTACTGGAGTTGGGGCTTCAACATATGAATGGGGGCGGGGGGGGAGCACAATTCATTCTATAACAGAGAAGTAGTTTTTTCTGGTCTACATTTTCTATACTAATAACCTTTCTTTTTACTCCCTGGTTCTTAGAGTCTATGACTTTTGCACATTTTATTATAAACCTTCCCAAATCTCCCTTGGAAATAAGCAGACTATACAAAACAAAGGATGGTTGGATAAATGAATACATCCGATTGTGATTATTAGGCTGAAATCAGCCCTGAATATGGTGCGAGCCCTGAATATTGTGTGAACCAAAACTAGTAGAGCAAGTGTCTCTTATGTGGATTTTTAATCTAGAGAACTGGAAAAGACGAAATTCCAACAGCAGAGAATACAGTTCACACAGTCAAAAGTCACAAAATCAAAGTGAGCCTACAACTGATACGTGCGGGTAGGGGGGCAAGATTAAGCAGTTAAGTCACTGAAAAGCCAGTAACAACAGGTTGAGCAGGTAAGTCAGAGGGCCTGGGAGGAAATACCTTAGAGTCAAGCTACTACCTGCTATTGTCATTTATGTGCTCTCTGAGGTATGGCTAGATAAGGTAGATTTACAAGGCAAGGATAATAATGCAGTAGACTCTCTGTTAACCAAAACTCAAGCAATTGGCCCTCTCAAACAACCAATAAAAAACTGAATAAATAATACTACATTTACCTGGAATGCATGCCAGTTAAATGAGAGTCTACTGTAATAATTATCAGCAAGGACTTTGCCAATTCTCTGTGTCACCTTTACAGAATAAATCATGGGTCCGGCCTCCAAAAAATATATCTGAACATTTTTATTCATTCCCTAGTCTTGGATTTCTTCTTACTTTGAGTCCTTCTAGTTCAGGCATGTCCAACCTGAGGCCCAGGACAGCTTTGAATGTGGCCCAACACAAATTCTTAACATATTATGAGATTTTTTTTGTGACCCTTTTTTTAGTTCATAAGCTATCATTAGTGTTAGTGTATTTTTATGTGTGGCCCAAGACAATTCTACTTCCAATGTGGCCCAGGGAAGCCAAAAAGTTGGACACTGCTGTTCTAGTTCCTCTTTCTGCCTCACAATCCCTAAAACTAAACACGAATTAATATCTCAATAAATTATCATTACACCAATTTTCAACTTCTGTAAAGAAAGTAAGCTTATCACATTATACTTACATTTCACTTCCTTTAATAAAGTAGCAATGGTCTTCAAAAGGCACTAGCATCACAAGAGCATTTGTAGGACCACACCAGGGTCCCTGAATACAATTCTGAAGCAAGAGGTTTAATAAATTATTTGAGCAATGACAGTGTCATCATTGACTTTAATTCTCAAGTATGATTTTGTAAAAGAGGTAATTGTTGGTTCAAGAAAAGTTACCTTCAAGTGCTTGACGATGTCATAGTTACTTATTAATGAACTACAATAGACTATCTGTTAACTGGAACCCATGCCAGATAAATGTAATATTATTTCTTGGATATTTTTGCCAGTTGATTGAGGGTACCAGTTGCTTGAATTCCAGTTAACGGAGAGTTTACTGTAGTTAAGTTCTATTGATCATTAGTGGAATTTCTTTTTCTATTGGTTTTTACTTGAAATTTCCTTTTCCTTTGACTATTTCTCTGCTCAGCGCCTTAATAGCTTCCCCCACCACCACTTCTAGACCCCCAGACAGATTACTACAACCATCCCTAGGACAAGCAGCGGCAGGCTCTGAAGTTGGCCATATGGACAGTGGTAAAGAGGAATGAAGAAAGAGAAACCACAAAACACAGTTGGAAGTAATGAAAGATCTAAAAATGGAAAGACAGCCTGTGTTGATGGATTGGAAGACTTTATATTGTTAAGATGGCACTACTTACCAAATCGATCTACAAATGTAATAAATCCCTATCAAAATTCCAAGCACTTTTTTAAAGCGATGAGCAAGCTGATACTAAAATTAATATAAAATGACAAATGATCCTGGGTAGCCAAATTAATCTTGAAAAAGAACTCACACAAGTGGAGTACTTTGAGAAACTTCATGATTTCTAAACTTACCACAAAGGCACAGTATTCAAGATGATGTGGTATTGGAATAGGACAGACATATAGACCAATGAAATAGAATTGAGAGTTCAGAAATAAACCAATACGTCTATGATCAATTGATTTTCAACAAAAGTTCCAAGAGAATTCAATGGGAAAAGAATAGTCTTTTCAACAAATAGTTTTGGGAGAACTGTATATCTACATTCAAAAGGTTAAAGTTGGACCCCTACTCACACCAAGATAATAATTAACTCAAAATAGGTAAGATACAGAACTAAATGTAAGCATTAAAACTATAAAACTCTGAGAATAAAGCATACTTGTAAATCTATATGACCTCAGATTGGCATTTTCTTAGATATGACACTAAAAGTCCAACAACCAAGGGAAAATAAATAAATTAGTCTTCATCAAATTATAAACTTTAGTGCTTTAAAGGACACTACCAAAAAAATGAAAAGACAACTCACAGAATGAGAAAATATCATTGCTTGCCACTGTGCGCTTACATTGGCAGCACTGTACAAAAACTTGGTAAGGCTTCACTCATAACCTTGGTATATCTGTGTCTCACAGCTGTGTTTGTATTGATGTGTGGCGGTATCTTGCTGAGTGGTGTTCTTTATTGTTGTTGTGTGTCTTTGTATGCCATCACAAGAATGTCAGAGCTAGAATTAGAGGAACAAATATTAAATTTCTTGTTAAACTTGGCTAGAGTGGAAGTGAAATCAGAGAGACATATTAGTCCAAGTTTAATGGGGATAATGCCATGAAGAAAATGGCAGTGTATAAATGGATGAAATCTTTTTCTGAGAGGAGAAAAAGCGTCACTGATGAAGAGAGGTCAGGGTGGCCAATAACAAGCATAACCAAGGAAAACATTGCAAAAATTCATCAAATTGTGCATTAAAATCATCAGCTGACTATGAGAAGCACACCAGACCACGTAAACATCGATAGAGAAACAGCTAGGAAAATCTTAACTGAAAATCT
This sequence comes from Lyroderma lyra, assembly GCA_004026885.1. Classification (NCBI taxonomy): domain Eukaryota; kingdom Metazoa; phylum Chordata; class Mammalia; order Chiroptera; family Megadermatidae; genus Lyroderma; species Lyroderma lyra. The sequence continues at coordinate 127,804 of PVJL010002641.1, forward strand.
TAGCATGAGAAAGTTGTGTGCAAAATGGTCCCAGAGGACCTTACCAATGAACAAAGGCAAAGGAGAATCTAAGTTTTCCAAAACCTTTTGAAATTTCCATCAGTCCAAATCAAGAGTCAAAACAATGTTGCTGAACTTTTCTTTATATAAGGATTGTTCATTATGAATTTGTACCAAGTTTACTATTTGGAAGTGCTGAAAAGGCTGCAGGAAAATGTTAGATGAAAATGACCTAAACTGTTTGCCAACACTCATGATTCTTGCATCACAACAACGTACCAGCTCACACAGCACTGTCTGTGAGGGAGTTTTTAGCCAGTAAACAAATAACTGTATTGGAACACCCTCCCTACTCACCTGATCTGGCCCCCAATGACATTTTTCTTTACCAGAAGATAAAGGAAATATTGAAAGGAAGACATTTGATAACATTCAGGACATCAAAGATAATACAACAACAGCTCTGATGGCCATTCAAAAAAAAGTTCCAAAATTGCTCTGAAGGGTGGACTAGGCACTGGCATTGATGCACAGCTTCCCAAGGGAAGTGTTTCAAAGGCGACTGTAGTGTGATACTCAGCAATGAGGTATGTAGCACTTTTTCTAGGATGAGTTTGTGAACTTATTTGTCAGACTTTATATATAAATATATGTGTTTGTATTGTGACTCTCTGTGTGTCACACATATGATAAGGGTCTAGTATCCAGAATATGTAGTATCTAGAATTCTTACATCCCAACAATTAAGAAGACAAATCACCCAATTTAAAGATGGGCAAAGGATTTAAATAGATGTTTCTCCAAAGTACACATACCAGTAAACAATAAGCACATAATAAGATGTATACCATTCGTATTCATTAGAAAAATGCAAATCAAAACCACAAGAGACTACTTGATACCTGCTAGAATGGTTATAATCAAAACAGAAAATAACACCAATTAATTTCTTTGGGAGTTTATTGAGATTTTGAGGTATCCAAGTAAAAGCAGGCACAAAGAGGGCCAGAGGATCTCTTCTTATCTTCAGTCTTATGGAAAACTCTCAGGACATCCCAGGACCAGCCCTTCGTGTGCGGACATGTGGAGATGGACCATGCACTCTGCTAGCCTGTCTACAGCTGTCCCTGCTCTGGGCTGTGCAGCCAGGGAAGCAGCTGCCTAGAGCAGCACTTGGCAGAGGAACACCAAGAAGGGAGCATGCATCAAGACTCAAAGCACTTCTAACTTTGACCTAGTTTTAGAAAAGGAAGAGGGTGGGGTTAAAATGTACAAAAATAATCTTGGCTCTGTATGAACTATGCACAACGTGCTTAATTTCATGTAAAGAAATAAGTATCTATGTGGAGTCCATTCTCTGATCATTTTTCTGTGCTATAATATTTTAAAATAAATAAGATCAGAAAATGATAGAAGACTTATTCAATATAGCCTTATTGTTTGCTTATTTATTCCAAAAATGTTTGATACAGTTGTTTAGCTATTTTTGCTCTCCTCATTACAATCTTTATTTCATCAAATGGATATTCATCACTTTTGATTCTCTGAAAGGCACTAGTGTAGTTTCTGCTCTTATGCTCTGACCTTTGAAATAATTCATAATTGAACTAGTGAATGCTGTTCCCTCATTTTCCAACCTCAAAGCTAGCAAGTAACTGCTAGAATAGTCTGTGACCTATAAGAAAGAGTTCTAAGAAGTTTATAATTATTAGAGAATGGTACTGTTTTCTCTAAGGCAACTAGACACTGAACATCCTGTTCTAGAGAAAGTAAACATAGGAATAAAAATACAATTCCTCTATACATTTCTCTATAATCAACACCTAAAGTTACACTTTAATCAGAAAATAGTTCATTATTTTTCATAGTTAACATATTTCTATTATTGGCCGGACAATCTGCTTAACACAGAGAGTCAGTGATGGAACTAGACATACAAATGAATTCATTTAAATTCATTCTGGTAATGGTAATAACAAGACCATGCAAACAATAATAAAGAAAGAAGTGTTGAATTCTGTGGAAATGTCAAATAAATCTCCTCAATAAAAGTTAAATGTCCTAACTACAGGTCCACATAGTACTGTGACTCTATCTTTGATGACAATTATATCACAGATGAAACTTCCCATTTACACAGAGATCATTTGGTTAATATCTATCTCCTCCATTAATATGTAAGTTCCATTTAGGCACAGATCATGTCTGTCCTTGACCACTATTAAATTCTCAATACCTAGGATAACGTGCATAAAAGACTATCAATTAGTATCTCTTAAATATTGTTGAATAATGTAGTAGAAGCATTAGTAAAGCAATACATTAGGACACCAGACTTGGCTGCTGTAGGTGGGTTACGGATTTGCCAGGAGAACTAGACAAAAAGAGGAGGACATTACAGGCAAAAGGGACAGTAGTGTGTGCAAAGAGATAAAGGAACGTGTGCTTGGTGTTGGGGTGTAAAATCTGAAATGGGCTTTGGAGGAACATGTAATAAAATGCACAAGAAGGAGCATGCGGACCGTCAGAGCTGTCATGCCAAGCAGTTTCAGCTTTTATCTTGATAGATACAAGACAGCAAGTCACTAAAGCAATTCAGACAAGTGAGAAAGATGACTGGACTTTCCTTTAACTCTTAGGCCAATTTTTACAGTTCCACGTTCATTAGAATTTTTTAGGTTGCAACGAACCAAATTTCACTTGGGCTACTAAGAGAGTTAGTTTATTGTAACAATAAGCATGAAAGTAAAGGAATTTTCTGTCGACAAATAAACAGATGATATGGAGGAACACTGGATATGTTCCATGACTTTGGCAAAAGCAATTTTAACGATGTTGTCGGAGCAGACACCTGAGTATAAGTCGAGTACTTAATTGGTGAGGAGGACAAGGAGATACTGAAAATGGACTACATTTTCAAGAAGTTTGAAAAGAGAAGCAAGCTTCCAGGCCAACTGAGAATTTATGCTTCGAAAAACCTTCTTCCCAACAGATAACAATAAGGAGTAAAATGTTAAACACACACACAACTGGACTCAAATATGAGACAAATATGTGGATGAGAAACAGCTTAGAAACCAAGAGTGGTGGATAAAGGCTGAAGATACCATTCGGGGTGGGGGTGGGGGGTTGTACTTGTGGCAAATAAGTCAACAACGCTGTGCCAAAGGTCATTAAAAGTAGTCCTCTCAAAACGGATGAGAACTTGAATTTCACTTACTGCTTAGATCCATGGATTTGGTGAACCTCCCCAACTTGCAAAAAGAAACAGCGGGTATACAAGATCTATCAACTTGCTGAATAGAGCTAAGGATATATAGCAATTGTGCATTCAAGGCAGCATTAAGGGAAAAAAATAACAGTTCTGTTCTCTAAAATTAAGTCATGCTGCCTTCAGGTTTCAGCCCTGATTCATCCGGCCCATAGAGGCAGTAACTTCAAACTGCAATTATAAAATCTAGTCCCATATTAGAGATTCAACGTGTGCAAAGGCAACCATGAAACTCCTAGAGCAAGTAGGGTAAGCAGTGTGTGTGTCCATGAGAGGAGTGTATGTATGTGTATGAGCGGGGGGGGGGGGGGGGTACACGTGCACGTGTGTGTGTTACGAGAGAAACAGAGAGAGGGACAGAGATCTTATTCAAGCCAAAGCAGCTTGCAAAAATTTCAACACCTAAGAAAAAAATCTAATGCTAAAAAATATGATCAACAAAAGCAACTAGTAGAGCTTTCCATATAATATTTACTTTATAGAACAGTCTGACTAAGACCTTTTAAAAATATTGAGGATGTCAAAGTGATAACTGAAGACATAATTTTCATTTAAATAGAATACAAAAAATTGCTAAGTAAAAACACACATGAACACAGCAAGATCAGAGATAGATATGCCAATTATAATTCTTGGTAATGAAAAATACAATAATGAATTTTAAAATGCAATAAATGAGATAACTTCTACACAAAACAGCTAAGGACTAAAACACAGAACTGAAGAATTCTAGCATGAAGAGACAAAGATAAATCAGACAACATAGTTAAGAAGCTAGGCTGAGAGCCTCTAAATTTACAAAATAGGAGTTCTTACAGAAGAAGCAAAAAGAGAATAATGGAAATGCAATATTTAAAGAAATAATTATTGAGAAATTTCCAGAACTACAGAAGGTTTAAGGGACTCCAAGAAGCAAGGAGATTAAATAAAAGTAAATCTACACATGGACACATTATAATGATCAAGAGAAATTATCTTAAAAGCTAGCAGAGGTAAAAAGAGTGATTATTTACAGATAATGACAGTAAATCTAACAATAAATTATTTATCAGCATATTAGAGGCCAGAGAAATTAGGTAAAACCTTCACACAGGCCAGGAGTCTAACCTCAGTGACGCCGGCTGACATTCTGTCCCTGCTGATGCTGTGATAAAAGGTCACATACAGTGCTACAGATGGGAGAACACAACCTGGGCCCTATTCCAGCTCAGGAAACCCCTCCCTGATGGCACTGCTGGCCCCAGCTGGTACCGGGCCCTGGTGGGAGATTTAGAACACGCATTCTACCGCCTGGGCTCTCTGAGGCATAAGGCCCCTGCTTTCCAAGGCCTACGGGCAGCCCTATGTAATAGGGACAATGCTAACAAGATAATATGTAGGAATGAATTTGATCCAAGTTCTCAATTGTGGTTGAGCTGAATTCCCCAAGGCTCAAGTCTTAAGTTGGCAGTGTTCAGTAGATCTGTTCCTCATTGAGCCCCAGAAGCTATGAGATGATGTACAAGGCTAAGGGTTGGTTACAGAAAGAGAAAGAGGACACGTTTCCATCAAACCCAGTGTTCTTATTTTGCATTATCACAGGATGTTGATCATTTCAGTATTCATGTCCAAGACTCTACTGAATACGAAATAATTATTATCACATCAGTAACTGCTATTTAGTTACTTTGTCTTCAAGAAATTTACAGGAAGACTTAATTAAGTAAGAAGGTTTGACAAGGCAATACATTTCTGAGAAGTTGTAGCATGCTGCAATGGCAGCATGAGGTCAAATGGTAACGGTCTTATCCTCAAATGAACTGTAATTAAACTTCCCTGAAATGCACTCCTTGGAATTTGCAATTGTTATGAAATGGAATTCATAATTAAAGGAAGAAACTAACAGTGTGCTGGACTGGGATGAAAATCAGAAAAGTCCAATTTATTTTTAAGTACAAATAAATACAACAAGGGAATAGAAGATTAACTTAAAGTCTGTTGAGAGCTTATTATAGATCAGAAAGTATATGAGACAATTTTACTTTTGGTATTTAAGTTAGAACTCACAATGACACAATGAAGAAAGAATGTTCCTTAAACAACTAAGATATTTCAATTTTAAAGGTGTAGCACCAAAGTTCCCCAGTGAATAGATTTATAGAAAAAAAAGGATGTAGGGATAAAAAAAACAGCCAATACTTTCAATAGCCTATGGCTAGACACGTTGGAGAACATATACAGGATAATCTATTTTTAAAAATCTGAAAAAAAAAAGGATCTGTCATTAGAAAATTCTGTGTGATCCTATGTCTAGGCATTATTTCTGATAAACTGAACTTCAGTTTACTCAGCTAAGAAAAAGAGTATATTTATAGCTACTATGAAATTTGTTGTACATGTTAGGCATAACTTTGTTAAAGTTTTTACTTAGTGTTTGTTATAAGGCAAAACCATAATGTATACTATCACTTATTTTGTTTTTTGGATCTGGTATTCTTGGACAAATATCACCTAGTATAAGGAGAGAGTGCTACATACCTGGAAACCTAAGAAATTATTGGTCAAGTTCTGGGCCAGTGTAGGCTGATCAATGATGGCCAGAGTAATAGGGTCATGGGAAAGACTGTGCTAGCAATGACTATCTAGCACAGATACTTAACAAAGTTCAAGAAGGTTTTAGACTTTATCCTAAAGTGGGTTGACACTAGCTTACAGTTTGGACAGTTCATTGCAGCATCTCCAAAAGGTCCCCCGGTAGCACACTTGCCCAGCTCCAATTATCCCTTTATAAAGACTCTCAACAGTGTATATGGCCCATAGTTTGCATAATAATTCATAATTAAATTCTTTGCTGTAATTCACTCCACACTATCCTTTCTCTTTTGATAAGAACTTATTAATGGACTAGGTCCCATGAATGAAAGACCATCTCTTGCCAAATTTGACACCCACTCTAAATTAACAAATCTGAGCTTTGAAGTTAACCTAAAGCTTTTGGGATTTTGTGATCATTTATCCATGACCTAACCTAACTTCCTATTTTGTATGGGAAAACTAAAAATCACCCACATCTGAAAATCCCCAAAGATCTTCTGGACACCGCAAGTCCTCTTCAAACCCAAAACTGGAAGAACAAGCATAAATAAACCAAAACATGTGGGATTTGTTTCCATGAAAATGTAAATTAAGTTTTTTAAGTTCAGGCAAAGGTCATTTGAAAATTCTAAGAGTTGTACCAAGCTAAAAACATGTATATATCATAGGATTATGGTGAGAGGTTCTTGATTTCCAGTGGGCACATGCACACACAATATCGTAGTTGTACTCATAGCCTCTAAAGATGTATTAAGGAACAAAGGTAATATGAAAGCCCTTGAAAACCTAGAGTATGGTCATCAGTATAATTAATCCCAACTATTTCTAAATTAGTAAAGACAACTCAGGAAGGGTGAAACTAGGTCAACTAAGTCATACAGTCACCTCCTACTTGTCATTTCTTCTCTGAAATCAGTGAGATAGAGGCATTCTCTAGAGCTGTCCTTTCCATAACTGTCTGCGATAATTTAAATGTTCCCCACCCTGCAGTGTCCAAGACGGTAGCCACTACTCACATGGAGCTATATTAAAATATGGCTACAGCTGAAAAACTAAATTTTTAATTTAATTTTAATTACTTTAAATTGACATTTCTTTATGTGACTAGTAGCTACAATAATGAACAGTGAGTTCTACAGAACAGGAATATATTTCTCCTTACATAAATTTCTATAATAACAATAATAGTAACTAATAATCCTAATAATAAATGCCTAACATTTGATAAGCACCTAGGGCCTTGCCTACTTATTCCTCACAGAGTGATTTTTACTATTACCTATGCCCTAAATGCTGGTAGACTTACCCTTGATAAGATCCTATCCTAATATAACTAGAAGCTACAACTCTGATGATAATGACAAGCAGTAGACCCAGTGGAGCAGAGCACAACAGTTGGTAGAAGTGCTGATGGATGAGCTCAGTGGACCAGATGGGAAATCTCATGCAAGTGTAGTACAAAGCAGAGAGACTATTAGGGACCAAATGAGGGCATGGGTTCAGAAGAATCGGTGGTTTCCTTACAAGACAGCGTGGGTTGTAGGTGATCTTGACATGGGTCTCAGTCCTGGCTCTAATGATAGTGGAGTCCTCTGAAAGAAAGGAAGGGAAGAAAATGGGCAATTGACAATGAACTTCGAGGAATGTGTTATAATCATGGATTTTAACAAGGTGTTCAGTCAGATTGGGATAGGAACATTTGCAAGTGAGGACTTTGGAGTCATACCTGACTCCTCTGTTACACTGCTCATCTAATCTCTTTACCAAATGCTGTTGTATCTATCTTTAAAATATATTTAGAATCTAACCACCTCTTATCACTTCCCTTGGTCTGAGCCACTATCATCTCACACCTGGATTACTGCAATCGTCTATTCACTACTCTTTTTGTTCCCACCCGTTACAGTCTTTGCTCAAAAAAGCATCCAGAGCGATTCTTTACAAAATAAATCCAATGATTCCACTTGTTCAAAATCCTTTACTGGCTTCCTTCTTCAAATAAAAGTCAAATCCTCTAAATGGTCTACAAGTCACCACATTATTTGATCTCATCTTCTACCACTCTCTGCCTTATCACTCTGAACAGACTGGTTTGCTGAACACCCCCAGATTCTTCTTGCTCCAGGCCTTTCTACTTTAACTTCCTTCCCCGCGAATTGAACATTGACCTTCTTATCTTTGCTATAAAGTCATCTTCACAGTGAAGCCTTTCCTAATTATCCTACCTTAAATTCACCACCCAAATTTCTGTGACCCGTGTTTTCCTCCATTTCTGCTTTATTTTTCTCCATAAAACTTATCACAATCTAATATACTATTTTCACATTTTTGAAACATCCTAAATCTCTCCATTAATATAAGCTTCATTAATATGGGAGTTTTCTTCTGTTTTGTTCATTGTTGTAGTCACAGAACATAGAGAATGTCCTATCAGGCAGTAGTCACTGAAACAAATTAATACAGTGAATTAATGAAGCTTTCTGGGTGGTGATTTGATTAAAGAGAAGTTTGATAAGCTCCTAAAAGTTTAATGTTAGGACAAAGTTTGCATGTGTTTAAACTATTTTACTTGCCCTCAAATATCTGTTTTCCCAATTTCAATTAACAAAAAGTGGCCTACAGCTATATATTGTTTTTAAGAGAATTTCTCTTCAACTAAGTACACATGAGTCTTACTCGGCCACACTTGGAAAATGTAGATGCATGGAATGTTAGGCTGGAAGGGGCCTTAGGGAACTTACTCCAGTGGTCTGCAAACTACGTTCCCACAAGAGCCAGAGCAAGATTTCCCACTATAAAACTGAAGAATGCAATTTTTTTCCAATTTACTGAAGCATAAAATTAATAGAAAAAGAATTCCTCAATTAAACTTTCACGCTAATAAATTTTTCATAAGATATTAGTACTACAGTCATTTATCAACTAATAAGTACTAACAGACATAAAAAATCAGTAAATAAGCATATAAATAAAAATAGAAAAACCTAGAAATGTTTATTGCACAACTTGACTTATCATAGGTGCATGCAAATGGTTGTGATTATATTTTGCCTCTATACAACCATATTTTCTACTAGTACAATTTCCCCCTAGTTCATTTGATAAATTAAAAATTATGTTTGCATGATATGCCACTATAAATGTATGGTATCTAGAAAATGGGATTTGGACTGCAGGTTCTCTCACGTCCAACAAGTTTGAGAACTTCTGATCTAGTCTAGCCCCTTAATTCCACTTTTTTGAGCAATTTACAAAAGAAAAGTCTTGTCCAGACTCAAGACAGTTAATAATGGAAATAGATAATGATAAATCTTTTCTGCTTACCTCTTTCCTCCTTGCTTCAAGCCTCGAGGCTTCAATTCATCCTTTAAAATTCTCAACACTTATGTTGGTATATGAGGAGTAGGATGGAAGTTCCCTGGCACCCAACTCCCTTTGTGTCCCCAAACAAGCTCGTTTTTCTAATCACTATGTAAGTAATGCTGTTTTTCAAGAGAGAAAGTTATGTACCTACTCAGAAATATAAAGAGAAAAGGACATTTTTACCTCATCTTCTTTCAGACATGGTCACAAACTAGAGATGTATGGATTTTTTCCAGGCCAAACAGGTGTTTCTTGAAGAATTTTCACTACAGAACTTGGCAGAGAGAAGGAAAAAGGTCAACATATAAAAATTAGATGATTTCCAATTTTAAAGTACTCTAAATTTCTGACTTCTTTTACACAAGTGGAAGATATTATTACACTAAGCCGATATTCTTGAATGACAATAATCATTGAGATGTAAGTAGTGACTATTTCCTTTGTACAAGGCCCATAGTTTCTTATTCGCCCCAATTCTCTTCACCTTTTACCAACAAATGCCAATTTCCATCTATTAATATTAGCTAATTTGATCTGCATTATTTTTATTATAGTAAAACATTTCTCTGTCTCTATGTCACCATCAAGATTGTGCTAAAAAATAAATTAAGATGATAATAAAAAAATTTTTTAATGAGAAGAATCCCATTTATTTTGTGGAAATAAAGAATATTCCTATATGTCTTACTATGCATGTGATGTTTATTTGTGTAAAAACAACTTGAGCTGAATTTTTATACACTCTAGTCTATGGCTTCAGTTGAGTTTGTGATTTCAGTCTCACAGTCATGGTTACTAATTTACCTCATAGACAGTAACTGAAAGCCACCAGCTTCCTGTTTGCTTTTTCTCCTGAAGAATATTACTAACACTGCTAACCCATAATAGACACATGTGTCATACCTAATGTCTCAGAAACTTCCTTGCTACCACCTACCCACCTCATAAACACACACAAATACTCATAAACTACATGCTCAGTGAAATAGCTCTAAACCGTTCTTTGCAGAGGGATGGTCATTCTTTGTGACATCCCTGGGCACTCAACCCCAGGGAGGCACTACAACTGGGATTAACCTCTGACTATGAACTACCCTGGTTTTTCATCCAAGCAACCTTTAAATTTTTGGTTTTATAAGATTTTTATTTTTATATTTGCAAAAATTTCAATTTTTAATTTTATGAGTTTAACCAGATAGTAATGAGAATGGAAGAGAGAATCAAAAAACAAAAAACAAACAAACAAAAAAACCCCAAAAAACCAGAGACAAAAAATAACAATTTGTAATCCCCAAGAGAATGTATTAGTGTTTTAATCCCTGCCTCTGTGGCCAAGTGATTGTTCTCTATCAGAATATGTATATTAGCCTAAATTTAGCTTAAATTAGATTATGTTGTTATAATCAAAAGAGCCTTATTTACTTGTTGTTGTTTACATCTCAAGGAACTCGTATGTCAAGTGACTCCTACTTGGGTCAATGACCTTATTCCACGTGTTTTTCTATATCAGTTCAGGTGACCAGAAATCTACAAGGGTGGGTTACATGAATCTTTATTGGTAACATTGGTGAAATATAACCCAATGGTGGACAAAACATGCCAAAGTAACCCAAATGTGTTTAATCAATTTCTTAAAAATAAAAGCTTTTTAAAAAATTGACCCAGCGCTATTAACTGGTAATTCTGATCAAGTAGTGAGAATTCAGTGTTGGTATTTGAAGAAAGGCTACAGATCTTTTTACAGGGCTCATCCTAAATCTGAATCTCAGTTAATACCATCAATGGTGACTTGCAGACCTATTTGGTAGTTTCTGCTAGATTTTTTTGCAGTTTGGTCACAGACTGAATATTTCATTCATTTTAAGATTTTGTACACAAATTCCAGAATTCCAGGTTTTGTGTGTCAACTTGTTGAGAAAAATTCACTTACAGCTTCATCAGTGTCTTTGGATATTGAGGCATGTAGGTATACCAGATTTGTGATAATCTAGGAATGTGTTAAGGTTTATCTCCCAAGGATGTCTGCCAAAACTTAAAGTCTGCTTCATATTTCTTGTAACTTGAGAACTTCCTCTGAGTTCAGACCTTCATTTATACGAACATTTCTTCAAATATGGGCAATCTATGACTTTATTAAACCCAGGACAGAGCAGAAAAAGGAAACGAATCTCCATTTACTCAACTCACAAGTTTGATCTGAATCAGATTATTTCACTTCCTTGAAGAAAGGAGAGCTATCCTTATTTAGTTTGCTTTTTCCTTAGGATGAAGTTTAATTTGTAGTATTATTTTATATCAGTAAGAAATCCCCATGCCACTATCTGAGGGGTCTGACAAGTTAGTTCCTACAGCTGTCCTTAATTCCAAAAATTCCTTGATATCAATGCATAGTTTAATTCTCTTCAGCATGCTTTCACCTCTTAGCCAGCTGACAGCACAAAAATAAGCAAATTGTTCATATTCTGCTCATAATTCCTATCTGCACTGGTAAGGTATGGTCATAAGTATAAAAACTATTTACAATGCTGACAATTCCTTTTGTTATGTCATAAAATAAACCCCACTTGGAAAAGTCACAGCAAAATTTGCCTGCTGAATTTGGACACTAGGCACACTCACATTCTTTTGGAATAGTAATAAACTATTGCAAGTTTCTTTGGTTTTTTTATGTCACAGTGCTCCATCTGAAGGAAGTAAGATCAATTTTCCAAAGTTTGATCAAATCTCTCAGCTTTTTGTTGGCAAAAACTTATTTCATTACCCTGTTCTTAAAACGTTGCTAAAAAATTCAGAGTCTGCACAGGAAGTCAGGTGGCCACAAGCTGATCCAACTTACAATATTTCTTTGCAACCTCTGTTCTTCTTATTACCCTCAAGTTTCTTGTATGCCTTAGTCCTTGTTCACCACCCATCACCCCCACCCAAAGTAGAAGCCATAGACAAAAGTAGTACCTTATATGTCAATAGTTTCCTATAATCTATGTAAAACCAGCTCATAAAATCCTAAGCAACCTAGAATAAACAAATACTAATACAACTCTGCCCACAATTCCTATCTGATTCATGATTAAAGTGACACTTTGCAGAAATACTATTTTTAAACCAGCTCAGCTGGTACGTTGCTATGTGTGATCGAGGAATTCTAATCTTTTCGTATTTTCTTGGGCTCATGACATGGGACTTATCCAAAACTGTGTTGTAATGTAGAAATTTATCTTTCATGTTGGATTCTGACTTAGTCTTCCCCTTTTTTTTCCCTGTCACTAGCTTAAACTATAATGTTTAATTCTCATCTTGGAAGTTTCCTTACCATTTTATCTTTTGGTCTTTATTATTCCTTGTGTTCTCCCAATTACTGGGTCTAGGTCAAGGGGCGTAGTTTGTAAATTCTGTAATCCATGGTCACTTCTTGAGGATCTATGGAAATGACATTGGAAATGAACTTAAAGGATATTTAATATTCTAATGAGCAAAAATGAGGTAAATGTAGGTTGACCTTTCTGTTTTCAAGATCCCCCAAATATGCAGCATTCCTGGGCTGCCAGGAAGTGACTTTATTTATCACCAGTAAGGCTTATCTTGTAAGCAATAAAACAGGTATCTGACCAGTTTCCTGGTAAGGGTTTGTAGGCATTGATTCCACATACGGAGTACAACCTGATTCATTAATGATGAACTTTTCAATGCCTGATTAAATGAGACTATCCTTCTATTTAACACTCCAGAAAACACAAGCAATCTGTTTGCATAATTAGGTTGTTCAACTGTATTCTCAATTAAGGGGGACAATTTTCATTGTACTTATATAAATAGTTACATTGTTAAATACCAATAACAAAAGATGAATAAAAGTCATGTTTGATTTCTGTAATTACAAGAGGTTTTCAGAGTGGTTACCTTTAGCATCCAAATACTTCTGCTTACCATGAACTACTGTTTGAGCAACGTTGACCAAAGTGTCTACTTGTGTCACTGCACATGTGGTTTCAGTTTCTCCTAAAAGTGCCACAAGTATAGCCTGTTTTCTACGGTACACCACATCCTTTAAGGTCTCCCATAGGGTGTTAAGTCAGGTGAATGTGGGAGAAACTCAAACAATCTTCTCAAATTTCAAATACCACTTCAAAATGGTCTTGTGCTCCTCCGACAACCATTTTCTTTGGCTGTCCTGCCTGTCACATAGTGATGCTAGCATTCATTTGATTAATGCCATCTTTAGAGCAAACATCATACTATGCACTGTTACTGTAATTCAATCCCACTTCATAAGTAATAGCCAGATAACAACGCTTAAAATGTGTATACATTTTTTTGGCACCTCTGGTATAATTAATCCCTTTCATTAACTTATGGTTCAAAAAGCAAAACTCCATTGTAACATAAATGACAGTAGATAGATTCATGAACAGCATGTTAAATGTTATTTTCAAAAAAGTTTAATAAAATAAGAATATAACTTGACTTGAATAAGCTATTAGGTTAAAATATATTCACTCCCACCCTAAGAGAAACTCCACGGTTAAATGGCAGTTTATCCCAGCAGAAATTATTTTAGGAGGCAGTGATTGAGTAAGGCAGGCTCACAGGTCTTAGCTCTGATTCACAGAAAATGATTGAATATAAACCTAGAACAATGAATGTGAATATTTTTAAATAAAGCTGCTATTTTTGGCATGTATAAAATATTAATCTCTATGCCCGAGTAGTTTTGTAACAAAACCTCTTTAAACATTTTTATTTGAAATTAACACATTCTATCTAGTACAGGTTATTTGGTTTCCTGTAAACATAGCTCAATAGACTGATCCAACTGATAAGCAACACGTTCAGTGACCACCAGTTATCTAGCAACACACTGCATTTCAACAAAAGCCATTACATCCTGTATGGCTGCAAAGTGGGTGGGGGACCTTGTATACCAAACTTCCAGAAATCCTTGTTTGTAGGCTGACTTTTGGTGTTGCTGTGTGGCTGTCCAAAACTTTTTCAGCAGGTCATGGCTTTTTTCTAGGGAAGTTATCTTTATAAAACACATTGATAACTCTTTCCGTCAGTGTTAAAGACTCTTTCAAATAAAAGTTCTAAACAGAGAAAAAAATGTTAAATGATAAATAATTTTATAGTGTCTTATTGTGTAGAGCATGCACTCCATAAGTATTTATTAAGTCACTGAATCAAGAAATTAAAGCACAACCTTCCCGTATACTTTTTGCTAAGTTCTGAAAATTTCTTATAGGTTCCTGAATAATATAATTTTTTTTTTTTATCAGAAGTGGCAAAACCTACTGATAGGCAGATTTGAAGGATTTGTACACTGCAAACTAAATTTAAACAAAGAAGCCATTTTACCCCCCGCCTCAGTCACCAAACCTTTCTGCCCCTGACCCTCTGACCTACTATGTGTTGCTCTCCTCGTAGGTCAGCTTCACTCAAATGAAATGAAAGCACTGATTTGTCTTTTCTATTGACCCCCAGATTTTTCGCAGTTGAAACAAAGTCCCCGATTTCTATTTCTGCACGTGAGCATTTCATCACCCCTCTTATTCAGCTACTTAGAAAACGTACTCACTGTTTGTTACTTTGAGCTCTCAGAGTAGCAATGATCTCTATCTACTTCCACTGATTTGTCTTCTAACTGACCAGACCCCCTTTTTACGTGTCCCCACCCCAGTCTATATACCCCCATCCTTACCCTTACTCCAGCCTGTAAACAAGAGCTTCATAGTATGTGTTGATAAATGAAGCAATAACAATCTGAATTTAAAGACAAGAGGATTTCAGCAGATATTTTGTGGTCCTTCCCTATATAAACCTTGACAGACAAATAATTTTTGACACATTGAGCCATCAAGTAATGGAATCTCAAGGGCAGCTTGTTAAATAGCAGAACAATTTGGTATCCTTATTTCCTTTATTTGTAAATTTCAATTTCTTAAGCATTCTCTTATTGTTATTTTCTTCTTCAGCTCTGACACTATATATTTTGACATAAGGGAAAACTACAGGAGGACATATTGTAGTAACAGCAATCATAATACCGTCATCATTTTCTCCACATTTTGAAAGTATTTCATTAAATGATTGGATCTCGTTAGATCAGTGGTGTCATTCAGTAGAATGTAGCAGTTAATACTCATTGTTAGCTACAGTTTTCTCCCTAACCTCCGAGGGAGCTGAATTTAAACAACCTTCAAAACATGAGAGAATAAGTTCATTAATTATGTTCAATAATATTTAATTATCTTCATATTAGTCCATATTTGCATGATACCAAACAGATGCATTTTTAAGGATATTCTAGTGTCTTCTGGCAAGGAGACTTTTTTCATAAAATGAGAACCAGAGTTGCACACAAATGTAACGTAGGAAAGCTATTTCAGATATATTTTTTCACCTTATTGCGGAGGGTGTATGATCTGAACCTTGTAGAAACATGGTATTTCAAAGTTTTGAACAGTTTGGTAAATTTTTGTCTAAGTGGAATATGCCTGCCAATGCTTGGAGCACAACCAGAGTGCCTGCACCCCTCTGAGGAGCTGCTACTAGCTTCCAAGTATACTTCAATGTGACCATAAAGTCCTGACCTAGCTGAAGTGAGTTGCAAAGACTATAGCCCAGCGAAGTGAATCAGTACCAAGCTCTGTATAAGAACCCCCAGTAACTCCCCTCCAAGGTCATGACCCTGATTTTTATTCATCCTCGTAAATTAACTCTGGGACGTGAAGAGCCTAAAATTATGGGGACCTATTAGAAAACACTCCTCACCCCTAAACACGACCACCAATAATATGGAGTCTACGGGTTGAGAACAGGGGCAGAGAGAGGCCCTGCCTGCTTCAGGCAGGTGGCCCCACTGATAATGCGCTGTCCTAGCCTTTGGGGAAGGAATGCTCATTTATGTCTGCACACAGTCAAAGCTGTGAGAGGTCAATGCACCTAGGAAGTTAGACAGCCAGACTAAGAAAATGAGGTATTGGACATGGGACTTGGTTGTGTGTCATTGCTCCACCTACCCCCCAGGTCCATCCTTTGTCCTTTTCCACGCTGCTTTGTTCTAGGGGAGACTGACCTCCCATGAATGGCATCATGCAGGCCCCCTTGTGCTCTAGAGGGTTAGGCTGATAGGATCCTTTGGCAAGATATTGGTGAGCAGCAGAAGAAAGAAGGTAGCTGTTTGCTGTTGCCCTCCCTGTTGCTCCCTCCCCTAGGCTCTATCCCCAGCCCCACCCCATTCCATATGTTGCCTTCTTCTACAAGGACAACTTCTATTGGACATGCTCCCTTCCAAGACTCCAACTCTCACTGGTAATGCCATCTCCCTTCTTTGTACCTGGAGGCCTGGGGGTGAGAGTATTTCGTGACCCAACATGCCTTGCAGATTCCCTAATTACACATCTCTGTCAAGAGCCCCTTTGTTGAATTCTATTGAAACTCACAGCTGGTTGCAATTTCTATTATCTTCTGGGTTATGGCTGACAGATTGCGAGGCAAATACATACACACATACACACATATGTTTGTGTGTGTGACTGGAGGGGCCTCATTCCTAGTGAGGGGACTTTGATTTCTACAAGAAATTAACTAAAGACTTGCAGAAACTTTCCCTTGAAGGAAGTAAGAAAGGGAGAAAGAAGGGAGAGAGAAAGAATATCTCCTTTGTCTTAGTACAATTTTTTTTTTTTTAGTTCTTGATGTGTGATTAAGTAGTAAATAGATTCTACTTCAAATAAAATAGTTTTTCCATTAAAGCAATTCTAATTCTCAAATTCTTCATTTAGATTTTTAAGATTTTTTTTAATTTGCCAAATTAAGAACAAAGGGCAAATTCCAATAAATTTTCTTTCAAGTCAGACCAAAATATAAAATTATTTGAAAGCTGTGCACCTATTTAGGTAGAAATCATGTTCTGGTACTTGAACCACCTATGTTACCATACAGAATAATATGTTTTGCACACATGCCAACATCAACTTAGAACAGCATCATGAAATTAATGAAAACAACTTGGGTAACTATTAAGAACTATTAGTATTTTTTTTTTAAATCACTGAGTTCTTTGTTGAAACTCTTATTTATTGCTATGAAAACCATATCATGTCAAGGTTTATTTCCTAGTTGAATATACTCCAAAGTTTGCTTTCTTTTATAAAAGCCTTTGAGATAAATAATCTGTCCCCACATTTTTAATGAGAGCTGAAAAACACCATCACTGCTGCTATTGTCACTTCTTGAGGTTTTCAAATGCCACTTTTCATTCCAAAAGCTTCTAACATGATGTGCACAATGAACAGGAAACAGATGTGTCCTAGAGATTTATTCTAATATTTTGTGCCTATTTACCACAGACAAAAATTAAAATACAAACTTAACATAAAGTAAATTCTCTAAAATTCCTCTTAAAAATGTTCCCAGATTGTGAGTACACAGAATTTAAAAAACAAAACCTCCAGTGTTAAGTTCCATTTATTGTGTATCTCTGAATTTCTGATTACTGAAGTAGAGATCCCTGCTCAGCCTTCCTAATGGGGAAAGCGTGAAATTCACATGTAATAATAAGGGAACAATTCTCAATAATTATAAAATGCCACACAAATAATACTTACTAAATTTCTTCTGTGAATGTTCATGAAGTGAAATGAATATTTAACTCTGGTTCAATTTGGAAAGAAATTAAATCTTTGCAAACAATGGTGAAAGATAATGTCATTAGAAGCCTATGGAGCTATCATGTAAAGGCAATAAAGAAAGCAAAAGAGGAAAACATTGTAAAGAGCCACCAATTATCTAAGTGAGCATTCTTAACCTCACCTTGTGGTCTGCGTAGACCAGCGTCTATGGGACGACGTGCTGGGACCTGTATGTGTGCTTACATGCATGCTCACAGTCCTACGTGTATTTTAAATGTTAGGACACAATCAGATTCCCTTAATTTACTGACTTTATTAGTTTTTGACTGAAGAAGAGTCAAGTCTTCTATATTTTATTAACAAGTGTGAGAAAAATTTTAACACTCCCCTAAAATACTGTCACTTCACGTCTATTTTGCTCGGTCAACTTTGAATTCCATTTAATTGCTTTATAAATAAAGGTTAGAGTAATTCTTAAAATAAGCAACTGGAGTTCATTCCTGACCACTAGAAGTTACCCAATTGTTAGAATTTTATTTCCAGTTTCCCTCATGTTTTCAATTTCAGGACATCTAACTTTATTAAGGTAGTTAAAATCAAGGAATCAGTAACAGGGCTGAGAACAAATGGAAAGAGCATTTCTTTGGAATGCCCACTTTGCCCATGGTCTCATGTTGTTATCTAGAGCTCTTTCCCACTGAATATAGCTTATGCTTTGTTTTCTTGTGATCAACAGAGATATTCTGGGTGAATTTTATATTGTTCAATTTTATTTTTTAAATTAGTAGATATTATTGAATCAGTATCTCAACCAAACAGTAAACCTACTACCTTTTAAACAAACCATGTTTATTTTGAAGAAGTCTGGTAGTTCATGTTTTCTGTTTTATAATTATAATCAGGATAGTGCTTCATGCTGCTCTCTACAATTTTTACATACATCAAACTGAAAAACTGAAAAAGAACATTTTTTTCACTTGTTCCCATTCTTTCTTTATACAATATTTTCAGTTATTTTCTTAGTTATAATAACTTAGGGATTAAAATTTAATGTTTTAACTTAAAACAATCTACGATAGTTGAGAACAACTTCAATAGCATACAAAAACTATACTCCAATATAGCCCAATTTTCTCCCCTTCTTTTGTACTACAATTGTTATGCAAATTGCATCTTATTAATTATAAGTTCACCAGTAGTTTTATAATTACTGCTCTACATAATTACTTTTAAATATGATAAAAGACAACCAAATACATTTGTATTCTCTTTCCCAATTACATACGTAGTTACCTTTACCATTATTCTTTACTTTTTCATGTGAATTTGAGTTGCTGCTTAGTGTCTTTTCATTTCAGAATGAAGAATTCCTTTGCTATTTCTCGTAGGGCAGGTTTGCTAGCAATGACTTAACTCAATATTTCTGTATATGGGTATGTGTAAATCTCTCTTTTTCGAAGGATAATTTTGCTGGATACGGTTAATAGTCTTTTTCTTTCAGAAATTTGAATATGTCATCCTCTTTTATTCTGGTCTTCATGATTCCTGAAAAGAAGACAACAGTTAATCTCATTAAGAATCCCTTGTACATGATGACTACATTTATTTACTGCTTTCATTATTCTCTTTTTCTTCAGTTTGCTTCAAACATTCAACAGTTTGACTATGGTGAGTCAAACTGTGACTCTCTGGATTTTTTTTTCTAGTCTTCGCCATTAAACTTCTTGGATATGAATATTATTATTCACCAAATTTGGAAAATTTTCAGGCATTATTTCTTCAAATACACTTTCTAGCCCATTTTCTTCCTCTTTACCTTCTGGGACTTCCATCCTGCGTGTGTTGGTACATTTGATGGTGACCCATAGGTCTCTGAGGCTTTCTTTATTCTTCTTTTTTGTTGTTGTTATTGTTCTGTTCCTCAGATTGGATAATCTTTTCAAGTTTGGTGGTTCTTTTTTCTGTCTGTTCCAATCTGCTGTTGCACCCCTTCTAGTGAATTATTATTTCAAGCTATTATACTTTTCAACATTATAATTCCCTTTTTTTTATGACCTCTATCCTTTATTAAGATTCTATATTTGCTTAGGCATCCTTCTCATACTTTCATTTAATTCTTTAGACACGGCTTCTTTAGTTCTTTGAATATATTTATTACAGATGATTTAAAGTTTTCTCTAGCAAGTCCAACATTTAGAATTCTTAAGAGACAGTTTTTGTTGGTGCTGTTTTCCTGTGTTTGGCTATTCTTTCCTATTTCTGTATGTCTTTTTCTTGTTGAAACAGGTCACTTAAAATATTATAATATGGTGATTCTGGAAATCATATTCCTCACTTCTAGAGTTTGTTGTTATTGTTTTGTTGTTTTGGTTGTCACTGTTGTTGTTAATGCTGCTGTTGTGTGCATTTGTTGACTGACTGTCCTGGACTAACCCTGCATTTATTCTTTGGGGTTTTTTTGTTTGTTTGTTTTGTTTTGTTTATCGCTACTGAAGTCTCTGCATGATTAGTTTAATGGTCACTTAATGATTAAACAGAGATTTGCTGTTTGTACCTTGAAACTTTCAGTCTGCCAGCCTTTGCTGAAGGGCTCTCTCTGCATGTTAGAGCACATCTTCAGTGCCCCAGCAGGCAGTTTAAACTCTGCCTTAGCCTTTACTTCCTGGTTACACAGAGGTTCGAGGTCAGCCAGAGGTGAGAGATTAGAGTCTTCTAAGGTCTTTTCAGAGCATACACATGGTCCTGCACATGGACATGTCCTTCTAGATTCTCATGAATATGTAGAATCTTTTCAAAGCTGCCTATGGACATCTGATTCTTCAGCTTCTCCTTTTGCATTTCTTTGGTTAGCCTCCTGTTAGCCCCAACTAGTATTGCTGCCTCAGGCTGCTGTGGCGTTAAACAATAGCCAGTATTTTTCTTTCCCTGGAGATCTGAAGAAGTCAGTTTTGACAATTTTTTTGACAATGTTCTCATGGCTTTTATGGAGAAGCAAGTTTTTAGAGGTACTTACTTTGTAATTCTAGAAATACTTTTCCTCTCTTGCTTGTTTTAATGTTGGACAAATACACTTATTACTATTGTGCACACAAAATGAGTCTTTCATAAAGATTTTCATAAAATAAAAATTTCATATTTACTCAGGAGGATTCATTTTGATCACCACAAAGTAGGAAATTCTAATATACTTTCTCTAACTTCTAGCAATACCAAATATAAATCAATCTCAATGCTAAGTATTGTGGAGACGATAAGAAAAATCTAAATATTGCTACTTTAGCTAGATTAAATTTATGTCATAAAATTGTATAATATTTGTGCTTGTGTGATTTTGGCAGGGTGGTCATTGTAAGCATGAGTTACAAGATTTTGTTAGAAATAAACAAACATCCAGTTATGATATAGTCAGATACCAGGTATATATAGTTTGTAACTTTCCAGGTCTTATTTCTAAGTAGTTTTATGTCTAATTTTGCTAAGCACTGATAATCATTCTTAGATTAATTAAATATAATTTATTTTTATAAATGTATAATGAATCTCTCTCTCTTTTTTTTTTTTTTTTTTTTTTTTTTTTTTTTTTTTTTTTTTTTTTTTTTTTTTTTTTTTTTTTTAGTATCCCATCTCACATAGAAGTTTTAATCTAGGTCCAGTCATTTCCTCTCAAACACAGGCAGGATGGGTGGAAATGGATATTTTCCTTTCTACATTACCACCAGTCCTCCAGGTACCCAGAGCCTCCCTAAGGATGTTTTGAGTGGCCTAGATTATGGACACTTAGGTTGTCTTCATGAGTAGTCATATGCGGATTGACACAGGCCATACCCAGAATGATACAACAACTGGCTACGGTTGATAGGAGACTTGTAAGTCACTAGGTCCTGATACAATGATACATTCTGCTTACTCAAAGCAGCTGGTAGCCCTATGAATAATGGGCAGGCACTGAACAGGCTCTGGTGCAGCTGGTAGGTGCCAGCAAAGGACAGATTGCTTTATGTATGAATTCAGCCATGCCGGATGCTTCCCACCCTTACCCTTGTCGTCACTCTAGAGCCAGTTCCCCATTTTAGGATCCCCCAATTTCTCTCAGTTCTTGTAACTTTCATGACTCTTTTTTTATCCAAGCAGTTTAACAATTTTCCCCAGCTCTTTGAAAAGAAAAACCCATTTTTTGGTCATCTATTGTTCCATTTTTCTTTCCTTCTCAGCAGGATTTAAATTAGAGGGGAAGAAAACGTCAGTCCCAGAAAAAGAAAAAGGAGAGGGAAACACTGAATTATCTCTTAGTTCAGTATATTGGGAGCTTGAGAGAGAAATGAACTCTCATAAAAATAGTTTCCTTTTTTATACTCCTCATTTTTGTGAAATTCTTCCCTCCAAAATAAACATAATTGTTTAATTAATACTATCATTTTATTAGCCTCCCTTATACACTTAATATTGTAATTGCTTATTACTTTTTATAACTGAGATAAATTTAGCCATAACTCTATAGTAGGTACTTAAAATACTTCCCTTATTCCTTTGTAGCACATCTGGGCCCCTATCAAAGAAAATTTCTCTTAGATCCTGGTGTTTATGGCTTTAGTTTTGAATATTCTCTGCCTTGCAGCTCAAACCTTGCTCCACAATGCTCCCTTCTTCATTGCCTAGTCATATGTGGCTTTTTATTCTTGCTTTACCCTGCCACCTTTTGTGGTATTTAACTCCCAATCTCTGGCTCTGTTTTCTTGTCTGCTCACACTTTCCTTTCCTGGAGAGGGATCAGCTAGTCATGGCTATCTTTCACAAAAAGTCCCAGGATCTCCTCTGTTAGCACAGAGTCTTTAAAAACAGTCTTCGCCCCACAGAACAGACTTGGATGATTGTGAATTCATGGCTTCCTTCATCCCAATAATCAACTTTGGGACCTGAAAGCTAAACATGTCCAATATTGGCAGTATTATCTTTACTAATTTTTACATATCTATTCTATGGTGTCCAATTAGAGTATCTACAACTTTCTTAGCATCACAATAAGTGCTTTTATTTTCACCTTCTTCATATTTTAAAAGAACCACCAAGGATTATTTTCCCAATCCATTTATGCTCTTTTATGAGAGACAAATGTCCATTCTTCCACCTTTATTCTGGTAGGGTAATTTTGTGTTTATTGATAATAAATAATAATAAATTTCCTTAATGTAGGTATTCCATAAAAATTCAGAGGATAGAAAGTTTACAGTGTCCTTAGTGGATTTAATATATTTCATTTCCTCTACTTCAAAAATTAGATTAAATCAAGCCACTTCAGGAAACAAATAAGAGAAAACCTAAAGACACTAAAAAACATGTTTGAACATGTTACTCAGAACTATGAAAATATTCTGTGCTTATGAGGAGTCTAAATTCCTTGGCATCCTCCTAAAATTTTTTTCAAATCTGGTCCCGACTTCATGCCTATCTATTCATTCACACATTTCATGCTGCCTCTGTCTAGAATGCCAGGTACCCTTTCTCTCTACCTGTGAAGCCCCCAGCCCACTTTCTGCAAAGCTAAATCCCAGTGCCACCATCTCTATGAAACCCTGTCTTTTTCTTTCTGTTCACTTTATCCTTTTTTCTAGGGATCATCAGACCCAATTAGGAAGATCATTCTATGCACAGCTCTAGGCAGCTTGTGAATTTCCTTGAGGACGGGGTCATGCCCAGCAGCATATCTGAATTCCCATACCTAGAAGACTTCCAGCTGCATGGAAGTAACTCTGTAATGGTTTGAATGAATGAATTGCATGGAGGCAAATGCTGCAGGTCATTAAAATGAGTAATTGACTCTCTGCTAGAACAGATGAAAAATAGCCACATAATTATAAAACAAGCTAATTTAGTATTATTATTTCAGAGCCAAATAATAGCCACTCTTCCTCTTGATATATTTGTTTTTTATTAAATACTAAAGGGTATTCCCCTACATGTATATTTAGTGGCCCAGTTCTATTATAAGAAATAGCAGTTTTCTTGGTTTGATTACTAACTGTTTATGTTGCAATTCTGGGATTTTTAGAGCCCACCTCCTTGATTTAACTTTTTAGAACTTGGTTAAAGAAAAGTAACTAAATCAAGCTGCTCCAATAATCTTAAAATCACCCAAGAGCTTAAAATATAATTAATTCGCATTTCAAAATGAGGACTCCAGCAATGTGCTAAAGTGTTACTGTTCATCTGTGGTGGTTATTCTGAGTCAGAGAGTGCCACGAATTGAAGATTCTTGCCAGGGTACCACCCTGGTCTTCCCTCCCCCACTGTAGCCCTAATGTGTCACCCATGTTCAAGTCTGCCAGTAAGTTTTAAGGAAATTTCCTACAGCATTAAGAACTGTACCTCACCAGAATTTTAAAGTTAAATTTTTTTCATCAGTACCAGTTGCCCAGATATCTTTGGACCAAGTTTCTGGCACAGACTTTTTCAGGAAATAGGGCGGGAGGAACACCTATTTTATACTTTAAGTGAAAAAACACTCACACAAGAACAGGACGCAATAACAACAACAAAAAAAAAACAAAAAAAGGTTGGTGGTGAAGTTCAAGCTCCATGTCACTGTGACTTTATTTTGGTTGTAGAAGCAGCAATTTCAAGTTCTAGCTGTACAACTAATATGATAATTTCACAACACTGCTTAATTTAACAGGCTTAAAATGAAAAATCAATGTTAGAAGTGAGGACAGAACTGTTTCTGTTTCTAATTACAAGTGAAAGAAACTAATAGACAGCATATTTTCAGCAGAAAATCAACTGTTCTACCCATTTTTGCCTCTGTAGAACATAGTCTTGGAGTCCAATACATAGCATGAATTTTAAAATTATCGACCTACACTAAGCTGCACATATGGGTTAGCCCTGTGGGTTACCATCATGGTCTTGCAGTGCATTACCTTGAATACATGCACAATAACATTTAAAAATCAGAATTTTTATGAAATCTTTGTAAAAACAGGAGTATCTCTAGACAATACTACTTACATGTAATACCCTAGAGTCAGAGCAAGGAATGAAACACACTTTGATGCTACCTTAAAATGTATTTGAAACCTCATATTTAACTTTTTAAAAAATATTTTATTTTATGTTTTCATTATTTTAAAAAATCAATTATTGTAACATACAACAATTTTTAAATTATTTACTATTGAGTAAAATTGACATCATCCCCCTTCCTAGGTGGGAGAACCTTATTTATTCTGTGGCTTTGAGAACCTATGATCTCACTGTCAAAAGACCTTGACATGTACTGGGAGCAGAACTATACATCCTCTTAGTAAAATTTTCTTCTCGTGTTTAAAAAAAAAAAATCCCTTTGACAACTAGCTAATTTGAAAAGAAAATCCTTGTTAATATTGTAATGGTTTCTGATGTCTTGATGTAGACTCATTTTATAGGGCTGTCTTCAAGGTAATTCCCTAATCCAACGTACATATTCTAAAGCTAAGGAGTCCAAAAACAATCATAGCAGATGATGTTTTTAGTCAAACACTTAAATTGCCTTCTGATGTCCATCAAATTTCATCAATTCCAAGTAGGCCCACCACTCACAGGCCCTGCCCTATATTTCCATTGTCTGTATGTGTAATACTAATTATTTTACTACCAAGAAGAAGAATGATTCATTCCAATTAAGCACTTATTTTAATCAAGGCATTGTGCTAAATGCATTGTAGGCTTGTCTCATTTAAACTTCACAACAATCTTCAAAGAAATGTAGTATTTTCGTCCCCATTTTATATTTGAGAAAATTGAGCTCAGAGAAACTATATACTCCTCCTAAGTTACACCTCTACCATACAGGATTCAATCCAAATAATCTAGCTTCAGAATCTTACTTAGTCCTATAATTTTATGCAGTATATTAGATTATCTCTAAGGAGTATACTTTGGTACAAAATAAATATTTTTCCTTTGAGACTATTGGTCAGTAACCAATAGTAACTTTTGCCTCATTTCATAAACTTCACTTGAAAATTCTTTATCAGTTCAGTGTCTAACTTCTCAGCATTCTTTTAAATTTCACCCATATTCTCAAACCCTAAAAAAAAAAAAAAAAAAAAAAAAAAAAATCTGATCAGATTAGGTATCATTTAAAATAGAAGAGATAGAAGAGTATATACTACAAAGTCTAAAGCTTAACATTTGCCATCAAGTGACTTCATGTAATTACCAGTTTGTAACCCCCATTTTTATCTTATCAAAGCTTCAGTTTATTCAATGGTATATCTTCCTATCAGTCAGGAAAAAAATGATTAAGAAAAAAGTTTGCTTGACATTGATTTGTGTTTAGATTTATTGAAGTTTCAGAAAATGAGCACTTATTCTAAATGTAATTCTCCAGCCATAGCTATTTTCTCAGTCTCCGAATTTGACCTAAAGAAGATCAATCAATATTGCTGTAAGATTCATTACACATATGAACATTAACTTTAACCTCAGCAGTGGTAGTGCTGGTTATTACTATTAGTTTGCAAGTCTTAGAGAAGGTAGGAAAATATTTAAGGTTAAAGTAATTATTAACTTTAAAAGAGAAAGAGGAAGTTCCCCATAATTATAGCCTTGATCATATTATAAGTATGTTTTAACCCTACTTTGTGTCAATAAGATCTAACTTGACAATTTCTTTTTTCTAAATCAATATATTGCAATGTCATTGAAGTCCATACATGTATATATGTGCCTTGCATGTGTAAATATACACGTATACACATACATGCACATATATATATTCTATCATCTGTTTTTGAAAACTGAGCAAGTTAAAGAAAAATTTTTTGCAATAAAAATATTTTTGAAGCAAATATTTATTATAATTTTAAGTGTCTAAGAATTAATAAATTAACCAGTATTCATTAACATTAATTATTGTGCAAAGCCCTATTGGTCATACTGAGAGGCACAAGACATAAGTGAAACTACAGATAGGGAGGTAAGACGTACCCAGGAAAGGCATTCCGTGGCAAAGCTTTCCCAGGAAGAGAACAGCAGGTCAATGATACCAAGTTAATGAAGATGGGAGAGAGATTGGAAACCCAAATTGTGATATGAGAGTACTGAATGCAGGGAAAGATGCCTAAGTAATAAGACTGAACTATGAGCATCAAATGAGATTTAACTGCCAACACAATGCCATTTTTCTAGAGCTCTAGTTGCACAATTTTGTAGATAACACTAAGAAATGAAAAAATGAAACCTGGAAACAAGGAAAATGGAATTTTTCAATATATTTACTATTAATAAGTAGTGCATCGCTTCAAATACATAAATTAGAAGAGGAATCCCTTGGGTAAGGGTCATTTTTACTGAGATTTGATAGCCTTCAACCTCTCAACTCAGCCTACCCCATTTTTGATTTTCATGAAACTTGTTTACCTTTGGTCTTCCCTAATGTTTAGCCTCCGCAATCTTCTATTTAGCAATTTATTCAATCATTTTTGTGGACGTCTCCCCTCCCTTTCCTTGTTTTACCTGTACTGTCACCTGTACTGTGTTCTAGGCAATGAGTCCTCCTTTGGGTGGCACTCTTGTCCTGCCTAGACCCAGCCCGGCTAGATACAAAGACTCAGTGACTGAATTGAATGGAATCCAACCGAATTGAATGAGTTGGATACAAAACATTCACCACCTGTAAACACGAATCCTCTCATCCACGCCTTCCCTTTCTTGGAAATTCTCCAAGCCACTAAGACACAGCGGCTTTAGAAAATGCCAAGTATTAGGTGACACTCACACGTGGCTGTGACTCCTGACGCAGGGAGGTGTACAGTTCCTCAGACAAGAGAAGGAAGCATTTCAGACCCCTAAGCGCTTCTCTTTTGCCCGGTCTCCCAGAGACGGGTACCAAACCCCAGCATTTTGCCGGGGCAACTTAACTTCCCGATTCTCAGGGCCCTAGAGTAATAGGAATAACGCACGTCTGTAGCACGCGGAAAAGAACCAGCGCCCTGAGTTCTTTATTAGATTTCAATTTCCAGTGTACAAACATCTTAACTCAGCTTAAACAAAGTAGCCCACACACATTCCATTTTTACGGAGCGTTTTCCTCCCTCCTTTCTTTCCCTCCCACTTCCCCCTTGCGCTTACCTTCCTCCCTTATCTTATTTCTCCCAATCCTGTTTCTCTTTTTCTACGGATTATTATAGACCTCCCAAAGAGAAGCCTGTCTGCAAACACCCTTTAACCAGGAATCACCGTAAACGAACCGGCCCCTCCATAAGTGAAAGCACAGCGCTCCGTGGGGCGTGTCGGAGTGGGTGCCCCCCCCCCCCCCGCCGCGTGCGCCGGGCCCGCCCCCTTCGTGTGAGACGCCTGCACAAAGTGTGCGCAGGAGAGGGAAGAGGGGATACCAGACCCGCTCACTTTCTCAGGCGGCCCGAGGCCTTCTGCGCAGTCCGACCCCTGGAAAGCACCCTCCAATTAAGGGCCCAGGAGTCCGGGCGCTTGGAAAGCGCCCTCCCCGCCCAGGCTCGCGGAGAAGTGAGAGGTGTGAAGGCGGAGCCACAGGGCCCGGGACACCCTCCCGAAGGTCCGGCCCTCGCCCATCTTCCTACCACTTTCGGGAGGTGGCACGGAGAGCGGATTCACCCTCTTAATGAAACGCAGATGCCCCTTTAAGGTTTGCTTCACAGCTGGTGGACTTTAGCCTAAACACGGACCCGTGAAGCTGGCTTTATTTGTCCATGTCTCGGACAGAGCCTGGGAGGCTGCCAGGGATTTCAGAGACCGAGAGCGCTGAGGGGCGGGCGATGTGGCAATCCGTCTGGGATATGACAAGTGTGGAGCGGACTTAGAGGCATTCGTCGGAAACACAGGAAATCACTCAGCGGCTGCTGGGCGCCCCGGCTGGCGGGGCCAGCGACTTAGACCCGCAGCGGCGTGCCGAGTGGCCCAGAGCGCACGGCTTCCGCGCCGGGTCCTGCCAGGTCCTGCCTTCCGATCCAGCGCATCCCCGGGCGCTGCGGCCGTTCCGGCCATGGCCCCCCGGCGCCGTGCCAGCCCAGGGGTCGCTGTCGCCTGCTGCTGGCTCCTCACCGGTGAGCGACCCTGCTTTTCTCTGAGCATCTCCTGCGCGCGGGGCTCGGGGCTGAGCGTGGGGAGGGAGTTAGGCGGGGCTGTGGCCCAGGGAGACGGAGGGAGCCCTGATCCACTTTTGGGCGCTCCAGGTCGTCTGGGCAGGTTGGAATACAGAAAGGAATTTGTGCGTTTTCGTTTTGATAGGAATTAGTTTTGATGTTTCAACATCCTCCACCGCAATGGTAGGAAGGAGGCAGTGCTGAGAACTTTACAAGGTAGAATGGGCTTTTCAGATTAAAGTTGTTTCCACAATGTGCATTGTATTTTAGGACTTCGCTGAATGGCTTCCCCCTTCCTTTCTTTTGGAGGGAGGTAACTAGAGGGCGCCTGATTTCAGGCAATGTTCCTACCCTCAGGTTGCTCAAGCAGTGGGCAATATTGCATTTTCCTGCTGTCAAGTATTCAAGTCCATTCTGCTACAGAACAGGAAGGAGAGGAATGCAAGACAAAGTTGCGTCTTGTCCTAAAACGGTGTTTCTGTAGTAGCACCCAGGAGGAAGAAGATATTGAAATTAAGGAAGGAATAGTGAGCATTTACTCGGTAAATATTGCAAAGCAGACTTTTAAAAAGCAAAATATAGTTTTGTTACTTGTGTATGAGTAGGTGTTTTTGAACAGGGACTTAAAAAACAAGGTGAAGATTCAAAGTTATATCCAAGTAGAAAAGGACTGAATCATGGCATTTTCTAAGATTTTCCAAATGATCAACCCATGGTCAGATCTTTTTTACCAGTTACTGATTGAGAAGGAAAAGTTGTAACCATGAAAGTGAGAAGGCAGATGTGTGAAATTTTGTGTAAAAGAAAATGACCTGATTAATGGTTTAATTAATGTTCAGCTTTTAGCATATCATCAGTATTCAGTTGTTCAGTGTCTTCACTGTTGGTACGCTTATTAGTACTAGTGAATTTAACATTTTACTACTAAAAACAGGGGTCACTCAGCCAATTTAGCCGGGCTTAGATAGCCAAGCATTGGTAACTTTTATGAAGATCACTTAGAAATGGATTATTAGCAAGCAAAGCTGGGGTTTTTTTCACAGTGAGATGGTATAGAGTGAGTTAATTATGAGCTACTGACTATTCATCCAAACATTTTCCACTACTCAGGAAATGTCCAATAATCCAAACAGTGGTAACTTCTGAACAGTTTTACAGCCAGTGGATGGTTTGATTTATCAGCTACTGTCACTAATTTTTACACATTTGACCTATGGTGCTTTTCCATCTCAAATTTTTTGGAGGTCCCTTGCATTTTTTGGTTGTTGTGCAAAATCTGAATAGCTTACTAACTACTCAAATAGTACCTTTTCCTTTTTACCGAATAAGCAGTCACTAATGCAGAAATGATCAAATAATATGTGTATATCCTCTAAAAAGACAAGAATGAGACTTTTAAAAATAGAGGTTAAGAGGTTATAATTTCATCTATATTATTTATACATAATTGTATTATTTATATGTGCATGTAATTGTATATGTATATATAAATTGAAGAATATTTTTAGTTCAACTACTTTATTTCTCCATGCCTCAAACAGTCACAAGCTGCATACATGTGGGGTTTCTACAATTGTTGGGATAATATGCCTCTCTGGATCCAGGAAAGGACTTAAAGGAAAATCGTACATAAATACCTCTAAATCATAATATTTAATTCCTTTTTGTGTGTGTATATGTGTATTTTTATATGTTACTCAATCATATTGAAATTTAAAATTTAAAAAGTTACTGGATCAGCATTAACAGTTTCCTCATATGTGCTATATTTGTGCCCCTTTTAAAATGCAAGGATGTGAAATTTGACTTCTTTTTCTTTCTTTTGCTGGTTTCCCAGTCATCATGTTGTCAACTTCGTTTGTGACTTCTCATCAGTAGAGTCCCTAACCTAGGGTCTCATCACCATACTCACCCATGCACACTACTATAGAGAGCTTTACCTGTCTCCAGTCTGGGCACAATCCCTATTCCATCTTCCTAACAAGTAATTTTTATTATATCTTAGTCTTTAGACCAAAAAAATTTTGGTGTTTCATTGTTGTCTTCAGACAAAATTCAAAATTCTCAACTGATATTCAGAGTTTGCCCAAATCTAGCACCTTTACCTCCTATGACCATTGCATCAGTTTCTTATTGCTGTTGTAACAATGGCCACAGATTTATCAGCTTAAAACAAGGCAACTTGTCTGCGTTGGATTTCTGCAGGTCAGAAGTCTCACTGGGCTAAAATCAAGGTGTCAGCAGGTTGTGTTTCTTTTGAAGATACTAGGGGAGAATCCATTTCTGGCTTTTAGGGGCCGCCCACATTTCTTGGCTTGTGGCTCCACCATCCATCTACAAAGCCAGCAGGGAGCAGAATCTTCTTACCTTTCCCTCTGAGTGCTTCATCATCAGATTTCCTTCTCTGACTGACCCTATAACCTAGTTCTTATCAGGATCCCTCTAATTACTTGGGCCCGTCTGAATAATCCAGGATAATCTCCCCATCTCAAACTCTTTAATCTAATCACACGTGCCAAGTCCCTTTTGCCTTGTAAGGTCACATATTCACAGGGACTGAGACGTGGACCTCTTTGGCAGACTATTATTCTCTGCACTAAACCCTCTAAACAAACTTTCCATGATAGCCAGTCACATTTCTTAACTTGTCCCGTAATCCTCTTCTTTATTTTTCTACTACGGATATGATCTTGTTACTTTATGCATCTGGAAAAGAACGCCGCCATTCCTTCCCATCACCCACTGCGCTCTACACAAATGCTCTCCGGCCTTTGAAGTTGGGTTTACATCACAGCAAACCACCACCATCCCAGAACGTTTCCGATTAGGTTTATCCAGTCACACAACTGGTAAATGGCAAATCCTGTGATGAAGTCGGATTTCTGACCTCAAATCTCATGCTCTGAAATATATGCCATCTAGGCTGGCTAACTGTGGGTCCATTTCCGTCTTGTTCAGCCCTCTACATGCTAAATCCAAGCAGAAATATCTAAGACTTTGATAAGGATTTAATTAATGATGCAAGTGGGTTTGTTGTTTTCATGACATTTAGGTATATAGTGAAATTAGATGATGTCCCATTGTACGATGATTATAACTCAAATGAGAGTACTATCTCTGGTTATTAAGAATATAAATATTGGAATGACCCCCTAATAAGTTATAGGTCTATGCTTCCTAGAAATATTTTAGTTAGCCTAGAAATAAGGGTCTTCTTTTGTGACCTTTCTTCACAGGCAAGACTTCCCATTCAAAATGAAGTCCAGAGAGGTGATGCCTGAATATGGAAGTCAGTCATGTACCCGTAACAAAAATATGACTTCCAGTGGCACACAATGGATTGTCAGGAATTACTGGAGATGGTAAAACACTTTAGTCATCAAAGGCAGCAATAAATCACAGCATTTTTATTTATTTGTATGTTTAGTAAATAGGCAGTGAATCAATGAAATACCTATGCTAAACGAGTTTGCCTGTTTTTCTTTGATGCTATTTTGATGCATGACCTCTTGGGCACAGCTTAGAACTGTTGATCTTATGTCATGAGATGATGCTCCTTTACCTGTGTTTCTCCACCTCCAGCACAACAAACATTCCATGAGATTTTGAACTTGCTGAATGTTTATATGCCCCGTGAAACACTGCGTAAAATAAAGTAGTTCATGTTTCAAATATATTCAGAAAATGAGGGATCAAAATGCTATTCTTTACCTACACTGTACTTCTATTGTATGAAACACAAAGTAGTGTATTTGAATTCATCTGAAGAAATTGAGAATAAATATATCTGGAATTCTTGTCACAATGCTATAAAGTTAGAATACATTGCCTATTCAGAGTGGTCTGTGACTGGAGAATTGTATTCTCTCTCAAAGCAAGTACAGTAGAGTATCAAGACATGTAAATGAGCTGAATCTATTCCTGTCTCTAAGATTATTGAGCTTTCAGCTCCTTTGTTGTTCCAGTTCCCCAGAAGTCTCTGGGCCTTTGCATAAGCAGTTATTCACACTGCTACTGATCCTCAAGCCTCCACATGACATGACAGTCGTTTCCCAGAAACCTAGGAAAGTAAATTTGACCCCCGTCCCCAGAGATATGTAGGCCCTAAGACCTTTGCTTCCATAACATACCACATAATTATAATTAAATATCTGTTTGTCTTCTCAGCTGTCTGTATGTTCTTGAGGGTAGAGTCTTTATTTATTAGCCTTAGCATCTAAAAATAATAGGCACTTAAAATTTTGTTACTGAGTGAATCATGAAAGAGTAGACTATGGACAAACATACTCAAAAGATCAGATTGTCTCCTTTAATTATATCTGTACCTGCAAAATACATATATAGAGTGTGTGTGTGTGTGTGTGTGTGTGTGTGTGTGTGTGTGTGTTATTTAACATATATGTTATTTATATAGTGTGTATATATATATATACACATACATATATATGAAGGTGGACGATTAGTTTCACGAAGTCATCCTAGAACACGTGCTACACACCTCATTGCTGAAATCACTACAATCACCTACCAAGTACTCCCCTTGGGAAGCTATGCACCGATGCCAGCAGCTAGTTCACCCTTCAAAGCAATTTTGTAACTCTTTTTCTGGAATGGCCATCAGAGCTGTTGTAGTACCCCAAATCTGACAATGAAGTTCACGAACTTACCACCGTGCGCTTCCATTGGCAGCGCTGTACAAATGATTAGGTAAGTTGTCGTAACTTGCCAAGGCTCTGGGTATGAGAAATCAATTGTCTGATGTCGTACGTGTAGATGTAGATGTGGATGTAGATGTAGATGTAGATGTAGATGTATGATTTTTATGCTGTCTGGAAAGTATCCAGCCATGTAATATGAAAAATGCAAGCATTTATGGCTGGATTTTTTCCAAACAGCATACATATACCCAGTTTATACCTAATTGAATGAAAGATAGCATCAATTGAATGATGCACCATAACTTAATCACTACTAAGAGGAGTGCTGGCAATGCAATTATAATTGCTAGACTGATAGATGACTCCTAGATTCAGAGATGTTTAAATGTGGGAAAGTGTGCATCTAATAATTATAATCAATAATATACAGTATATCTCCATGGCATTTCTATCACATTTCTTTGTATTTTTAGAAACTGCATCATAAGATTTTAAACACACTTCTCTGGATATAAATGACACTGCTTCTGGATACAAAGCTATGAATATTGTCCCTCTTCTTAGTTCTCTTCCAGAGCCAAGTTTACATCTGATTCAGGAGCTAATTGCTCCTCTGGCACCGGAAGCCTCACCAGTTCCCAAGAACAGAACTTCCTCTAAATACCTTTAAAAGGAAGCCTCTGGAAAAAAGTGACAATGAAATAATCAAAAGAATGTTCCAGTTACACAGAATCAATGACACTAGTTTTGGCAAACTCTAATTTTCGATGATTAATGCTAGGACTATGTATATAGAAGGGAACTACTTTTTATCTAAAGTCTTCTATAATTTAAAAGGAAGATTAAAAAGTCACTAAGTCTTAAAAGAAGATTGAAATATATGCCCTGGTTGGTGTTAAGAATTCACTTTAGTATAAAAACATTAAAATTTATTGTTTTATCCCAACAGTAGAGCTCTATAAACAAAAAAAGTGAGAAATCTGATTGAAAAATCACTGTAATTCAGATATTGAAAGGAGTGGAGACATATGCTTTCTATGTATGAATTATCTTAGATTGGATGAAATAGATCTAAAAAATTTGAAAAGAGCACCTATATCACATTAGAATGCCAAATGATTAAGGTGATTAGGATTTGCATATTTTATTGTAAACCCTATAATTCTATTACAAATTACAATGTACTTTCAAAATTATTTTATTAGCTAAACTTTTAGTTTGCCAAATACTAAAATTTGAAAATACATGAGTCCTTAAAATTACGTATTTTATTGTAATATTTTTGGTAAATTCATCCATACAAACACACCCACACCACCTGCACCCACCCACTACTACAAACACACTTTTGTTAAGATTTTGTTTATTTGGTTGAAGGTTTTATATTGTTTGGTGACAATTGCTAGTAAGTATTTTTAATCACAGGACATTTATTTAGACAAGTGAGGTACTACAAGTTTCTTTAAAAACCAAACAAACAAGAAAACTTTCCCTTTTCCCTTTGCCTGAATTAACTGAATAATTTTCCCAGTCATCCACTTAGCTTTGCTTGTGGGGGTCTCAAGGGCATCACATCATACAATCAGAGCTTAGCACATTCTCTCTAAATAAATAATTGCATTTATTGCTAGATATTCAAAATCAAAGCTCTAGGGAATTATTCTGTAAAGATCATTTTCCAAACCATATAGAATAATGGTCATTATATATTATTTTAAAGCATTTCAAGACCTTTTCCTCAGTAAGATGTGTTGAAAATAATCATTTTTCTTATCCAAGCACAGATATATAAAAAGTTGAAATAAGTTTCTAGAAGCTTGCCTTAACAAAAATCTGCTTTTTAAGTTTTTAGTAACATTTTATAAGAGTGTGATTTCCTAATTCTTAGATATCAGTGATAGACAAGCTAAAAAATCTGAATTAAAGGAGAATTAACAATTACTCATTCTCTCAGATAATAACTATGATTAGGTGTTTCTGGAACCCAGCACAACACAAAGACAAATAAAAGGTAGTCTCTGCCCTTAAAAGACTCACAATCTGAGTGTGGCTGATGGATCAAGCAGCAATGATGGGAGGAGTCCCTAAGGTTCTCTAAGCAGAGGAAGGACAGATTTGTTTGTGTTGTAGAAAAGTAAGCCTTGCAAAAAAAGACAAGAGAGAAACGAGAAAAGTTGTACAGTCCCTACTGTGCTAAGTCCAGGGTATTCAAACAAGATTTCTATCTTTCAGGAGCCCACAATCTCTGCTTCTGTCACACAAATATTTAATTTTAATAGGAAGGATTGTAACAAGGTGCACGAATTACTTTATGCAGCAGGACTGACCTAAGGTTTACCTGGAGAAGAGGTGCTAGTATAAAAAATGCACCCAACAGATCATCCATCCATCAGTCATCTTTACTGAATCAGTTATTTTTCTAAGGCTGAATAATTATGAGCATGTTAAAGTAAGCCCTTGCCTCTTGCTTTGTCTGATCCAGATTTCTAGCTTCAAGCCACGTATTCTTAGAGAGTTACCATAGTACCTTACAAGTTTATGGAGCTCTACAGTTTACAAAGTATCATAATCTCATTGTAACCTCCTAAGGGGTATCAAATGAGAGTAGGACAAATAATCTTATTTAGAATGAAAAAGTTTAGGTTAGTAGATGTTAGGGGAACTTATCTCAAGTTACTAGAAAAGCCCATAACTCAGGTCTGCCGACTCTTGGTGTGCACATATTAAACGTACTATCGATCTTTACTGCTAAAATGGGCCTTAGGAAAATCAAATTTAAAAGGTAATGTGCAAAATTGAAAGTAGTTGTGGTAGGGTGAGTTTATGAGTATTATTTCAATTTTTTAAATACTATTGTGCATAATTTTTACAATTAAAATAGTTTTAATTCTTGAATGCATTCCCTCAATTCTTAAGTAAAAGAAACTGAGTTTCAAAGAGCCCGAGTCTGCCAAAAGTTACACAATTGACAAGGTAAGAATTGCAATTCAGAACACTTGACTTCTAGCCCAATTCTTTTTTGACACACTGGAAGTATATCAAAAACAACAAATTTAAAACTTTTGGAATTAATAACTAACTTTTTTTTCTTCTGGAGAGATTAATATAAATAAAATGTTATAAAAAAATAGATATATAAAGTTCCTGATATAAAGGTTTCAATTTTCAAAGAACCAGTAAGTAGGTACAAAATTAGAATTTAAAGCAGCAGAGCTATCATTGTTTTTTCCTTGTGATTTTGCTTACTTTGTTAAAGAATGAAAATACTATATACTGCTATACATTATGTAACTTCTATAGTGAGAGCAGTTTTAAAGTAAGAGGAATTACTTTTAAATTATTAAAGTAAGTGAACTATAGTTGGTAACAATACTAGCGCCGTACGAACTATCTGTGATCATGCAGCTGCCATACTTTATATCTGATCCACTAAGCTTGTCATCCATATGTGAGTGCCTGCTTTGTGCAAGGGACTTTTCAAGGGTCAGTGTCCATATGTGAGTGCCTACTTTGTGCAAGGGACTTTTCAAGGGTCAGTGGGGAGATACAAGAATGAATCCACTCACATTTCAATAGGAAAGGATATGCATTCAATTAATATAATGCGTGGTTTCAAATTTGTAGTAACATTTAAAGATGCTCCTTAAAGATAAGTAGGATTTATGGAAGCAGGAGTGAGAGGAAGTGACATTTTAAATAGAGAGAACATGAATTAAGGCATCAAAGTAGAAAGTTCCTGGGATGTATGGGGAACAAAGATTACTCTTATGGGTACTAGAGGGTACAAGTGGGAAAAAAGCTTATAAGATCAGATCATGGAGGCCTGGAATGCCACAGAATCTGGATTTTAATTAATAGGAAATAGGAACTCCAAATAACTCCAAAGTGTAAAGATTGGTCTAGAAATACACAGTTATAACAAAATCCAGGAAAAATATCAGATCATTCAACAATAAGCTCCATTTACTAAAAAAAAAAAAAGGAAGTTCTGTTACAGATGTTTCAGGTCATACAGTGATTCTATGAAAAAGTTTGTAGTACATGCAATCACTGAAGCACAGTTATGTTTTCAAAAACAGTCCAAAGCAGTTTGCCTCATAATTTAAATAATTAAAAAAAAAACAAAATACTGCAGACTTAACAGCCAATGTGGGTTTTCCATGGGTTTTAAACATAGAAATATATGTGTATTTTTCTAAAGTAAAATATTGGGTTTTTATCAAGGATTAAAATGATGATTTAGGCTGGGCAAAAGGAAAACTATGTTGAAAAGAAGAATATAAAGACTTCTAAAAAGTGATAAAAGACCAAGGAAGGGAAGGGTGCCTTTCAGTTCCTCTAGGTTGTTTTCTGAACTGCCAGTCTTTGTTCAAGTGATAAAGGTGACAGTTAAGGGGAAGTGGCTGTGGGTAACAGCAACAACAGCACATAATTTGTGGTTGCAGAGACGATTTCAAGCATCTGCAAGGTAGCGTTGCAGTAGTAGAAAGAGGAGAGGGTGTGGAGTTAAGCAGGTCTAAATTTTAATGTTGGTTATGTGATTTTTCAATACCCTTCTTCTCTGCAATTCATTTTTTATCGATCAAATGAGGATAGCAAATATTGACCTTACAGATGAGGATTAGAAAGAGCATAGGAAAGTACCTAGTGAGTGTTCAATAAATGATAGCTCTTCAATAAAAACCCAACTTTTATTAAGATCCTACTGTGTGCCTGCCACTGTGATTCCGTGGTTTTTAATCACTGGCAGGCTTTAGAGAGCAGTGAATTGTATTTAGAAAGGTGTTCAAGGAGAACCTCAAAGCATCTCCTATCTCTCGGTCCTCCTGCAGCCCCTCCCTGTCTCCCTCCCTTCCCCTCCCTTCCCCCATCTTCCCAGTTAGCAATTCTAGTTCAACAAGCACCTTTCAAAAAGATAAGTTATCCTTTGGAGAGATAAGCCATCTTCACACTTTATTTAGTGTGACCATTTCCTTGCTCAGTGAAAAACTGCTGGATTCTCGTGGAAATGGAAGGAGGCAACCTGAGGAACTTGGTGAGGACAACTCAGGAGGATCGGAAGGTGGGGAAGAAGAGGGAAAGAAGGAAGTAAAGCGAGAAAGAGGGGAGTGGAAGAAGCCACAAAACTAATGGTTCTAATTTGTACTGGAGCTTTAGAGGGGACCTCTGTGTCTCGACAGTCTCTGAGGAAGATCATTGAGACTTGAGGAGCAACATTTGTGCCAAGGACAGATTGCTCCCTTTCACCCCTCCCCAGTTGAACGCGGTAAGCTTCCCTTTCAGTGTCATACAAAACAAGAGAGTGCGAAGGTACACGCGTAGGACCGCTCTCCTCTCCGCCCCATCTTAACTCTCAAGAAAATTTTGGTGGGCTTTTTCTACTCACTGGTCATTTTAAGAGGCAATCTCCATTCCTCAAACTCCCCCGCCGCCAAGAAACGTTAGTGACGTAAAAGGTTTCTTTAAAATCAATTCTGTAGGTATCCAGTCGGGTCGGTCCTGTAGATCCTTTACCCTCAATTCCCATATCCTCAACTCTAAGCTTTGGCAGTGAAGATCCCGCCCTAAGCTATGGAGCCCCAACCCCCAACCTGAACATTCACAAGCTACTGAGCCGCGGAGAGCTGACCCTGCCAACTGTGGATTCTGGGATTCCCAGGACATCAGGGCAAGCAACTGAGAGGTCCGCCCAGGGGTGAACTGCACAGATGGTTTCTTCTCTCTCTGGGAGCAGAGCTTTAACAGCTGGATTCATCCGATCGCGCAGGCACGGTAACGAGGCGCAGGGACAGCTGGGCGCGTGGCTCAGAGCCCGGACCGGCGGCGACCAGTCGTTCTTAGAAACCGCTTCTGGAAGTAACAGCTCCGAACGGCGTGTAGCGTCTGAGGCCAGATGAGGCAAGCGCAAAGCCGAGTATATGTTGTAACTCTGGGGCCAGGTCTGTACTTTTAAGAATTCCTTTTAGTTTTACGTGGAATTTTGAAATTGGATTTAAACGAAGGGAGGTGTGCACGCAGCTTAAAATATATAAACATTTTCACTAACATAGCCCCAGATCCTTCACCAACAGGAAAGGAAGTGGAAGCTTAGACAAGTTCAAGTTCTGCGTTAAAATAAAAGACTCTTCACCAAGGATTTCGCACACGTTCCTTAGAAGGCTTATTCGACCGGAGCGCCGCTGAGTGCGCCTGCGCACGCGCAAGCTGCGGCCCGCCCCCGCCCCCCGTCGGGACGTAATACGTGCTCCGTGAGGCGGGACGGGGGGTGCGCATGCGCGCTCATTGCATCAGCCTCGGTGCTGGCGGCTGCAACAGCGGAGCAGACGGTATTCTCTAAGGTGTCTCTCGTGCGGATTTGGCGTGGCGCACCCCGAGATTTAGGAGGGCTGGATTAGAGTAAGTGCTCCCTTCGGCCGCTTCAGTCGGAGCTAGAGTTATTTACTTCCCGCCGGGCAAGTGCCTATAGGAAGCTTATAGACGGGCCCCGCCCCCTTCCCTGCCGACTCCCTGTCGCCTACCTGCGCGTCTCCCGGTGCACGACCCCTCATTCCCTCCTGATCTGGCACTCCGGATAAGATCATGAAGCTCGTGAGGAAGGACATTGAGAAAGACAATGCGGGCCAGGTGACCCTGGTCCCCGAAGAACCTGAGGACATGTGGCATACCTACAATCTAGTGCAGGTGGGCGACAGCTTGCGCGCCTCCACCATCCGTAAGGTACAGACTGAGTCCTCCACGGGCAGCGTGGGAAGCAACCGGGTCCGCACTACCCTCACTCTCTGCGTGGAGGCTATCGACTTCGACTCTCAGGCCTGCCAGCTGCGGGTTAAGGGGACCAACATCCAAGAGAATGAGTATGTCAGGATGGGGGCTTACCACACCATCGAGCTGGAACCCAACCGCCAGTTCACCCTGGCCAAGAAACAGTGGGACAGTGTGGTTCTGGAACGCATCGAACAGGCCTGTGACCCAGCCTGGAGCGCTGATGTGGCAGCTGTGGTCATGCAGGAAGGCCTCGCCCACGTCTGCTTAGTCACTCCCAGCATGACCCTCACTCGGGCCAAGGTGGAGGTGAACATCCCTAGGAAACGGAAAGGGAATTGCTCCCAGCATGACCGGGCCTTGGAGCGGTTCTATGAACAGGTGGTCCAGGCCATCCAGCGCCACATACACTTCGATGTTGTCAAGTGCATCCTGGTGGCCAGCCCAGGATTTGTGAGGGAGCAGTTCTGCGACTACATGTTTCAACAAGCAGTGAAGACCGATAACAAAGTGCTCCTGGAAAACCGGTCCAAATTCCTCCAGGTAAAACAGCCCTAGCCGGAGATAATTAAGAATGGGCAGAGGGATTTGTATAAATTATTCCTGAAGTCTTAGAACTGGGAGAAGTGCAAGACAGAAAGTATTTGACTGGGATTGTAGGTGAGATAATGAAGAGAGCTGTTAAATAGCTAGCAAATATATATAGCAAACTTTGCTTAAGTCCTTAAACGTGTGAAGCCCTGTGAGTGCTTTTGGCTTTAGGTCATTGTGGGCTGATTAATGGGTACTCTGAAGAGATGTTTTTGTCTAATTTTGTGATTCTAGGTACATGCCTCCTCTGGACACAAGTACGCCCTGAAAGAGGCCCTTTGTGACCCTACTGTAGCTAGCCGCCTTTCAGACACAAAAGCTGCTGGGGAAGTGAAAGCCTTGGATGACTTCTATAAAATGTTACAACATGAACCTGACCGAGCTTTTTATGGACTCAAGCAGGTGGAGAAGGCCAATGAGGCCATGGCAGTTGACACACTGCTCATCAGCGATGAGCTCTTCAGGCACCAGGATGTAGCCACACGGAGCCGCTACGTGAGGCTGGTGGACAGTGTGAAGGAGAATGCAGGCACCGTTAGGATATTCTCTAGCCTTCATGTGTCTGGAGAGCAGCTCAGCCAGTTGACTGGAGTAGCTGCCATTCTCCGCTTCCCAGTACCTGAACTCTCTGACCAGGAGGATGATTCCAGTTCTGAAGAAGATTAGTGATTGGAACTTATCCTTGAGACAAGCTGTGTCTCCTTCACTGTTACATTTTCTCAACATGCTGGTGACAGAAAGCTGCACTTTGTGATTCTTACAGGGATTTCTCATGTATTTGGTCACACGAGGTATTTTGTGGTTGGCAGGACATGTATTTAAAACTAAATAAATTAAAGGAAATAACCTCCATGTACTACCATCTTTATTAATTAGGATGATTTTATATGGAATTATGAGTTATTTGCAGTACTTAGAAACATTTTGTGTATTTAGTAAGAATGCTGTGCTTGCTGTGGCAGCATGTATACTAAAGAATGCTTATATGTTCTTTGTGATAGATCATAAAATCCCATACTTGTGCTTTGAAATAGTTTTCCTTAGGAAAAGCTGTTTAATACCTCATTATCCTCAGTTTACATTATTTTAATTCTGCATAGTGTTCTTGCACTTCATTTAACGATCCCTTTTCTCACTTCCCCTACACTCCATTTTTATTTTTAAGTTTATTTGCTATTTTAAATGATAGCCAAATAATTAGTAGATGTTTCTTCAAGACAGTTTTAAAATAGTATTTATAAATAGTCATGTTAAAAGTAAACTTTGGGTTTTCTTTTGTTAGAATTAATTATATTTGCTTCATAAGATCATTTAATCAGTTCTTTGTAGGTCATAGAGCTTTGATCTGCTGGGCATTCTCAAGATAATCTATTTGAGGCATTCTTTTAAAATGAGACTAATGTATGCAATTTGCTGTGATGTGGCTAATTAGTAGCAAAGCTAGAAGTAGACTCCAGTCTGTACTCCATTGCTTTGTACTGCCTGCCACACTGTATATTTGTTATACTTAATGCTATTTTATATCTGTATGTACTTCCACATTCTTATCAGACTTTGTCTACACCCTATTTTAGGGGTGAGAAAAGCTGTTCAGAAATTAGTAAATTACATAGTAGCAGTTGCTTGGTACTCTAATACTCTTTATCTTATGAAGAAAGAGTGATAATTCCATTTGTAACTCCAGGATCAGTGGTGTCTACATCGAATAGGATATTAAGTAAACTTTTGATTGTCCTTT
Organism: Lyroderma lyra; assembly: GCA_004026885.1. Classification (NCBI taxonomy): domain Eukaryota; kingdom Metazoa; phylum Chordata; class Mammalia; order Chiroptera; family Megadermatidae; genus Lyroderma; species Lyroderma lyra. The sequence continues at coordinate 170,484 of PVJL010002641.1, forward strand.
TTGCTGGTGTGAGTACCAGGTTTGGGGATTATTTTATATAAACCTTCTAACCTGAACTTTTAAATCTGTAATTATGAATAGACACCTCCATATTCTTTAAAATTAACATTTTTACATATTTGCATCCTAATCTAAAAATAATTCAGATCATTTAATTATTACATAAATATTTAACTTTAAAATATTGATAAAAGTGTGTTACTAAATAATTTGGTAGGAGTATATAAATGAAACCACTAAGATTCTTAACTTTAAAACCTGATTGATAATGAATCCTATTCTCAGTAAGAATTTGGAGATTTGGGGCATCTATTACTCTCATAATCTGTGCAGTATTGTTATCTATGGTAATAACAACCAGGGGAAATAAAACCTACCTATAAATATAATCCATTTTAGGGCATAGATTCTCAAATTTAGCTGCTGGGGAGTTTCTAAAACTCAATACCCAGATTGGACCTCAGACTATATAACCTTTCACTCCTAGAAATGCTGTTCTTTTAGAGTTCTCTAGATGATCACAATAAGCATCAACGCTGACAACCACTGATTCAGGCCTTGCTATTCAAAAGTGTGGTCTGTGGGCCAGCATCATCCTATCCACTGAGCGACAGAATTCTGGTCTCTGCTGTAGACCTACTGAGTTGCTGTCTGTTATGCATAGCCATCTCCAATTGATGGCTGTGCATAATAAAATCTGATAAACCTAGGCAAAATAGCTTATTCTTTCTCTTGGAAAATCTCTCGCTGAGGTAGGCAACCATAGAGAAAATGATTTTTGAGTTTTAACTTTCAAGAGACTTACCTGGCCAGTACTTATAGTAGAATATGTCAAAACAGTGATAGAAGCATAAGAACTTCTAATTATTTTTTGCTATCCTCTAAAAAGCAGAATGAGCCATAAGTCTTTGGAAATCATATGCAGTCTAATTCCATCTGCTGTTCACTAATAGGGAAAGACCATGTGGTAGTAAGTGAAAACAGTACCAGTAATATACCTCTCTAATGCAGTATTGTACTGTAAATTTCCATTTACCATAGAGTACTTGTAAAACATTCATTACCCCCACTAGGCTCAATAAATGAGAAGCTTGCCGATTGTTTTATTTTACTCTAGATGTGATACATATCAAATTAGATTTTGATATTCCCGGTACCCATATATATATATATATATGTGTGTTAAATATTTTGCTAATTATATGTCAGGATTGTTGGGTCTGGGTTTCACTTTCATTCCTCCCTTATATATAAGTTGGATCTTTTTCCTCCCAGGTGCCTCTGGAGAAGCTTTATAAAGTTATTTTTCCTTATTTCTTACTTTGTCACTAACAGTAGTTTCCTTTTCTAAACCCAATGACCAGTTCTCTCAACCTCAACTTATCTGTACCAGAAGTTACTCATAATTTCTGCCCTTCATATGTACTGGAACTGAAATCTCTTTGTTGCTAACAATGAAAGTGAAATGGTGTATACATGAATTTCCCAAAGTGGAAGCTGTTATTTGGGAAAGGAGTATTGTGCTTTTAAATCAAATGGTTTTTCAAGTAAATGAGGCTGGATATTTTTGTTCAGTGTCAGAATATGTTGAATTGCATGTTGAGGAGGGGTTTCTAAGGTGATTCTGAGGGTTTGAGGAGATAGGAACCATTTTCTCTGTGGCCAGAGCTTAGATAGGGGGTGTCTGAATCATTAAGGGTAATGCATTTAGTTTTATCCGTTCATTCTTCTAGTACCTAGTTTGAACCAAGCACTAAGCTAGGTTTAGGAAAGATACATGTTACAAATCACTGTTATAAAAGTAACTATAGAAGTGTGTAAGAGGGCACAGTGTTGTAAGGGGTCACTTTTTTTTTTTTTTTTGGAAAGACTAAATTCTCTCCCCCCTTTTTTTTTAAATTCATTTTTATTGTTAGACTTATTGGGTTGCAAGGATTACATAGGTTTCAGGCATGCAATTCTACAGTGCATTGTCAGCTTGTTGTATAATAAGTTCACCACCTAATGCGAGGAGTCACTTTTGAGAGGGAACTTTTAGCAAGAGCCAGTAAATTTACCTAAAATATTGAGAAGAAACCTGGAGAGGGTATCGGGAAGAGGAGGCAGGCAGGGTATGTGTCCTAATCACATTAAACCCTCCTGCCACAATCAAAAGTGTGTGTTTGACCATAATGAGGAACTGAAAAGTTTAAACAGGACAATGGCATGATAAACTGCAAATAGCACATTTTAGCAGCCTCAAGGATGGATTGGAGGAAGCAAGGTGGGAGGCAGTCACACTGTAAGAAAATGCTTATCAGAAAACTCGCAGGGAAAAACAGGGATGGCCTAAAGACAGTGACATCATTCCTGCAATAGGCATGGAGTCAATAGGAGGTATTAGGAGACAGGATCGAAAGGACTTGGGCTGCAGATTTTGTTCAGAGTTACTGAAAGTGGATTCTAGGCGTAAATCTCACATTTTTTCTTGAGTGCTGGGAGAGATGATGACAATTCAGAGGCGAATTATAGGCAGAGAAGCTGGTTTGAAAGGAAACAACAAATTCAGTTTTGAATCTGGTTTGAAATGCTGGTGGGACATCTGGAATGCTTTTCCACCCAATATTTCTATACACTTACTTCCTTATTCCCTTCAGGTTTTTGCTCAGATGTCATCAGCTCAGGGAGGTCTTCCCCAGTCAGCCTTTTTAAAAAAATGTAACTTTTCCAAGATTCCTTTCCCCTCCTTGTCTTAGTGTAATCTGTAGTGCCTTTTTCACTTAGTTGTTTTGTTTATCATCTGTCTAGAAGGTAAGCTCCATGAAGGTGGAGATTATATCTATTAGGTTCATTGCTGTATTTCCAATACTAACAACAATTCCTATAACAGAGTAGACGCTCTAAAAAACGCTGACTAAATGTGTGAATCTACTAAGAAGATCCCTTAGGTGATTGTGCATGCAGATCTGAAAAGCAGTCGTCTGGGGATAATGATAAAAGACTTGTCCGCATATACGTAGACATGAAATCATAAAGGAAGAAAACAATGACCTAGCAAGAATTAGTAAAACTAAGGAAAAGAAAGGGCCAGGCACAGCATAGGGAAACAGCAATACATAATCTCTTTAAGTGCTACTTGATTTCATTATCTATACATGTATTTCAACAATTGATCTAGCCAGATAATTATTTTTCCCCTAAAGATCTCCATAGCATACTAGAGATACCATATAAAATAACTAAAGTGTTGATTTCTTAGAAGTTGAGTTTTTAAATTTTCTTAAGATAAATTTCTAAGTTTTGGGGCAAAAGCCAAATGACTTTTGTCTGTTTTTTAAGTGGGTCTCAACATACATGTACATTTATGAATTTAATATTTGAAAAGTTCCCGTTAAAAAAAGAATATTAGGGGTGACATTTGAATTTATTTGGAGGCATTTTCAGGCTTCTTGTAGTACAGGAAATATTAGAGAACTGTATTTCATTCAAGCCAAAGGATTACTGGCATTCGACCCTTAGCCCTCACGCTTACTGTCCTAATAATGACATTTTCGATTTTTCTCACCACTTCCTCTTTTACTCCTTGCAGAACCACACATGTCAGAATTGTGGCATAGATTTTACAAAGTCTTATTTATATTTGTTTTTAAAATTGATTTTGCTTATCTCATAATTTTGTTGATGCAGATTTTTCAGTAAATGAGTTCCCAAGTAGTGAAGAGCAGTTAAAAAACAAACAATCATGATTTCAGGTAAAGTTTTTAAAAAACATATTTTTTTCTTCATAGCGATGTGAATATATTTAAACTTTGTGCTGTGATTCAGTTTGTGTATTCTAGGAGGTTCAGTATTTTAGAAGAGTGCTATTCAAGATTTTCTTAATGTATTATGTGGATTGCTGATGAATTGCCAATTTGAAGTTTAGTGCAAAAGTGTTACTGAAAAGTCAAAATGAATTCTAGAAGAATTGAAATACAAGTACAATATATTTGTGTATCAAGGATGCCTTACTTAGAAAAAATTCAAAGTCAGCAATGCAACTAATTAGGTTAAAAGATAAGATCTGTAGTAATGGTCTTGGAATTTAGCAAGGAGAACAGAATGAGGCATTACCTAACATAGTCATCAAGTAGCAGGTAAATTTGACTAGAAACAGAAATTGGCCAATTCAGTAAGAAGATAGTTAGATTAAGAAGACCGTGAAAAACATTGGTAGAAGATACTTGTTAAGATAAAGTGAAGACGATAAAATCTCGTTCATCTTTTTTCTTCATATATCAAGAATTCCTTTTTAGGGAGTGTATAATAGAGTATCACCATCTGTGTCCTCATTCATATTCTACAGTGTTCTTTATAGATTTCCAAGTATAATTATTTGTAATACAGCCTGTTTGTTTTGCAATCTCATTTCCCTGTATTAAGAAACATGTTAGTATATTCTGGTATGATAAATAACAGTGAGAAAGAAACTGGGATATTGTGAATTTGTTTATTTAAATTGAGGAGAAACTAATGTGTTTCCTAAAGTAAAATCCACTTTTGTGTGTATATACTTGAGTTGCATACAAATCTGAGACTCAGATTTGTTTTTGACAGTGAATATTTTAATTGTATAATAATTGGCATCCATATGGGGAGGTCTTATATTTCCAGATGCCAGTTGCAGGATTGTGACATTTGGGATAAATTGTGGGGACTTAGATTATCAGTCTTCTTTTAAGTTCCCATTTTTTCCTCCTTAAAATTGCCCACATTAAAATTTCATTATTTAGGCCTGTTTTCTGTAATGTAGGAGGACTAGAGGACTTAGAGCTTATTTAGACTGAGGGTGCCACATTTTATTCCAAAACACCCAATACTGAGGCGTGGAGTATCTGCCAGGCAGCAACTGTAAGAGAGAAATGTCTACAGTCACGACACCTGGGAAAGCACGGGTTGACACTGCTGTCCCAACTCCAGGAAGAAACAGCGTATTACAAGAAAAGTACGTGTTTATTAAGGTCCGAGCCTATGAGGAATGCTTTAAAATGCATTATGTAATTCTTTGAAGAGCCCTGTGAAGTTTCTGTCATTACTATTTTCAGATAAGAAAACTGAACTTAAAAGAGGTTAAGTAATTTGACCAAAGTCACATAACTAATGGGTACGACGAGGTGCCCAACCAAGCAACTCCCCTCCCCCCCAAAAAAAGAATGCCGGTCCATTCCTCAGTTGTTTGGAGTAGGCCCAACATGCCTACAAAAGAACACTTATTTTATCATGCTAAATTTTATATAATTGGCCAAAGTTGATCTAATCATTTTGTATGATTTTTTGAAAACTTATTTACCACTGTTATTTTTCACCTCATGAAAAATCCTAACTCAATCCTCTGGCACTCTGATCTATCTGGAATATAGTTGAGAATTGGAAAATGTACAGAAACTTACAAATCTATGTATAGTATTAAACCAAGCCCCTCAAGCCTTTACTCGGCACCTATTTATTATTTCACACTGGCGTTAGCAAAGTTGTTTTAAAATAATTTTTAAACCTACTATGTTAATACATACATTATTTCAACAGACACTTATTTACCAAGTGCCTTAAGTAGCAGGAACTATGCTACACTTGGGTATGCAATGATGAATTAAGAAATTCTTCCCTGCCTTGTATCAGCTAATTAGAGATAACCACAAGTGGCCACGCTGACGGGGAGGTGGCAACAACGAGAAGTGAAAACTAACAGCTCCAGGATCCTGGAGCACCATCCAAAAAAAGCCTCAAGCTTAAGAGTATTTCCCTGAGGCCTGAGGACATCACTGTGTGACAGTAACTGTGGTTCATATGGAGGAATGGAATGAATTACATTCAGTGCATTGTGATGAAGAAGTCAAGGAAATACAGCAGACTCCATTAACCAGAACTCAAGCAACTGGCACAAAATTTTCTTTGAGTTCCAGTTAACGGAGGGACTATTTGCATTTACCTGGCATCTGCTGATCCCCATGGATGCCAGTTAACTGAGCGTCTCCTGTGTAATGTTTTCAGAATGATTTTCCTCCCAAATTATCAAAAGACAGGGGTACTTAAATAAATCTTTACCTGCCATCCTCAAAATGACAGTTCCAAAGAGCCAGAGATAGTCTTAATAAGAAAACTCAAATCATTGCTGAAAAATGAATTCTTTTAAGGAAATAAATCCCAACAGATTTTAGTTGAAAAATGTATTCAGAGATGGGAGGTCCTCTGAGTTCAAGTCTAAGTTCCAGAAATTTTATGGCTGGAATTTTTCATCAAGTCCTAGTGTAAACATGAACTAGAACTTTTTGTTGTGAAAAATACCTCTGTGGATATGAAACATATTTTAATCTTTTGTTTCAGCTAATTGCTTCTGTGACCATAATTTATAGTTTTTCTTCCTTTCCAAGTGTATTGTTGACCATGGTAGAAGTCAGTTTTGTTTTTTTGGATGAAGTAGAGGAGAGGTAAATTGAAAATACGTTGTACCACATGGCTCTGAATCATTTAGAATCATATTAATGAAAGGTTGATGCTGTAAGGAACATTGTATGAGGGCTGTCCAGAAAAAACTCCAGCCATAAATGCCTTTATTGTTCCTGTTCCGTGGCTGGATACTTTCCAGACAGCCCCGTGTATTACCTGACCTACTCACCCCACGACACAGATGTAAACTGAAGCCCAGAGAGGGTTGGTAACTTGCTCCAAGTCACGTGAAGGGGAGTTTTCCGTAGGTCTGCACTCCTGCTTGAGCCATCCAATTCCAAGTTCCTACCCATTTTCTTGCCACCAATGCATACTGGGAGGCAGTTAAGGTAGGGAAACAAGAAACAAGGCAGAATTTTAACATGCCTTAAAGCCTCCTTAGTTATCAAGTAACTCTTCACCTTGGAGCAAGACACTTTGTCTCTCAGCAGCATCCGAGACTGAAACCCAACTTTGAAGACCGGCGGTCCATTCCTTGGAATGTTTATCTTCTGCTGGAGGAAGACTCTTCCGCCTGCCTTTCTTCCTCTGAGAATCATTTACTGAGTGCCTACTATGTGCCAGGCATCTGCTAGCCCCCAGTGGCACCAATGAATAGAGACGATCGGAGGAAACCCCCGTCTAGGATGGGGAACAGATGGCAAACCTGCAATCATAGCCCTGCAACGCATGCAGGAAGAAGTGTCCAGAAGTATGGGAGCTCGGAGGGTGCTCCTCACTCGCCCGGCTTCCCCCGGGCGGGGGGCTGTCGGAGCTTAGTAATGATACATTCTAGAGAGACAGGCAAAGGGGACACAGAGCATTTCTTTTTTAAAGCCTCTCAGATTTACTTGGTAACATTTTTCTCTTCTACGTCATGGTGTTTGTAATCCCTAAGTGCTCCAGATATTAAATATTTGCAGTAAAAAAATCAACAAGAGAGGAGACCTCTTGGAGAAGGCAGATTACATGTCCTCTGACCCTCAGAAATGAGTGAAAAAGGCATAAGTGGTGTCTGAAATTCGGACCAGAGACCACGACTGAAACAACTTGGAAAGGTTCTGGAATCTTTGTGTTTTCCATGTTTTTGTTATCTTCCATTTCTCTGTCCTGATGAGCAGCAAAACAGGTAAACCAAAAACGAGCACCTGATGCCTTTTTCCAGACAGCAAGGCAGGGGCGGTGAGGACAGCGACCTGGGACCGTGTGTCTCACTCCACGGCCCTTCTTGGAAAAGAGGATTCCAGGGTGAAGTGGGTGGTGGCAGCCACCTCAGAGAAAGGGGAGCACCTTGGGCCTGCCCTCAATGACACGGAAGTGACAGGGAGCTTCCGTGGCCTGGGGAAGGCCCAGAGGCTGGATAAAGACCTACTGAGGTCTTTCCTCTGTATCCATTTTATCTTTGGTTTAAAATTCAGGAAAAAACCCTTAATACACAGTTACAAGTGCTCTCTTAAATAGTGTGCATTTCGGCAAATGGGCAGCATACATTGGGTGTGGTGGAAGGAAAGGAAATTTTCTGCAAGAGGGAGAAAAGAACAACATATTTTATGAGAAGGAATGAACTCTGGGGAGTAGGTCTCTGACCCTCTATATCTCAATGGTATTCTTAGTCCCAGTGAAAGGAAGCGGAGTAACGTGTGGAATGTGGGGAAGGGGGAAGAGCTGAGACAAAATTAATTATCACTAAATGAATTACATGTTTTTTTAAATGAGTCTGTTAGCACCGTAGTAATTTTCTCTTTCAGACCGAACTTCCTGCCTAGAACTTAATAGAACTTAATGTCAGAATTTTCCGTGCGTTTCTGGGAATCATTTTACACCCTTAACCTCTGGGTCCTGTACTTTCCGTAAGTCACAGTAAAATATAATGGGAAATGGGGTAAACAAACAGGAAATACACAGAAAACAAGACCTTTTTATAGTGGTTTGTTATAGATGTAAAGCTCATAGATTTGCATTTGAGACAGAGATGAATTATAAACTTTCATTGTCAAAATCAAGAGTGTAATACAACTATATTTTATATTGGAGACTCTGGAAGGGACATTGCGCACCAAAAGTTACAATGTAATTTACATGTCACGTGCTATAATACTAAAAATCATATAGGAGGGTGGGTGGATAAAGTTTGCTTCCATTCTTAAAAGTGGAAAAAGTTCCTCCAATTTTTTTGAAACTTTTGAAAAAGAAGGTGCGGACTTCTTAAAGAAGCTCATTACAGGTGGTGAAACGGGTCCATCATTGTGACCCTGAGAACAAAGGGCAGTTCACAGAATGTCGCCGTAAGGGACCATCTCAGCCAAAAAATTCAAAATTCAGCTGGGAAGGTGATCCCTTATGTCGGTATTCCATGACTGTCTTTTGTTTTTGGGCTCATAATGATGGACCCAAGTTTCACCACCTGTAATGATCTTCTTTAAGAAGTCTTCACCTTCTTTTTCAAAAATTTCAAAAAAATTGGAGGAAGTTTTTCTGCTGTTAAGGATTCAGGAACAGCACACTGTTTGCACCAAACATCTGAACACGCTTCCATGTCGGTGTGCACGGGGTGAAGAAGGTCAGCATCTGTGTGTGCAGGGTCAGGAGTGCTGGAGGGGAGATAGCATGTGACCACACAGAACCGGTATGTCTAACATAACAAAAAAAGAAATATTGCAACAGAGGCAACATGTATCAGCCCACCTTTGTACATGTAAGAATTGGCGAAAACATGGCATTCGTGAGTAGCCACATATGAATCGCAGAAGAAATAAACCGCACCATTCTCAGAGGACGCTGCGGCTATGGCAGGGCAAACATGAGACCTGGCCTGTGAGTCAGGAGATCAGGCTGTGCCGAGGCCTTGCCATGAGGTTGTGTGACTTGAAGAAATAATTTCATCGTTTGAGCCTGCATGTCCTCATCAGTAGAATGAGGAAAGACAGGTGGCCTTGGTTTCAGTCTGTCTTGCATAGCTCTGATTCTACTTGGTGCAGTAGCAATGATCACTTGTTACTTTTAAAACTCTTATCTTTCCAGCAACATAAATCTTCAGTTACTCTCAGGTTTAAAAAAAATTTGTTTTGCACCATATTCCAAAAGCTGCCAAATTTGGGGTTTGGCTGACTGCTAAGGAGAGCAGCCTGCTAGAAGGAGCAAATTCCACAGCTGAGGGTCATTTATTTGGAATGCTTTGCCAAATAATCCCATATTTTCAAAGTTGTTGGAGACCTTTAAACTTGAGAATAGAGGAGAAACAGTCATTTAAAACACTTTGTCAATAGGTGCATAAAAATTTTGAGGTTTACAAATATTTTTGGATAGTTTGCCACATTCCAATGGCATGCCAAGTTTCATAGTCCTGCCACTTTTCTTGTTGTTTTACTCCCCTATCAACCATACTTGCAGTCCCAAAGAACCAGGCAATGAGAAAACACGTCTTTATTTTTTCTGGAATATTCTTTCAGTTTGGTCAGTGGTTCTCAAACCAGGCAACACATTAAAAGCAACTAAGGAGTTTTAAAATCACCCTGATGACTGGGTCCCACCCCCCAGCCCCCAGGCAGTTAAGTCAGAATACTAGGGGAGGGAGCCCAGGTATGTGAACATTTAATAAGCTCCCCAAAAGGAGTCTTAGCTGCAGCCAGGTTAAACCATGGTGCTTCATCACCGAGTAGGCCGGTTGGCTTTAATGTGTTCTATGGCCACGATACCAGGCAGCTGTCTGCCTAAGAAAAAGAGAGAGAGCACAGACGACATTGTAAACCTGTAGATTAATTGATCTTCACTACTGAAAAGGCAACCTTGAAAGCTGATGAGGGGAATGTATTTCTTTAGCTTTACTGCCTCATTGCCTAAACTTCTGTCTATACCTTTCTCTATCTATGACTTGCTGTAATAAATTCACAATTAGGCCTAATATTGACCAACTTGTGAATGTTTATTGATGCCTTTTACATGCACTTATGCTGCTAGATACAGTAGGCCCAGGGGGCGGAAGGGGGGATACAAAAAGGCTGAAGCTTAGACATCTTGGAAGCAAGAATTGTGTAAAACAGAACAAGACTGCAAAATCACACATTTTGCAGAGCATAAAAGCTAACATTTTTGACAATGGGAAGACAAAATAATTGGCTGCACTCACCTAGGTAGGTGGTATTTGAGTACGGGCCATCTTCTGAATGTCTTCTTTCACGCAGTTGGCAGGCAGCAGTGGTAAGGACAAGGGTTGGGAGTAGGAAATCTACCGCAGAAGAACTCTGCGGCTCTGGGCAAGTCATGTTACCTTTGTGATCCTCACACTTAGATATCTGAGCTTCAGTCTGCGAGGTGAGGAAAATGGTAAAGCTTTCCTCATACAGGTACAAGGAATAAATGATATGATTTAAGCAAAGTACCTGGAAATTACTAAGAGTTGTAGTTGACTTAGTTTCGTCCCTCCTTCTTTTTGCCTCTTTTTCCCACATATGTATCACCTAGGCACCAGATCACCTGTGGAGGTATAATGCAATAAAAGGCATCTCATACCTCTTCCTCACATAAATTCCTGTCAAAAATGGTGTTAAAACCTGAAAAAGTAGACCCACTCCCTCTAGAGTTACCCTCGGCAAGAGGTGGGCTAGCCTGATCCTTCTCAGCCTTTATCATGTTTTCATGTCTTCATAGTCACATACATCTGCATGTCCTACCTCATCGCACTGATGGTGGAGGTGAAAATCTAATTTTTGTAACTGATACAAGCCAACAACAGAAAAAGAACACAGAGGAGCACGTTTCAGTTGTGAAGTTCATGCCAGGAACAAGAACCCCTTCAAGGATGCCACTGCGTGCACACAGAGAACCCTAAGCACCCACCTTGGGGCAGCCCCACCAGGCTGAGGCTGGTGCTGTATCAGCTGTCACCCATCATTAACTTCCAATCAAGTTCATGTTAGTTCTTAGCTTAAACAGTAAATGTTGTCTTTTTCTCCATTTAACCACCTTAATCCTGATGGTACCTGTTAAGGATTATTTGAATATTATTGCCCAATGGCTCAATTTTCTCTTTCTGGGTGTTTCATCCATACATAAATCATGAACAAACCACAATTCTCTTACCATTTCTAAGTCAGTTGCTAACAACAGAAAGCAGCTATGGTGATGTAAACAAAGAAGGTATGTTTTATAAGAAGATGAGGAAGTGGAGATAAGAAGAACGAGAAGGCACAGTCAGATCCCTGCTACAGAAATCACCTGTGTAGTACAATGCAGCTGGTGGCATTGCCAGCTGCAGACAACCACAACCGATCTGCTGGGCTGAAAACTCTAAGAATAATGTCTAATGATCAGGAACATGAGGTTGGCCATCCAGAGGTCACATGTCCATCTGTGGACCGGGAAGCAGGATGAAGGACTATTCTATAGTTCCATCCCCATCTCCCCTGTACCTTGGAATTCCACTCCTTTCCCCAACTACAAGGATATGGATGCTACACAGCTAAAACAAAAGAAAATATCCACTAACCATTTCAAAACAGTCAAAGGAAGAGAATTAACCTTTACCCAATCCCTCACCAAGGCAGCCACTGTACGCGTGGGAGGGGCACAGGGCCTGCAGCCAGACTGGCATTGTTTGGGTCCCAGCTCAGCCACTTGCTGGAATAAGCAAGGCAGGTGTCAGTTCAACTCCAGGGCCCAATGTCCCACCACTGCTTCATTCAGTCCAGCAGGACAGCTTCATAACTGCCATTCCGTGTCGTAGCAGAGATGCCAATTAGTTAGGAAAACCTTAGACTGCATCCCTTCCAGGCTTCATATTTGCTGGGAGGAAAATTACCTAATAATGGACACAATTTGTTTTTCCTTTTACTTTTTTTCTGAATACTTACTGTAAATCTTAACTTCAGTTTGCTCAGAGGCTCTGGATGTTGGAATGGGTGTCTGATGCACCAGCAAGAGTTTAAGAACTAGTCCTAGTGTTAGATTTTAAACGGTGGCTCATTTAAATATTCAAAAGATCTCTAAACTTTCAGCCTGGGGAATTCTTGGAAGGAGATTCAGTGTCAGTCCTGAAGCTGGGCGGAAGTGCTGGGGACTCACAGAACACTTGGCTTCCACAGATTCAGGTCTCCTTAAGGTCACCTCAGGCCACTTGCATCTCTTATCTCTGCTTTGCCCCAGCTGACATTTGGTTCTGGAAGGAAGTGGAAGCCAGGGAAGAGGAAGATGATATTGTATTAATACTTCCCATTCCCAACATACACTTGTCCTTGGCCTAAACATTGTTTTTCAATCCAGCTGTCAAACTTCAATTAGAAGAGAAGCTAGAAAAGGCAAGGGCTGTCCGGAAAGTATCCAGCCATGTAATAATAAAAATAGAGGCATTTATAGCTGGATTTTTTCTGGACAGCCCTCATATATCCAGGTTTCCTGTTGGACACCAAATCCTAAGCAGGGAAGGCCATGAACATTTAAAAGAATGAGGCCCACCAGGATTTTTACTCTCTTACAGTAAATCTAAATTTGGAGGCAAATTCTCCCTTCTTCCACTTCCCTAAAGTTGCCTGATATGGGGGGAGAGAGGGCAGGACAGTGAATGGGACATAATTATTTTTTAAAAAATATTCATTGTTTATCAAATTCAAATATAATTGGGCATCCAGCAACCCTACACCCTCCTGTTCATCTCTTTAGCACCGCTGGCCATGAGCGGCTCGGTAGAAGAGATCTTTGCTTGGGTGGATGTTGGGAGGAGCACTGGTGAATATTTTCCTGCTCAGGACTGGTCTTGCCCCTAGTTTTGGAGCCTTTGTTGGAAAAATGGAGAAGGGCCAGTCTCTTCTGTGTTTGAAAAACACTTAAGCCTTTCAACATTAGCTTTGATTGTAAATGAATGTCTATTTTGCTATCCTGTTTTCCAGATGATTCTTAATATTCTAAAATTATAACGTCATCCCCTTTCTCAATTCAATCATCTGAGACTTATTCCCAGGAGGTACTTAATTGCAAGACATCTTTAGGGTAGTAGTAATGCTTGTGATGCAATTTGATAATGTGGAAAAATAAAATTAGTCATTTTAAATGAGCTTATAATCTTGATAAATTAAGAAATATTATTCATAATGTGCCACTAAAACAGAAGCTGAATCGCAAGAACCCCATAAAGGCTGGAATAACATACAATAGGGAGACAGGATTAGGTGGTGGTTGGGGTAAATTCTCAGAAGTTAGACCCACTGGTTTCTAATACTATTTCAGTGACCTGCTGAGTTCCTGGCCTGTAAACCAAGTGCCAAACTAAAAGGGTCTTTTGAAAATTAAATGATTATTATGGATGCTTTTCATAATGTTTTTGTCCAGAAAAGCGCAACACATTTTATATACTGTATCTAAAATTTATCTCCTTGGTACTCAATAAATATCCATGAACACTGAGCACATTTGCAATTCATAAAGGAAATCAATCTACCAGCAGAAACAAAAACAGATATCCTTGTTTTCAAATAATGACCACTTTTTTATGGAAAAGATGAAAATTAATGATGTCTTATAAAGAGTTGAACATAGCGGCCGCCCATATTAAACCATAGGTGGGGGCTGTTAATCTAAAAAAATTAGTCCTGAGCCATGGCATGAAGTTTTCATGTTGCCCCACCCCACCCCACATAAACATCCTAGAAACTGTCATTTTTAGGAAGGGAAGGGAATGGGCAAAGTGGGAGGCTCTTGAATGGGTTGTTTCATGAATTAGCCAATTAAAAGCTCGCTGACTGGCGGAAAGAGGTGACAGACCTATCGGCAGTAGCCCAGGCCATTCCTCCCTTAGCGACCAGGGTCCTGGTTACTGAGGACCAGGCAACCATGTTCAAGGGGAAAAGCAGGTCTGTTAGCCTATTGCCTTGCACATCTCCTCCTAGAATCTTGGAGGTGTAATCCCCCTTGGAGAGATAGCAAAGCTCTTTTCCTAGATTCCATTTTTCTACAAAGTGGTGTATTTATTCCCTCCCAGGCTATTTCAGTTTTATTCTGTATCATGGGGAAAATAATAATAGTGAAAATCTGTCTGTATTATGACTGGTTACAACAGATGGGGGTTTTCTCTGAAGTAATGTTTTCAAGTAGTGTCATCTAACAGCTGGATTCCTTTGCCTGGACAGAATTGGCGCCCGGAAAGCAAAAAGAAATGGAAGCACTTGGAGTGAAAAACTTGTGTCAGTTTGGAATCAATTTAGAACAGTTTAAAATCTCTCAAACCCAACACATTCTAAAGTGTTAAATGCTATCTACTAAGAAATCATATCTGAGGAATTTTTTCCATTAAACATTTAGTCTGGTTTAAACCTAATAAGATGCTAAGCTTTTAGAAACTTCTTTTCCCTTATTTGGTTTTCTTACTCTTTGTAACAGTTAGTCAGAGATTAACATACCAGAATTACTAAATACAAGTGTGTTTGTGTGCATGCACACGTGTGTGCATGTGCAAGTGCCTGTGCATGTGTGTGTTGAGGGAAGGGGACGGTAAAAAATGCCCTGGTCTTGATTTCAGAACTAGGTCCAAACCTGGATTCTTAACTACATGATTATGTGACCCAAGGCATCACTAACGAGCTTAATATATAAAATGGGGATAATACCACCTGGAAATATGGGGAAGATTTAATAATGGAACCTTCATGTGAGCACCCAGCTCACATAGTAGGTGCTCAATAAATGTTAATTCTGTGGCCTTTTAGGGGGATGTAGTCCTTCTCTAAGTAAATATACATTGAATGTTATTTTTAAAGCTTTGTTGTCCTGACCCAATAGATATTGCCTTTGTCCCAAAGAAACCAAAGTGGTTTGAGAAGACAAACATCATTTCAGCGTAATGATAGAAATCTTTAGAAATAACAATTGTGCTTTAATTCACCCAATATTGAAAACAATACAGTCAGAATGACATCTGTTTCATCTGCCAGACTCTTACCCTATTTCCTGCCTTTGTTTAAGTATTGGGGATTAAGATGGTACAGATTTAGGAGGGTAGTAAGTATTTGTAAATAAGTAACTTTGCATATGCGAATTGTAATATACATATTTTAAAAGGTTGTTTCAGATTTATTTATGATAGAAGTCCGCAACCTTTTTTGCTGTGAGGGGTCAGAGATAATAGGCTTCCCAGGCCACACAGTCTCCTTAATAATCACTCAAGTCTGCCATGGGCATTTGGCACAGAGGATAGCTTGCTGACCCCTGGCCTAGAGCATGCTATATAGTATATTTACAGATCTGGCACAATTAAAATAACTTATCCAAATAAAATATGTGTATGAATATACATTCATAAGTTATTAACTCAACAGTTGTATAAAAATAACACATTTATTCCTTTAACAACGTGACTTGTTAAGTTTAAAAAAATAGTGTGGTTCTTCTCTAAGTATATTCAATTGAGATGCTGGTGTGTAAATTGTAATTAACTTGCCTTTCACCAGGACTTTTTAAAGTTCTAACATAGAGCCATACGGATTTGCACAATAGGCTTTATTGTTTTAACGTGAGGGACAAATTTAAAAATTGGACTCAAACCCCGTACATGAATGTTCAAGACAGGATTTCCTTCTGCTGCACAAGAATATTTTGTGAATTTCCTGGAAAGTACATTCAGAGATGGCTTACCTGACAGTAACTGAGCCATTGTGTTTTAAGGAATTTCCTGCAGGGATTGGACGGGTTAGGAATAGACCTCAGTCTTTTATAACCATTTCCTACATTCACCCATAACAATGCCTTTTAAGAATGTGCATCCCTTTTTTGACATAATAACATAAAACAGCAACTCAATCCTCATGCCTTAACAAAGCATCCAACATTAACATGTACACTAGAAAGGCATCCAATCTCTCACCATTTAGAGATTCTAATTTTAATTTTATAAATTCTACTTCTATTGTATTTTGAGAGTAGGAATCACAAGCTTTATGCAAGAGAAATGACAAGGTACACAAGTTAGCTGTCAAAAGACCCCAAAATGTCAGTGCCTGAACGCTGACTCTTTCTCCCCCATGTCTCAGTCCAGTGTGGGTTGGATGGCCCCACACTGTCTTGTAATGTGCCATCAGAACCACAGCAGGAGAGGAGAGGTATAGGAAACAGCACACCTTCTCTACTTGCCTTGGCTGGACATGGCAAGTGTCACCTCTGCTCATCATTCACTGACCAGAATCTGCCCACATGGCTCCCACCTAACTGCAAGGGAGGCTGGGAAATAGGGAGGAGCATGTGGATGGTGGGTGATAACTGCTGAGTCCAAATTGCCATGGGAAACATTTTTTTTTTTTCTTTTCAAATTAATTTAATGGACACTCTGTTAATTATATATGACAGTTCTCAAAAGTACATTTAAATGGTCTTGCATAGGTAAAATACAATTCCAAGTAATCTACTTGTTTTGCATTATCCTAATATTTCTTTTTGAAGGTGAGCTCACTTATTTCATCGATATAACACATTGAATTAATTGATCCAAGAGAATT
>PVJL010002642.1:0-167797 GCA_004026885.1 Lyroderma lyra
GGGGCGGGGGGGCGGGGGGGGCTTGGCAGGACCCACCGGACTGCGCAGGTACGCTATCCTGCGGGCGCCGGATTTCGCTGGTTTGGGTTTGGTTGGTTAGGTTAAATTTCCAATCTCCAGTTAGAGAATTAGGCATTTCTCCTCCCCTTCAGAGAACTCTAAACAGCTGAGCAACTTCAAATCAGAGATCAGGTCTGACTGCAAGGTGATTTTTATTGAGACGATGCTATCTGCCACACTTGGCAACCTGAGGTGGTTGTACTCAGCACTGCCCCAAGACGATGGGTACTGGGGTACACGTCATGCGTTTCCAGAGATATTCATATCGCTGGCTCCAAACCTACTTCTGTTTTAAGGATCACACCACCAGGTAAAGGTGCATTAAGTCATGACAGTTCCCTGTTTTCTTTCGTGAAATTATAATTTACCCTCAAAATAGTACCATACCCTCTGATGTCACTAAACAAGAGGACAAGACAGGTGGCATTGATGGAGGTGTCAAATGGCTCAATGACTCCTCTTCCTGCAAAATATCTTGACCACTGCTGACCCCCAAAAAAGGTGGGCCCTAAATTTGGAAGGATTTTTTTCCTTCTATTGTTTCAAACAATGCATAACAT
Organism: Lyroderma lyra; assembly: GCA_004026885.1. Lineage (NCBI taxonomy): Eukaryota > Metazoa > Chordata > Mammalia > Chiroptera > Megadermatidae > Lyroderma > Lyroderma lyra. The sequence goes on from PVJL010002642.1 coordinate 621, forward strand.
TGTTTGTTATTATTAAAGTAAGTCAGATTTGGCCCCTCATTGCTTCTCCCCTCCACGCCGTGAGCTCTGTTCTGAAGGGGTGAAGCGACCACATGTAAATGCTGCCTGGACAGAGCACGGCTTCCAAAGGTGGCGCCCAGCCGCCAGGCTCCCGAGAACGCGCAGCACTCCCTCTCCCGCAGGGATGCACTGAGCATGCGTAGGGTGCTTGCTAAGGAAGGTCCTTAATCAGTGCTTAGCCCCACCTGTCTTCTCTCCTGCTCTCTGGGAGCCCTCTGCGACACCCCCCAACATTTTCTTCCCCCACTCGCCGTTGCTTCCCACCTGGACTTTGCCCCTCTGCAAACTGCCTTTGAATTTGACCTTTCCCAAGCTTCTCCCCATTGTCCGAGCTCCGTTTTGTAACTTTGGCTTCAGCTGGAGAGTGTCTCCAGTCGCCTCTGTCCCCCAAATGTTGAGGACTTACCCCTTTTCCTCGGGGAGCCTTATTTCAGGGTGAGGGGAGCTGCCTGGATGCAGGCTGCCTCCTCTTCCTGCACAGCCTACTCCTCCTCCCTCAGGAAGTGAGCAGGTTGGACTGGTTGTTGGTTTTCACGCCAGAGCAGAGAGGTTTCGGGGAGCCTCCAAAGAGATTTCCCGACCACCCTTTGCTCTCTTATCCGTTTTTTAAACTGAGCTTCTAAGAAAAAAATTGGGGTGGGGGGAACAAAAATGTTGCTTAAAGGAAAAGATTACAAAAACAAACAAACAGAAGGGCAGGATGATCTACCATCCCAGATGCTCCACGCCGCCTTCTCTCCTGCGCCGGCTCCCTGACCACTGCTGGGTGGGAAGGCAGAAACACTTCACAGACATTTCGTAGCAGCTCCAGCCTTCGGTTCTGCTAATGGGTCTTGGGCATCTGTCCCAGGCCAGAAAAGTCATATTAAAGCTGAGAACAAAACCAAGGGATCAGATTTCTTTTTAAATTAGGACCAAGGGTATGATCTGGGTTCCTGGAAGCTGTAAAGATGCTTTTAAAAGATGTCTAATATGATCACTCCTTGAAGCTCTCTTAGTTTTGAAACTTCTTAGGCAGCTTTCTGCTTTGTTTCGGTAGAAAGTTATTCTAAATAATGGTATGAAATTTGCCTACTCTGGGGTCAGGATGAGGCACGGGAAGCGGAGGAAACCAATATGTATCCAGTACATACTCAGGAACTACATGTGGAGTAACTGGGGGAGTCCTCAAGGCAACACCCTGTTCCCCATTCTGCAGCTCAGTGGCTTTGAGAACTTAAACCACGGGCCCGCAGAGCGGGTAGGACAAGAAGCCAGCATTCAAACCGGTCTGCGTGATGCCTAGATATGCAATGGCCCCCGGAAAACACGGTGTCTATAAGGAAAGCTTTCTTGGGGAAACACTCCTGGGGTGTAGAGAAATCCTTTCACAAACAGGGGTACCATATAATTTATTTTCTAAGTGGGGGAACTTGTCCAGGACCAACGACCAACTAGATGAGATGCTAGGACAGCAGGCATGCACTCGTACTGTCCTGAGCACCCCAGGATGACCAGTCACGTGCTCATCACACGGTCCAGACAGATTCTCATGACATCAAAAATCAAGGCTGCCCCTGGGAGACTCAGAAGTAGGTTGCAGGACCAAGATTTGAACCCAAGTCTTTCAAACTCCTGGGCTCAGTACTACATCATTCTCTCTCAACTGATGTGCTCTCTTCTCTGGCCCAAGGCCACGGCCAAGGCCAGCCCCGGGGACGGAGCATAGAGAGAGCTCCAACACAGACGTTTATTATTCTGAGCCGTTTTCAAGAAGGAAAATATCCCAAACTGTATCTTAGTTCTAAAACCAAATTAGTTGCCTTGTACAGTCAGTGAGAACTTTGCGACTCAGACGTACTGATCTGGAGGTTAAAAGAGTGGTCCCCTCTCCACGCCCCTCTCCCCAATCCCTCTACTTTTCTCCGTCCTTCGTTACGGATGGAACTTCGTACTGTGAAAGCATTGCTGACACCGTGATCTGAAATACCAGGGAGCTCATGCAGAGCGGCACCACCAGCGTGGGCGAGTACTGTGTTAACCATGCGATTTTATTGTCTGTATCCTCACGCTTGTCATCCGGGGCCTTACTGGCCCTGGGGGGACTGTCCCTCCCAGTGCTAGCAACTTCCTAGAGAGAGTCAATGACAGGCCTTCTAGAGCACCTTTCATATGCAAAGTAACCAATTCGGAGCTCACTCCCACCACCTCCTCTTTTGGGGTCTCACACTCAAGGCCACAAACCCCCCCTGCCCCAATCACCCCAGGGCAGGCACCAGACAACCGGGGACAGCCCCTCCACCCCACAGCCCGCTGCAAATGTTTCAGCTCGGCGATGGTAAGCCTGCCCACCCTACCTCCCCCATGCGTCCCCACAGAAACCACAGTGGTGGCTCGTGCCCACATGGGCCCCTCCCCCCTCCTGCTTCCTGACCCTCTGGCGGCGCGGCTCCCTGTGCCCCAGGCTCCCTGGCATGGCCCCTCCTCTTGGAACAGTGAGTAACAAAGTGTCTCTTCGATGGCACTTGTGTCCTGATCTGTTGCCTCACCGTCCGTGAATGATCATCGTCCGTAGACTCTCAGTGACCGGCGCCCATGGGGACTGGCAGACACTGGGTGGATGTCCCCGGCACGCTCGGGCAACTGGCAAGAACTCAGGGCTTCTCTGTGCCGGTGGCTTGAGTCCCGGTTCCCTGGAGCTGCACCCACATTTTCAAGCAGAAGCCACCCCCCTTCTGAAAGGCACTCGGCCCTGGTCCCTCCTCCTCGCAGACGATCCTTGTCTGTAAGGACAGCTCCTAGTGGGCACAGGTGGCACCGACCCAGAACTCCTCTTCCACCAAGAACCGCAAAGAGCCCAGTGACGCAAGGCGGTGAGAAGGCAGTTCGCTGAGGGGACACCCCAGTCGGCAGCGGCGGGGCCCCCCAGGCCGGCCCCCCCCCCGCTCCCCGCACACCAGAGCAGAGTGACGCCCCGCCCTAAGTAAGTTCGGGAACCACTACCATTGGCCACAACCCAGGGAACTGACCAGGCCCTTCCAAAGCCATTCGTTCCTGTCCTCAGCACTGTGAAGTCCCGGAGTCCCCGCGGGGACCTTTGTGGGGAGATGGAGGGGAAATGCAAAGGGAACCTACTGTACTCAGTTGCAAAGTACACGTGTGTGTGTGTGTATGAAGTGTGTATGAAGTGTGTACACACACACACACACACACACACTCTCCGCTCCAACAATGAAGGTACTACGTGTAGCAGCACGGAACGTTCCGCCGGCATTTCTCCCCCATGGCTCGCCTGTTAGTAATTAATTGTGAAACCCCTTTGCCGAGTTCTTGTTTGTTTCAAAGTTGGGAAACAAATGGGTTTCCCTGGCAGAACTGAGTCCATAAATGGTTTATGTAAGTGAGAGACACGAATTGAATTTGTCCCAAGAACATTTTGTCACAGTTAGGACAAGAAACTTTGCCCACATCAGCCAGAGCGTCTGCCCGAAGGGGCCTGCAAGCCCGCCGGTGAGTTAAGGACATGCACTCGACTTCTACTCACCCCTTGGCTAATGTTGCTATGCCAACGTCGGTTAACTTCATCCCCACACCTGCGGGAAGAGAGAGCAGAGATGGGGTTTGTGTTACACGGGGCTGCCCAGAGAGGACAGACAGCCCCTTCGCAGGGAGGGCGTGTGACAGCCCCCGTCACCCCCCTGCCTGCGTCGACACACACTCTCCTCCTCGTGTCCATCAGCAGGGGCCTCTTTCTGTCGAGGCTGCCGGCCTAACAGACACACATCTGGCATGATGTGGGGGGTATCTGGGAAGGCAGGGGAGTCCTGCCTCTCCAGGGTGGTGGCTCTGGGCACTTGCTCCATCTCAGTGTCACCATTGCAACCTAGTAACAGGCCTTTGACGGCAGGGCAGGGGGTTCCTGGTGCTGTCCCTCCAGTCAGTCCGGCCTGCCAGGCTCCAGGCCTGAGTCTCGCCTGCTCCTCTCTTGTCCCTGATGCTTGTCCTACTTAGGCCCGGCTGGGGTGGCTGTATTTCAATGGCCAGCAACTGGCCTGCCCACTGAGGAGCCTGGCAGCTGAAAACCCAGTCTGGGCTGTGGACGAAGGGACCAGCATCCTGCCCAAGCCCACCCTGAGGTTCCACCCGATGGCAACTTGGTTCCCTGGGTCCCCACTCCTAGGAATGCTATTTTTGGAGGCTCAGGAAAGGAGCGAACAGGGTTAACACCCCGATTCAGCGGCGTGGGCTGGTCGTCAGCCAGCAGCCACGGGCCTGCTTTGCCGCAGTGCACCCGTGAGCTGAATGAGACTTGGCACTTGGGGTGAGCCAGGGAGCACTTCAAAAGCCTCCCTCACAGCTGGCACTGAGTCCATCTCATTCTCTCAAAGCTGCTAACAACAAGAACATACGTAGAAATGCTCCCCGTAGCTTTCATCAGAGGGACTGAGCTTTAAAAAAGAGAAAAGAGAAAAAGAAAAACCACCAAATTGCGGAAGCCCTCTTTGGACGTCGCGTTTCGTGGAAGGTCGTATTTGAATCACAGCTCTAAGCTGCACGGAAGTCCAACGTTAAAAGCCATTCGGCAAAAGGCCTTGCAGCTTGGGAATTGCTTTTTTATCGCTTCTCACAATTACCGGCTGTCACTTACAGGTTAGAAAAATAGAATGTAATCTTTAAAAGGAAATGTCTCTCTCTCGGTTTAATAATCTGCCAGCAATTCAACCAAGGTCATTAGGGGTCTCTATAGGATAATGATTTCAATTCTATCACGCAGCTATTAAACTGAGTTAGGGGTACTAGTCATCTACAGGTTGTTTCTGATGGAGGGAAGGAAGTAGGCAGCATTCTGCGCTCGTTCTCCGGAGTTTGAGTTATTGGGTCTCTTGGGTGACAGCCTCTCAGGAGCCCTAGGGGTGTCACAGGTGTGCAGGTCTCAGGGCCGAATCTCAGGCTCGACTTTCACCCCTCAAGACTGCAGGACCCGCCACAATCCTGTTCGGAGTCTGAGAAGGTCAGGGCTGAGTTCGGGTTTGTTTCTTATTATTTCATCCTGATTCCAGTGTCTCAGTAAAATTATAAAATAAGTAATCCATTGTTCAGAGAATGGATGTCCTGTCTTGTGCCATAATGATGATGACAATAAAAAGGTGTCCCAGCAGCAGCAGCAGCAGAGGGTAAATAAATACCGTTATGAAACACCACATTAAACCACACACATCATTTGCAGGGAGATGGAATATTCCACTAGAGCTGTTTACTCGTGCCTGGAGACCGAACTAGCTATGTGTGAAGTTCCAGGGTGTCGCTTTGCAGTAAAAGAACGATAGTTAATGCGAAATGAACTCTGAAGGAGAGGAGGGGAGGGAGCGTCAGTGATTGCACAGCGGAGTCTGTTAGCATGGATAGCTGTCTGCTGAGACCCCATCTGTGAGTGGGAGGCAGGGAGGCGCCTCTCTAAGCCAGTGGACATGGCTGCCTTCAAGTTGCAGGCCAGACCCCCCTGCAAGACTGATGTCGCCCGCTCCCACTGGCCTTCAAAGAGACCCTTACGGGAGCCTTTCATCTCAGGAGACACTGGGAAATCTCTCACCGATCTGTACGTTTGTGGGTGAGTGCAAAGAGCTTCGAGTCAGAAATCCCGGGCTGGACTGTTGGAACCCCCCGGCCTCATTAGCTGAGTGACAGCAGGCACTTAAATCACTGTCTCGGGGCCTCTGTTTTCTCATCTGGAAATTAGGGATCATCACAGCTTCTTTGCAGGGTTATTTTGAAGATGAAACAAAAATAACAGGAGAAAATGAGTGCATCCAGGAACTCGTGACATCCCAGAAAGGCCTGGAGTCTAGTTCATCACAGTGTGGCAGTGCCCACCTCCTGGTTCTGGTGACACTAGAGCTCTGTAAGATGTTGGCAGCAGGCGAAGCTGGATGAAGGGGGCACAGGGACCCCTCTGTACGCTTTTACAACTTCTTGTGTCAATAAACTTTTTTTAAAAACAGCACTTACTATGTGTCAGTGCTTCGCTGAATGTTTTCCTATCTGTGTGGACAGAGCTGACGCCATCGTGAAGCTAATCTGCCACGTTAACATCTGAGTGAGTGAGCCCCGACTTTGACAGCCCGCCATCCCTGTGGATTCTGGAATGGGTACAGGGGTTACAGGCTAGTCGTTGAGTTTCCGTTGTCCCTTTCTTTGGGACAAGGTACCCTAGATGTTATCTATCTCTTAGGTCATCCTGACACCAGGGCCTGCTGACATCGGCCTTTCGGTCTTCCTCCAACCACCCATGTACTCCTCTGGGAGCACAGAGGTCCATCTCCAAGGGAGGAGAAAAGGAGGTGGTCTAGGACGGGAAGGCAGTGGACAGCTGACCATCTTTCTACTGCCCAAGACAGCACTGCCTGGAGGAAGTTCCCTGTTAGGTCTATAACCACCGAGCTGGACCCGTCTGCCTCATTCTCCGGTCTCTCAGCCCCCTGAGCATTTGGGGGCCACACTGCGTGCGCAGCCTTTACACGGAGCACTGTGTTGTGTAACCCTCAGGATAACCCTACGCGAAAAGTCCTGAGACCCAGAGAGGTGGGTCATTTGCCCAAGGCTAACCGCTAGGAGACAGAGGGACAAGGGGTCGGACCCCAAGGTAGCGTTGCTTTTCATCACCACGTTATTACTGAAAAGCCTTAGGACCCTAAATGCCTGGCCTTTAGTAGGCATACAGTTACAGTTCAGCGTTTTCTTAACAGCACGGGTATTTGGGAAGGAAGGCGGATAGGAAACCCCTGTGGGAGAGCTGCTGGTGCCCCACCCAGCGCCCTCCCACTAACCACTTCCGTGCTCACCGGCCCCACCTCCAGGTGCCACCAGCAGCGTTTCTTGCCCCGAGATCTTTCTCTGGTCACAGGAGCCTGCTTTGCTCAGGCCCACGTGCAGCTGGTACGTGCAAGGGGGTTAACCTCCCCACCAAGAGGAGCCTCCCGTGGGTCACCACAGGGGGCTGGGATATAAATCCCCCTGCTCCCCTACTCCTGGGTGCAATCACTATGAGAAGTGTGTTTTGTAGAGGCTCCCAGAGTTCCCCCAGCAGGCGTGAGCTTCGGACGCCCACAGTGATAACTGGCTGTGGTATAAGGCACCCTACTGACTATTTCCGTCTCCCAGTTACACGTGTTTCCTGGAATCCCCTCCCAAATATGTGTACTTGAACACTGGTGTGCCGTAAAGGATTAATGTGGCCCAATGAAGGTTCAATCCTTGCCCAACTCCTGGGAGATCATTTCTCAGCCCTTGGAATGACCTGCTCCATAAGACTGTCTTTGTCCACCTGGGGCCTTGGGCCATGTGGTATCAGCTGGACCTCTGAAGAGGCTACAGACTAAGGTCAAGCTCGTGGGCAGTCAGTTGGGCCTATGTGATGGAGCCCCCCCCCCCCCAACAAATCTCTGCTCACCAAGGCTCAGGGGAGCTTCCCCCATTGGCGGTTCTCTGTGTGTGTCACTACATGTTGTGGCTGGGAGAGGTAAGCACTGTCCCCAGGACTCCACCAGGAGAGGACAGCTAGGGGTTCCCGCCCAGCCTCTCCTGGGTTCTGCCCCATGCACCCCTTCCCTTTGCTGATTTGAAGCTGTGTCCTTCTGCTGTAACAAACTGTAACCATGAGTGTAGTGGCTTTTCGGAGTTCTGGGAGTCCTTCCAGCAAATTAATGAATCTGAAGCTGGCCTTGGGGACCCCCAAGCTGCAATGTGCCTCAAGGCTGTCTCTGTGGGAAACCTAATTATGACATTCCCATTTCATACAACAAATGTATTCCTTAAAAACTGTGCATATAAATTGAAAACATGCTGTAAATTCACTGGGCAGTGTGAAATCTAAAGTAGGCGTGAAAGACCGTGTCACCATTAAGAACGAATGACCACATCTTAATTAATTCCCTGGCACATCCAGATTCTTGTGTACACTTCTGAGTCTGTGCCTGCTGAGCACATCACAGTAAAGTCAATCTCCGGGTGCCTGTTGTAACGGGAAGGCATTACTGGCGTGAATTATTAAAATGTACCTTGTATCTCCATTTGCTGGTCATGTTAGGCTCCTGCATCACACCTCGTTTCTGATGGAACATCAGAACACCTTCTGCTGCTGACGATGCTTCATGCACCCAGCAGCCTGCTCCCTCGCCTCTGCTCCCCAGCTTCGGGAGCATCCCAGCCCCCCAGCCTCCCCCGAGCCCGGGGCCGGCTGCCCCCCTCACCCTGCATGTCCGTGACCAGGAGGCAGCCACCGGTCTTCTGGTACACCCAGTGCTGGAAGGTACAACACTTCTGACCCGCCTCCGATTCTCTTCTCAAGAAGTTGATCTCCTTCCCATCCCTGATGGAATACTTCACGAATTCTCCAATCAGCTCTTCCTCCACTGTTGCATACGGGATGTTATTCTCAGGTCGATGGATGAGAAAGATCGGAATGATCCTGGAAGGGAGGCGACATGGGCACACACACGTTCCCGGGTGGGAAGAGAGACTTCAAGGGCACTCCGTCTCACCTGGAGTATCGGGGCGCTGCAGAGTGAGCCCCCGGGCTCCAGCAGACTTAGACCAAAATGCCCCCAATGACCATGGGCAAAAGGATGTTTCTGCTTATTTGTTCCTAGAGTTGGCCAAAACTCCTCCTTGGGAATGAAGCTTAATTGCTCGTGTATAAATGACTGTCTCATCACACTTGGGTCTCAGTGACCCATTGTCACATAACTGAATCCGTCTATCTGTCCATCATGTATCCAACCCACCTTCCTCCCTCCTCCCCCCCTCCCTCCCTTCCAACTCAGTCAACAAATACTCCTTCAGTGGCTTCTGGGTGTCACACAGTCTCCCAGATGCTGTCCCAGAAAGCAGCAGTAAAGAAAACAGTCTCTGCTCTCATGGATCTTACATTTACGTGAAAGAGGCGGGCAGTAAACAAGTTAAGGTACAGTCCACGTGCTGTGGGAAAAAGAAAGCAGTGGGGAGCAGTGCAGGGGTTGGGAAGGGGCTGCTATGGTACGTGGGAGGTCAGGGAAGGCCTTGCTAATAATGCCCCTTTGAGCAGAGAAGAGCAGGCAGTGCTGGTGGGGGGCACGGGGCCACCTGTGCCAAGAGCCTTCCACATAGAAGCACGACAAATGGAAAAGGCTCTGGGGCAGGAGCGTTCCTGGCCGTGTGCGAAGGACAGTGAGGGGGCCAGTGTGGCTGGGGTGCACTGAAGGGGAGATGGTAGTTGGAGTGAGGACAGGCTGGGGATGGGAAGCCAGCCCTTGCGGGGTTCTGGTTGGCCCTTAGAAAAACTCTGTCCTTGGTATTGAAGTGGATGAGAAGCCACCAGAGAGTTTTGGGCAAAGGAGTGACATAATCAAACTTCTGTGTCACAGGGGTCCTGTTGCCACTTGGTGTGGAACAGACTGTGAGGGCAGAAGCAGGGAGACAGTGAGGGCGGCTGTGCTGCGGTCGTGATGGCAGCTGGCTGCGGACACGTGAGCAGGTCCCGAGCGCACCTTTCAGCGCTAACCCCTCCGCTGTCATGCCACCCTCACTGATGACTTCATACCTGCTCCACTCGCTTCGCACCGCCCACACCTCCACCCCCAACCTCACTCTCAGCTGGCGACCTCGCTTCCTGTTTCACTGCGAGAACTGAAACAATAAGAAGAGGACTTCTAAAAGCCGCCGCCCCACATAGTCCCACCTCCAAGGTCTGCGCCCTGTCCTCCTCCTTCCCACCCCTCCTTCGGGTGAACCCTCCTTGCTCCTGCCTGAACCATCTCTCCCACTGGTGCCTGCATCCCCGCCCCTCTTAAGTACTCAAGGATATTGCTGTAGCAATTGTCCCCCCCGCTTCAATTTTCCCCTCTACAGAGTCATTGCCAATGGCATAGCATCATGTTGAAGTGTCTCTGTACAGCATGTCGACTGCACAGCCCACTTCAAGTCCTGACTCTCAGTTAAGACGACAACAGTCCCAGGCTCACTGTCTCCAAGGCCTCCCCTTCCACCCTCTCTTGAACCCACTCAAAGAGGCTTTCCCACTAAGAAGCTTTGGTCAAGGGCCCCATGAGCGCCATGTTGCTGAGTCCAATGGTCTCTTCCCAGCTCTTGTCTTACTTGCGCTCAGTGGCACTGGACACGATGGCTCTCTCTTCTTTTTGAAACACCTGCCATGGTTTCCAAAATCTCACTTCCTCTTGGTTTTCCTCCTGTTTCCTGGGTACCACTTCTCCTGCCTGCTGTAGTGGTTCCTCCTTTCTCCCCAACCTGGGAACCCTGGCACGCCCTGGGGCCGCCCTTCTCTCTCTCTGTGCACACTCCCCAGTGACCTCCTTGCTTTAAGTACAATTTGCATGTCAACAATTTCCACATTTCTATCTCCAGCCCAGACCTCTGCCCCAGGTTCCCTGACTCACATTTCCAGCTACCTACTCTCCATGTGCCGTCGATGAGGCATCTCAAATATAACACGGCAAACATTATCCTACTCGTTTGCTCCCAAATCCTCTATCTGCCACATCTTGGTGACTGGCACATGGAGAGTAGGTAGCTTTTCATTCAACAAATATGTACCGAATAGCTTGTGCCAGAATCTCAGAAACTCAGCAGGGAAGTGGAGATGAAAAAGGCAGGATTCCTGCTTTTCAGGGGCAACCCCTGGAGCACTGAACCCCCAACTCCGAGCTAATAAAGACAGGCAGCAGGCTTTCCAGGTGCAGTGTGGCTGACCTGAGTTGTAAAGACCATGTGGAGATAAGCTGGCAGAGCAGGAGGAAAATGGCAGGGCACACCAACGAGCCCATCCCCATCCCCTACATTTCGGTACCCCATAACTTAGTTTCTCCTGACCCATGCACAAGCCGGTCCGAATCCCACCTCCTGTGCCTCTCTTCACCCCACCCTGCCTGGACTGAAGCTTTCCTGACACTTCTCCCTGAGTCCCACCCCAGTGATACCCTGCCTGCAACCTCCCACTCCCGAACAGTTTCTCCAGCACTGGACAGGAAGTGATGTCACAACCAGCCACTGCCATTTGCCACTGGGCAAGGAGGTAACTGCATTATTTCACAAGTATCTTGCAAAAGGCTCTGTATGAGTCCACCTCACCCACTGGAGGAGAAACTGCACACAGTGGAGTCAAACCACAGCCTACAGGCCAAATCCAGTCCGATACCGGTTTGGGTCCAGCCCACAAGCTAAGAATGACTTTTACAGATGAATATTTGTGATTGATTTGTTCATACAGCACAGTAACTCTGAACCCCAGTGACTTTACAAAGTTAGCAAAATATGATGCAAAAATCTTTCTCATTCCTCTCATTAGTAAACTTGTATTACAAAACAATTATATTCAATTATTATTACATTTTAGAATTCATCAATAAAGATCGGTTGATGTCGCCTCTTGGCCTAAAACCCAAAATAGTTACTATTTGGCCCTTTACAGAAGAAGTTTGCCAACCCCTGGGCTCAAGTTTTGTCTTCCGTTGGTTACTGTCATCTTACCCTTGATTCGCGCTCTCTGCCCAAGACCACACTCGTGTTCCTGTCTCCCCATCCTTAAAAACAACCATCATCGCATTCCTTTGATGGGACTGCACCCTCAGATTGCATTTGCTTCCTTCACTTCCTGAAGAACAACCTCCATTCATTTCTAGTCCAATTGACCTCATCTCCAATTCCCCCTTTGACCCAGGACCCCTCATTTTACAAACACCCTCACTTGATAAGGTCACCCACTCTCACCGCTTTGGATTGCTCCCTGGGATCCTTCTGCCACATCCGACAGCGTTAGCTCCTCTGTCCTGATCACCAATTCCCTCTTCTCTGACACAGCACACCGTATTTTATTTACGTAATCTGACTAATTGTTTGTAATAGTCTCGTGTTCTCCTACATTTGCCTATTGTTTAAACAATGTAATATCCATGAGAAGAGATATCCTTTCTTTTCTGTTGAACGTGATAGATACACTTATTGAATCTATCCATTCACCCATCCATATACACATTTATTTAAAGAATATTTATCAAGTATCTTTCTGCACGCCTCTGGGGACCCAGTGAAGAACAGAGTCGCAGCCATGCAGGCTCTCACAGCTTACAGACAGAGACACCAATTGAAATGCTCATCTTACTGGTCCTTCTCAACCTCTCGTCCCTCCAGGCCCCCCAAGTCCCCAACAAGTCAGAAGTGGAAATACAAGAGAGGGTGAACACACTTACTCAGGCACTTCCCCAAAGCCTTCCAGGGGCTGTGCTTCAGCAGCATAGATCTTGGCATAGTATCTGGCAGTATTTTGCACATAGCATTCCTATGTCACCCAAACACATGGGAAAAACAAGTGATTAGAGGAAATTCAGAGCGTTGCTTGGTAAAGCCAATCAGATCTTCCAATAGAGATCTAGCCTACGGATTCCCAATCTCATCCCCTGGGTGGGGGCACAGAGCAACAATTATTGCCCACCTAGAGGTAGTTGTCCACTTACTCAGAGAAGCTCTAAGACCTGAAGGAACTCTCCAGGTGAAAGTCAAGTGGTCTCTGGGACCAGGTGTCCCTGAATTATAAATTTGTACAACCGCATGGCTGAAGTTCATCCCTGAGCTAAGGGGACTGGCCCTTTGGCAGAATGTGAGACGGAGCGTGGGACTTGCTGGGTTCCCCACGAGCGCTCCCATCTGAGGTTCTTCTTCAAAGGTGTAACTTGAGTTGTAAACAGTAAACACCTGACAAGATTGTTGGCTTAGGAAAAGCAAGTTGGATTCTACTTTCTACTCTGTAGGCCCTTTCTGAGTGGGAGTCTGGTTGCTGGGGGAATTTTTCATGACTGGGCCAGATGGCACTTAAGACGTGAAAGAAAAGAAAAAAGAAGGGTAAATTTGGAGGAGAATGAAATACAACGGGCAAAATCCTACTCCTGGAGAAGAGAGGCTGCCCTCGTGGACACCAAGTCCCATGTGACCCTGCCCCATCTGAGAGAATCACGGATGGTTCTCTCTTGTCAGCACCCAGGCATTTATCTAGGTCTAATCGATTCCTTCTATAGTAAAAATTTTAAAAGGGCAGCTAGGTTGTAAAAGAGGTAGACCCAGCTCTCCTGGTGTCAAGAGTGAAATGCATGGACCAAGGTGGGGGGAGGGGCAGGGAGAGAAGCTAATGCTCATCTCCTCCCTACTCTTCCTGCAAGAGGACTGTGCTTCAGTAACATACAGAGGTGGGAATTTAAGCTGGAGACTTGGGTCCCTCGTGGCTTATGGACACTGAACCAAACTCAGGAAGTCAGATGTCCTAACTATATCCCACCATGCCTCCTCCATCCAAAACAAAATGCTCCAGAAACTGCTCCTGATTTTAGCTGTCCTTGGGGATCCCAGCATCTAGTATGGCTTAGAGCCCCCACTTTCTATACCATCCTGTGTCCAAGTAGATTCAAGGCCTCAGGGATCTCATGGGGATTCCTAGGAACAGAAATGATCTCGGTCCAGGTCAGAGTGGTGAGGTGTCTCCAGACATAGGCTGAGTCCCATCTGGCCAAGACGTTATTCCGGGGAACTGAGGCGGGATTCCCAGCATCAGCCTTAATCCAGTGGCTCACTTACAAACACACCCCGAAGTGAGACCAACACCTTTTTGCAGACAGTCCCATCAGTTCCAAGTCTGATTATCATGGGTCCCTCTCACACCTCAAGTGACACCTTCAGGGCAGCGAGTTTGGACCCACCTGGGCAGCGAGTTTGTAGTTTCTCTGGATGAGCTCATCATTGTTTCTGGTCCCATAGGCAACGGCATTGTGCACCTTGAGCACACAGGCGTGGCCAGGCTGGAAGACGGGCATGAGGCCTCGCATCACCTTGCTCCGGAAGGCCTTTCGGTGGACACCTTCTCCAAAGTGCAGCTCCTCTGTGGCAATCTGACCTCGCAGGTGGTCCCCAAAGTAGCTGTCACGGAGGAAGTCTTCTTTAAAGATGAGCTGGCTGAATTCAATCTCTTCACATCCTAAAACATAGCTCAACTTTAGCTGTGCACTACATCCTCCTCGATGGCCCATCTCCCCCATCTCATCTTCGAGCTCTGCCTCTGTGCGAAGTTAAGTGTGGTTTCCCCTTTCTAGGTTCTACACGTCAACCTCGTCACTGTGCCTATGTGGGAGCACTGGTTAGCCAAGGAGCAGGACTGGGGGATATCTGAAGATCAGTGTGAGGCCCCAGTGCATCACGTAAGAGGGGGGTAGATCAAGTGGAACAGAACTGGGGAGACTGGAAAAAGAACTTTGGACATATCTGGAAGATACAAGCAGAACCATGAAAGGTAATTAAAGGTATGTCGAAAAGATGGGTGAAGTGTAGAAGAGGGAGCACCGGTGATAAGATCTGACAGATCACTAAGCAAAATAAGCCAGACAGAAAAAAACCAAGAACCATGTGACTTCACTCACATGAGGAATATAAAACTGAAAGTAACAAAGAAACAAAAACTCATAGACACAGTCAGTTTAGTGCTTACCTGAGGGGAAAGGGGGAGGGGTTGGGAGAGGAGGGAGGGGGAGTCACATACATGATGATGGAAGGAGAGCTGATCTGGGTGGTGAGCACATAACAACACACAGACAATGCACTGTGGAATCGTACACCTGGGACCTGTGTAATTTTTGCTAACCAGTGTCACCCCAATAAATTTAACAATATAAATTAAATAAATAAAAAAGCTCTGATAGATCAATGTTTCTTATCCTTTTTTCATCCTTTTTAGACTTTTCCCCCTAATTGTCCCCCCATAAAATTTTAATGCCACAGATGTACTCTACATGAGCCTATGTACATACTGTATGCATATCTGTGCTTTATACACAAAAAGAATGTTTTCCTGCCTCCCCAGAACCCACTCTTGCCCTTTGGGGGTGCGATACTGCCTCTTGAGTGGATAACTATAAGAAATAGGCAGGCAACAACCAAACCGAAACAAAACAAAATATATAAAAAAGAGCTGCCTTTGGGGGAGAAATTGAGAAAAGGTAGAATGATTTTAGATTTCTTGTAAAAAGAAGAGTAATTTTTTGTTTCCTAGTCGCTGTTTCAGAGTCGATTCTGCACATTTCAGACAATAGTGGATTCGATCAGAATGTTCCATTTTAAACTGGAGATGCCCAAGTCACACCGCCGACTGTCCAAGAGACGGGTAAACCAACCCATCGCAGGCCTTTCCTCTGAGCACCCTGAGTGCCACTACCAAGCTCTGCTGGTTTGTATTTCACTTGAACCATCATCCATTTTGGATTTTCCCATAAACTTTGTTTTATTAGTGTATTATTTAGAAACCAACTTCTAAAATGTTATTTGTTCCTCCTCTAAGCTATCAAATTAACGAGATGTTTATTTGGTGAGAGAGAGCCCCCCAAATAAAAAAAGTGATAAAAAAGTCATTTGAAGCGTCTTCATCTGAAGGTGCAAGGGAAAGCGGGGGAAGGTATGGCCTCCCTACCCCAGGAGTCACTGAAACTGGAACCCCCAGTCTCAGGAAGAAGAAGGTGATGTCATCAGGGTATAGACCCAAGCCCTGTGGTTGGGGTCACAGCGCTACAACAGGAGCACCATTTTCACCAGGGGGCCAGGAGCTTATCCCCCAGGCTCTCATTCCTGACTGACAAAAACCTTGAGAAATGAGTTTCTGCAAACCTACATTAATGGGGTTACAGCAAGTATGTGAGGTGAGACAGCCAAGCAATGCTAAGAACCCAAGGAAGCCGAGAAACCCTTCTTCCAAAGAGGCTTTTGTTTGGATACTCGTATTTTGACTTTTGGGGAGGAGGGCGCAGAAATGGGGGAAAGATTTAAATTTATACCACAAGTACCCTACACAGTAAAGACAGGCATTTAGCATTTCCGTGGGTTTGAGGAGAGTGGACATTTAAGTTTGTTCATTTTAGATAAATATCAAAATATTTCCTAGAGCATTTCGAAGTCAAGATTCCAGCTCCTTGCCTTTAACGTACTGAATGTTACTGTACCTTGATTGCCTTTGCTGTCTTGTTTTCACAAAGATTTCAGGGATTTGCTTTAAAAATGAGCATATGTGATAAATCATTAAGGTGCTAAATCAATTGTCAGAGTTTTATTCATCTTTCCCCTAAAAGTGACCAGGGGCCGTACACCGTGCTGAACGCCATGCAACATAGGGAAGTGTGTCCCAGCCCACATTCTCATGTCACATTGACAGTTTAAAATTGGTCACGGTGCAAGTATTTACACCGCAGAAATTGGAGAACTCTATAGTTCAGGGCTTTCCCCACCTGTTAAAAATTCCCAGAACACTACTGGGTGGAAGTGCACACGTGTGTGAGAGCAGGTAGTTTTCCGTAACAGGAAATACACCACCAGCATGGAGTCCACCAAACTGTCAGTGAGTGGCCCAGTGACCGCGGGAGGGTTCAGGAGCAGCTGTGAAGCTGTCGCTACACCGGGTGTGCACCCAGGGTCCAAGGAAAACGCCAACACCCATCTTGTAGGTGAATGGAGCGACTCTCCAAGACACCTGGCCCTCTTGGGGAATCTGCTCAGCTAGGCAAACTGAACCATAAATTGAAGAAACAAAACATGCTGTGTACGTGTCAGAGGCTGAAAACCCCCATTTAGATGTGGAATGCAAGCCCGATGCTTAAAGAGAAAAATCTGACCCCAAACCCCACCTCCAGCTGTTGCCAGTCCGTCCTGGTTCCTAAGTGATGCACTTCCGGATGCGCGCACCCCGGTGGGCTTACCACAGGCCTTCCAATCAGGCCGAGATGGCGCACGAATTGTTACTCATTTCCGTCATTCCTGGGCTCTCTCCTACTTGGTGAGGAGAGTCCTGGAATGTTGCTTCTACCATTGACTCCAGGAGCAATTTCATGCATCCCAGTGGACACATTCCCCCTGACGTCCAACCCAGATTAGCTTACCTTCAATGTCCTGGTGACTCGAAAGTTGTTTGAGGACTAGAAAAACATACAGAAGAGAATGCCTTCAGTGCACGTGGATACTCTGGAGCTGGGGGCTCCCGTTTGAAACACGAAGGCTGAGGTTTACCTTCAGCAGTGAGGTTAAATTCAGCAGTCACTTTCCCACAGCTGTTCTTGAGGGAGCAGTGATAGAGGCCCTGGTCCTTCTGAGCGGCTTGAACGATGACCAAGGACACAGTGGAGTTGTCTCCTGCACTGCAGTGGGGGGACAGTAACATTGGCATGCATCACCATTCTGAATTGCATTTTTTTCCTGACACCCTTCTGAAGAAATGGCCAAATGCAGAAAGGGCTGAGCCGGAGTGGAGCTGAGCTGGGGAGACAAATGCAAAAGGAGCCTGTGCCATGAGCACGATCTGAGTAACACCTCTGAGAACTCAACTGGCTGGAAGGAACAGCATGGGGACGTCTCAGAAGACCCCATCATCTGTGACCAGCCCCAGGAAGCTGGGGGTGGCAGTGGGGGAGGGTTGGCAGCACCCATCACACAGCATCCAGTCTAGGCTGAGAAGTCATCGGATGTCCCTCCTGTGGCCAGCCAATGAGAACCCGCCTTCGTCAGCCTCCAGCTTGTCATTCCTGGTCATCAGGCAGGAATGTCCTGGCCTGTGCACCAAGACACTGCTCAGCTTTTGGCCAATCCATGCCGTGGGGACCAGGGCGCTCTGGTTACCAAGAAGGTACTGAGGCCCGAGGTAGCCCCGGAGGGTGCCAGCTTAAGATCTTCATGGAGCCAAGACATTGCGCGGGCCACCATGACACGGACATGCGGAGAGAGCCACCGCTTCCTTTTTCTTGGTCCCCTCAGATTACATTCTCCTTTCCTTAGTCACAAGACAGTGTCCTGAACTTAATTTCCACACTACAGCCTGCTAAGGAAAAGTATCCGAACCTTGGGCACAAAAGCCAAAGGATGGTTGCATGTCCATTGTATGTCACTGTTTATGGGCTCACCCCAGGAGAATTAAATTACAGGAGGATGCTCCCATGCTTTACTTTGCTGTTTACTATTTACATAAAATGCTCCCAGACACTTTTAAGTTGGAACTTGTAAGCTTCTGTCCAGGGGAAAAGATCACCCCCAAGGTTTCAAACATTAACCAGCTTTGTGTATGTTTGCAAACCTATTTCAGCATTCCTTTGCCCGATTGACTGTATAACTCTCCTTGCTCAGATGCTCCTTCGAGCAGCTTTGCCATCTTCCTGATTCCCCATTCTTTATTGAACGGAAGAAGCTCTTTGCTACATGTTCCCATTATATTTGTCTGAGAGATTTTAACTTTTTGAAAATTACATCTTGACGAGGCAGTAAGATACTTCACGGAGGGGCATGTAAAGGAAACAATCACCTGAAATGAAGGGTGAAAGAAATTGGATAACATTTGAAATCCCACCTGATAAAATATTAAAAGATCTCTTGACATACAAAGGAATTATGACTCCCAGATATTCTCGAGTATTAGCATAAGAGGGCAAGTGGGTAGGCCTAAACCAGACAGTACGGCCAAGAAGAAATGAAGCGAACGTCACTAGGACTTGAAAGGCCTCGGCCACATACCAGTCAGTAGCATGCTACGAATGTCATGTGCTCCCTCGGGGGAGGTTAGGTTTTCTAACGACACCTCAAATGGAAAAGGTGCCTGAAAGATTTGATGCCAAGGTTCTGACCTCAGAACAAAGCTGTAGAAAATGCAGGTGAGTTGCATCTGGCTGATGGCTACAGAAAGTACTTTAAGTGACTAATTAGCACCTCTTTTTTATAACGCTCTGTCCTTGATTTAAAAACCAAGCTATTATTTCTCCATTTGATCTCGTCTTAAGTCATACATAAGACAAGCAGTGTAAGCATGACATTTTAGGCAAAGCTGTTTTATGACACCAATCACAATCCAGTTAGACCTTCTGAAATGATTTTATAGAAACGGAACTATAACTCAGACGTTCCGTAGTTGCACTGGGGACTTTGACTTCCAGACACATATTCCAGGCAGACATATTGGATGTAATTATACAGAAAACTCTCAAACATTCTCACTTTTTCGGTCTACTTGTGGCGAGATTAAGGGGTAGAGACATGTCCTGTGACTTGGGTCACTGAGCCTGGAACTCCTCAGGCAGAAAGGTGATTCTGAGGATTGTTTGGGGAACAGTAGTTTCCATAGAATTAGGTGCTCTGTTTCTAGAACAAGCCACACCTCCTCAGGTGTGTCAGTGAAGCTCGAGTTCACTTGAACAGCATTTAGTGCCAGGAAGGTGCTTTTGGAAGCCGTGGACCAGATCCATCCCACATGGGGTGTTCTTGGCAAGGACTCTCTCAGGGCTCCCCCGCCCCACTGTCCCCTCTAACAGCCCAGGGCCCCAGAAATAGGCTGGTTTTCCGTCTTAGACACAACTGCTTGTCACCCTCCATAGCAGCTGTTTTCAGCAACTGCAGAGATTGTTTTTCCCTCTTAATTTACCTTCTTTGCTTTGTTTGATCTTTGTCAGGTTAATGGGAATTTATGAAACAGGAAGCACAGCAAAATTCACAGACATACAGAAGACAGCTCTTTAATCCTGGGACCATACAACTTCACACCAGAAGATGATTTGATGTGTTCTCCAAACTGTAGTGAAAATGCAATGGTTCTAAAAGTTAAATTTTAAAAATGTCATTTAAAACCTTTTAAATGACATTTTTAAATGGAATGAAAGGTTTCCTGACTTCCTAAGGCCACAAAACTCAGTGGTGGCAGAGCCAAGGCACGAACCCACCACCCTTTTCCCTGTCCAGACACCTGTCATCCATATTTACTCTTCTGGGATACTGTGGGTATGGAATTTCGGCTTCAATTTTCCTTCTTACGTCCTATAATTTATTATTTTATTTTAGAACTACGCTGTGTATGAACAGGCAACAACTGTGCAAAGTCACCAGGGGCAAGTATCTCACCTTCTCTGCACCTGTGCTATTGGCTGGCCATCCTTTGTCCAGCAGATAGTAGACTCTTCATGAATTTCTGCAAACTGGCAGCTTAATGTCACATTTCCGGAGTGATCAGGGAACCTCTCGGCGTGGATCTTTTTTATTAATACCGGAGCTGGGAATGAGAGGGTAGCAGCTCAGTGTTCTTGTAACAGTTGTGCAGTTTTACAGCGGGCAAAAGACTTCCAAATTCCATCCCATTCACCTCTCACCACAAGCCTGAGACACAGGGACCATAGTCTGACCCTCAATTTACAGACGAGGAAACTGAGTGTCTGGGGGGACATGTGGCTGGCCTCAACAGTCAGAACATGAGCAAATCAATCTAATAGAAAATGCTTACTTTTCATTTCATAAAATTCATTGATTGAGGTCTGTGATGTACAAAGTGACATAAACTTGAAAGATTCTCTTTTTTTGTTCCTAAGATGGAGGTGGGGATTGTAGCTATCTCGTCATAGAAACTGGTTCAAATAAAGATGCTTTTAAATGATCTCCAGACAGTCCAGGTCAAAAGCAGAGCTGGGGGTGAGGGAGTAGCATCTGGATTTCCCAAATAACAGTGGTTAAGCTCCCAGATGTAAAAGGCAACATAACAAGGGTTAGTTGCTGAAAGACGTTCATCCGTCTTTTCTCTGATCACCATTGCCTTTGGCTGAAGGTGTCCTAGTGGATTGCAGTGATGTCTGCTATCAACTTTACTAGCAAAACTGAAGTGTCTACTTGAATGAAACAGGAGCAATAAGGAAACAGTTCCCAGAGTTGGGAGGACGCCTTTGATTACTGCTTTTTAAACCGGGAAAGAGCGCGCCACGTGCCGGGGAAAACACGTACTTACGCAGGGCAGCCACCGGGCGGCAGCACAGACGTCAGAACAGGACAGGCTGGCGGACCCAGCCAGGTGCTCGGAAGCGTTTGGCTGGCAGTGAGGTGACTGGAAATGTGGTGTCAGTTGATTAGAGACCAAGTTCCATAACTCCACAGCTTTGGTAGCATAAAGTGTTATATAATCCATAACCAAGACAAAAGCCATCAATACTGACGCTGTGCTCGCTCTAGTGCCTCAAATCCCCCTGCTGTGAAATAGTCGATGTGCTCAGTGTGCTCCCCATCGCCCCTTGGCTGCCGACAGACACTTGGATAACATGAGGCCTATTTAAAGGCTGATTTTCTTCTCAGGGAATGATAATGAGCTGCTTGGATAACACGTTCTTCAACTAGACAACAGCTGAGGGTATTAGCAATATTACAGGAGGGAGAGAGAAAATACACGGAGTATTTATTCGAGGCAAACTCCATTTCTGTTCATCTGGCCCAAGTGGCTCTCGCCGGCTGCTCCAGCTGTTGGGGCCCACAGTCTCGGATGCCTGGTCTCGTGCCTGGAGCAAGCCCACTCCACCTGGGACAAGTTTCCTCAAGGGCCCTTCTGACAGTAGGCGGTGGCAGCCTTCGTGGGTTATTTGTGGAGAACTAAGTGTTCCTAAGGATGCCGACCCGGTCCACGACCCGCTGGGAGTTCTGAACACAGAGGAAATTGGGGAAGGGCATAAAATGGGGGGCAGAATGGAATGAGGGTGATTGGGAGATAGGAAGCTAGCTGGGACAGGCCACGGGGCTTTGAAAAGACCCCTGTTTGACGGGCATAGAGCTGTGGTCCCCAACCTTGTTGGCACCAGGGACTGGTTTTGTGGAAGACAGTTTTTCCACTGGGTGGGGTGGGTGGATGCCTATGCACAGTTCACAGCAGGGTCCAGGCTCATATAACGATCTAACGGCCCCGCTGATCTGACAGCAGGCGGCGCCGTACCGCCAGCGATGGGCAGCGGCTGTCCACACAGAGGAAGCTTCGCTCGCTCACTGTGCAGCCCGGTTCCTAACAGGTCACGGACCCATACCAGTCCATGGCCCAGGGGTTGGGGACCCCTGGAAGAGAGGCAGCAACGCAGATGAAGCAGCTAAAAGGTCTGAGAGTGTAGCTGTGTAAAGCTTTGAATGTCAAAAAAAGTTAGTCAGTTTGTTTCATTTCTTTCAAAATCATCCAATTCATCCCCCACCCTCAAGTCCTACCCCACTAGGTGTCGGGTGCAAGAACGGCACCCCTCCCAGAACGCCGTCACCCTTGACTTTGACCTTCACAGTCGGGAGGCTGGATGGCAGCTGAGGTCAAACTGTCCGACAGCTTGTGGTTATTGGACACTACCCGAATGTGAATACCCACAGACAGCTTCCAAACAGATTGTCCTGGGTAGGCCGACACCTTGAATGTAGCCCGGTGAGACGAGGCTGACCAGACCTACCGTTTGAAACGCGGCAGGACCGTTGTTTCCTGTCCTGTTTAAAACAGTCCATCTGGTCAGCCTACCTCTGGGGTGAACCCACTTTTGAGAATTTTTAGAACTTCACTTCATTCTCCTGAGAGCCGTGTACACACTATTAACCTGGATGACGCCCTCCGAACTCTCCCGAGGACAGTTTGGTGTTTAATCCTTTCTGGACCAGGGCTGAGGGCCCGTTGGACGTGGATGTGGGAGAACAAGGACCAGCCTTGAAGTCTGATGGCTCAGAGGAGAAACCCCTCCCTTGGACCTCGGGGGACGGGGGGCGGGGGTAGCGCCCTGCTCCAGCACCCCAGGCCCCCGGCCCTGCTGCAGCGTCTTCTCTTCCAACCTCTACCGGGTTTCGTGGGAAGGAGCCAAAACATGACGTAAAAGAGGCTAACGTTCAGGTTATGGGATGGAAATTGGGGGCGAAGTGATTCCCCAGGCAAAGCAATGACAAGGTATCTGAGCAACAAGGGGTCTGAACCCTGAAATAACGACCTGGTGGACTTTAGACTCAGATAAAAGGGAGAGTGAGTTGGAAAGAAAGTTCATACTCAACTTTGAAAGGCAACCCCATGTTCAATGAAGCCATTTTTAATGAAAATCAATGACTAACGAGGAGACTCCCAAATTGTACCTACGTGCTTATTTCTGGGAATTCTACTTAGCGTGTGGTCTATTTAATTATGCTAATTAGCTACACTGATTAATGCTTCTGTTTATCTTTTAAAAATATTTTTTACAGGATAATTAAACAGAAGGGCATCTTAATCATGCTCCTTCAATTAAACATACCCACGGGCAGCCTGTATCAGTGGCTCTCCCCCAAGATCACCTGGGAACTTGTTGGACATGCAATTTCTTGAGCCCACGTGTGGAATCAGAAACCCTGGAGGTGCAGCCAGCACTGTTTGAACAAGCCCTCCAGGGGGTTCAGGGGCCATTGGAGTTTGAGGACCGTGGGCCTACACGCCAGGCCACTTGGTCACAGCCATAGCGGTGTCATCAGTGCCCACCTGATTGACATGCACCTTAATTGCAAAGGACTCAGGAGGACATGGGAACTCGACAGCTGGTCAACCAACCCACTTTAACAGTGAAAGAAATTAAGAGAGCCTCACCTTTTCCTTCTCTTTTGCAAGGCAGCTTTGGAGGGTCTTTGCTCTCATCTGTGTGTAATACGGATGTTTCATGTTTAGGAATCTTCTTAAGAAAGCTTGAGTTCTTTCTGGCACTTTCCTTCTCTTCCAACTTCAGCCTCAGGGCAGCCACCCTGGACAGAATTTTCTTCTTTACTCCCTCGGTTAAATATCCACTTCCTGCCGTTCCTTGCTTCTTCCTGAGCTCCTTGGACACAGTCACGGGGGCTCTGCCCGTCTTGGCTGCCCTGTGACCCAGCCTCCCCTCCCCTGACTCTCTCCCACGGCCCAGGGTGGGGCCTGGTTGACGTGAGTCCCGCAGTGTCTCAGGAGCTGTCCCTGATACACATTCTCCTGAAATGATTGCCAAAGTCATTACCGGAGAACCGGCTGCACTTGTGGGTTCAGTGTCCCCGGTTTGGGGCACCTTTATTTCAGGTTCCTCAATTCTGTGGCTGATTGAGAAGTCTGTGATGTTTCCTTCAGGAGATGAAGTAAAAGGCACCCAAGTAAGCCCACCAGGGGGGCGCAAGGGTTTCCCACCCTCGCTCACTAGAGCGCCCCTCTCCTCTGAGTCAGAAAGCGCACCTTGTTGGTTTCTGGGCTCCCGTAAGTCGCCCTCAGAGACATCATGAATTTGACCCATGGGGCTGTGCATATCAACTCCAACGGATGCATGAGGCATCGCGAGGCAGCTAGAGAGAGGTAAGGCGGGGGGACCAGAATCTGCGCTGTGGTTTAGGCTTTGCTCAGCCTGCCCTGAGCGCCTCCCACGGCCCTCTGGCTCTGGCCCCCCGCTGTACCCACTTGGAATTGCCTCCCCGCCTTCCTCAGGACTCGGGACTCGTGAAGCGGCCCGTTGCACCTCCACTTTGGCTTTGTCCTGTTGACTTCCACCAGCCTCCCCTCTCTCACTGGCCTCTTGGTTTCGATGGGTGGTGTTTTCCCTCGGAGTGGGTCCCCCACTCTGCAGTGGGCATGGGGCAGGTGAGATGGCAGGTAGGACACCCACCCTCTGGCCCAAGCTGCCACCCCTCGTGGCAGTCTCCTCTCCAACGACGCCCAGTGTGGACTGAGAAGGCTCCTGTGTCTCCGCCCAGCACCCCATTTCACCGATGGGATCTACAGAGGACTCCAGGATTTTCGGGTGGGTCAGACACCGTGGGAAGGGCGCGGGGTGACCCACGCTGAGCTGGCTCTCCTCTCGCTTTTCACTCTCGTTGTCAACTTTTTCCTGCCCTCCCGTTTCGGAACGCTCTGATAGCACATCTGTGCCACGTGATTCCTTCTCATCTACGGGGTCCACGGACGACTCCAGGAGCCTGGGTGGGCTCAGAGACTGGGAAGGATGGCCACACGAACGTGCACGGCCGGCCGGCCCCCCGGCCCCGTGGCCTTCTCCGTCCTCAGCCCGGGCTGAGCCAGACTCAGCCTGCGGACCGCAAGCCGATGAGGCTGCCACTTCCCAGGGCTCTCGCTCAGGCCCCGCGGCGCCTGCCATCCGCTGGGCAGGTGCAGCCACCACCCCCTCAGGAGCTGTGGCGCCCGCCTCTGGCTCCTCGCCCTCAGTGTCGCTCAGTCGCCCCGACGGACAGACTTCTGAAACGGGAGCCTCCAGAGCTGTCGTCTGCAGCGAGCTGCCTGCCTCCCCGTGTCCTGGTCCACTCTGCTTAGGCTCCTCCAGGAGGACATTAGGGAGCGATGGGTCACTACTCACAGCCTGACTGTCGTCTTCCACAGTGGCCTTAGCCACCACGGGCACGCCCGTCCCCAGGCCTGACCTCTGCCCTCCTTCCTCCGTGGAGTTTGCTAAGGAGCAGTCCCAGGGCACCAGGTTCACTTCCCCTTGAGCAGCTGGTGTCATAGGCCACCTTTCTTGGAAATGACCCTCAGAAAGAGAACCCGGGCGGCGCGGGCCGTCCTGCTGGACCCTGTGCGTTGTTTCAGTTCCTTTTCCTCGGAAGCTCTGCAGGCTCCCGTCGTCCGCTCTGCCCGTGCTCGGGCCCTCACCCCCGGCCTGGCCATCAGCGCGAAGCGGGGAGGAGCTGCAGGAGTCCTCGCCCTCTGAGAGCCGGGCAGCACAGGCACGGGCCCCCGGCCTCCCCGGGGCCAGGCAGGGGAGCTCGCAGGGAGGTCCGGGGGTACGACCCAACTGCACACTGGAAGGGAGGGGGGGAATGTTTGCGCCTGGTACCTGAGGTGAGCTTGCCTCAGGGCCATCTGCATGGCTGTTCCCAGCCATTGAGACAGGCAGGTGTTTGGCTGGGTGGACTCCAGTAGCAATGGTAACGGGTGATGTGCCCCCACTCTCCCGGGTCACCTGAAGACACTCAGGCTTAGCAGTTAATGGTGTTGGCTTCTCTTGAGGAAAGTTCACAGTTGAGCTAGGACTGGCTGCTGTGTCCGTGGCCTTCGGGGCACTGGCACTGGGGCTCCCATTACTTCCTTTTCCAAACCACACCAGGGAGTTCTTCTCAGAAGGTAGAGGCTGCCTGTCCTCGGGTCCCCCTGAGGGGCTGGGGCCCAGCCTCTCCTGGCTAGCCTGTCCTGTGGAGGCCATTGCGGACATGAAATGCTCCACAGTGGCTGGATTCTCTCCTGGGGCACCTTTACTGGCTTCCTGTGAAATGTCCCCAGTGGGGGTACTGAGAGGAGGAGGGGACACGACTGCATTTCCATTGTGGTCGCCCTCGCACGGAGACTGGGGAGGCTCAGAACCTCGTGTGTGGGGAAGAACCTCTGGTGTCTTGTCATCAGGGCAACATGAGTCGGGCACTTGGCTTTGGCTTCCTGCCAGCACTAGATCCATGGAGCAAATGCCTTGAGGGAAACATTTATCCACTGGGGCTCCAACAGGAGAATCCCTAGTGTCACATGCTCCTTGGTCACCTGCTTCAAGATGCTCCCTCACACACACTGCTTCTCTGCCCGTTGGCCCATGACACACAGTTTCCAAGGTGGGGACAATATTTGCGGAGACTGGGGAAGCAACAGAGAGAGCCTGTGGCTCCCCAGGGTCAGTGCTGCCCTCCTGGGGGAGATGAACTGAAAGCTCACAGCGGGACATCTGTGCATGATTGGGCTCTGGAAGCCTGAGCTCCTGTCCCGAGTCTTCCCGGGAAGGTCCAGATGCATTGTCTTCTCTGGCTTGGGCTTCTTCATGCTCTGGGCCCTGAGTACAGCTTTCTCTCTGCAGGTGTTGGGCCAGTGATGCATGCTCCTCGCCGATGCCTCCTAAGTTGGGAAGTGAGTTTGTCGTGGTCCCAGGAAAGGCCGACTGCTCCCCGGCAGGCTCTGAGAAAGCTGGCATGCGGCTGAGAGAGATGTTCTCCGTGCCCGTTTCCTGAATTTGCACCTAGGAAGACGAAAAGTGGTATTAATAGGATTGTTCCCGGGAGAGCCCACAACAGGGCATAACTGCAATGCCGAGTGTTAATCCTTGATGCCTGTAATCCTAGACAAGAAGCGTACATAGCAGGAATCATTGAAATCCGAACATTAATCCCCAAACTCACTCTGGTTATTAAAGCTTTCCTGGAGAAATGCAAATTTCAGCAACTATGTGTTCCAGGGGACCCTTGGTCACATTGCCCATTGTAAGTGAGAAAGCTCCTGACAATCATCATTTAATGATTTTTTTTCCTCTGTCCCAGGAAAAAAGATGGAAAGAAATTGAAAGTTAATTATTTTGATCAAGTAAGTCATAAGAGCTTGTGTGTACCTTTCCAGAAAGATGAATTTTTACACGATCATGACAAATGAAAAATGCAGTGCTTATGAAGTAGCACCGAGCACTCTGCATCCCAGATGTGCCAGCTTGCTGGTTAATAATGTTACTAAAAAACAGAGAAGCCCATCCTTTGAGGCCACCTATTATGAAGTAATAAGGTTATGACTGGCCATCAGCACTGCCAATCATTTCTGCTCCAAGGAGGTTATAATAACTTGGAATGCCACCCCCATTTTAAAATAGATGCCCTATGGCAGGCAAGCCATGTCCACAAGAAATAAAGGACCCAGGACTGCTTAGGTTTGGGGGAAGAGAAAGATAGAGACAGAGATGGAGGGAGAGAGAGGGAAGGGAAGGAGGGAGGGAGGGAGAGAGGGAGGGAGGGAGGGAGGAAGGAAGGAAGGAAGGAAGAAAAGAGAGAGAGAGAGAGAGAGAAGACTCTATCTCACATTGTGACGAGTGAACCATCATGTACTATGGGAATGTTCTATGATGCTGGCTATTGTTTAAGGAAGCAGCAAACTCTTTGACTAAATTCTTGTCTCTTGAAAGCTTTACCTCACCGATTATTTCAATACATATCAAAGTCATGCCCAGCCAAGGAGAGGGGAATTGCTGCTAGTTTTTGGCAAGCTTCGCCATCTCTGCCCCCGGGACTCCTGCTGTGGAGCAGCCACGATCCAATGTGCAGAAGGCGGGCTCAACGACGAGAGGCCAGAGTCTCTCTCCCAGTGCATGACCAAGGAGAGCTGAATGTTCTCGTGCACAGCGCAGCTCCAGAGTCCTGAGGCTCATTCCTTCCATCAGTCACAGGCAAGAATCATCAATCCCTTTATGTACTTGTGGTGGCAAACGGGACAACTGTGTAACCACAGCTCCTTCCAGACTACCCCAAGGCTGCCTATGGCCAGCAATGATTCATGTCTCCTTAAAGCTACCCTGATATTCATTTAACTCAGATTTTATTGGCATAAAAGTGCTAATTAAACAAGAAGAAATTTACTATGATTTCCTGTGCTATGAACTCCATGTGTGCTGTGACCATTCATCGATTCAACAAATATTGATTGAATGCCCCCAGGACGCTAGGGAAATCACAGGCGATGAGGGTGCAACGCAGGCAAAATGCCCGTGGGCAGGGACTCCTGTTCTGTGTTGTATTCAAGGCCCGTCACACGGTTGGCCCCTATCAGGTGCTCCATAAGCACTTGCTGAAAGAAGGAGGAAGTGGGTGGGCCACGAACCGGGTGACACAGCTCTACCCAGCTGCACCCATTCAAACCCTAAATGTGAAGGCTTCGGACCCACCTGCTCCTGACGTCATCATACGCGGGGGCAGTACTGGCTCACACACTGCTGTTTCTAAAAAGAAAAATGGATTTACTCGCTTTCTATGTCCCTTGTCTTTCCCATCATATTAAACTGGAAAGGGGAAATGAGAAAGGTAATTCCCGGGAGATAGGAAGCAAGGGTTTCGAACAGTATCAAGGACTGTAACCCGTCCGTGGTTTTGCCTCTCCGCCTACGCGTCTATAGCACCTGTATAGAGTGTGCCTTTCACTTGCTATTTTGGATCAGGTTTTTCTTTTTTAATAATGAACTATAGCATAAATACACTGAACTATGAGGCATAGAGAGTGTGGGTAGCTTTCCCAGTCGTGATGTGAGGTGTGTGGGGAGACTGTCTAATCAAACACCCCACGGCGCTCCCTTGAGCCTTCCTCTCCTGCCCAAGTTTCCACACCTATGTCAGTCCTTTATCGTAAGGTCTTGCCCTCACCACACATCACAGTGCCAACAGACATTTGTGGATTAGCTGCCATGTTCAGAATTCTCTGCTGGGTACTGGACACATTTTTCCAAAGGGCTCAAGGCAAAAAGTCACTGTGTTACTTACTGGGATGTTACACACTCATGATTGCTTGCTACCATACAACAGAGTTTCAGGTTGCTGTGGAGAGGAGACTAACAACACCTGGAGAGGGTGAGGCACCGGGCAGGAAAGCTCTGGTTAGGGTGAGTTTGGTCATTGGAATACATCACCACAACCATGCTATCATGCCTCGATTTACAAAATAGCCATGTTTCTAGTAAGGTATCCTCACTCCTCCTCTCTCTTGCTTTAAAATAAAATCCTACTTTAAATGAGCCTGCTAACGCCCCACATGTAAAACGTGTGTGTGTGTGTGTGTGTGTGTGTGTGTGTGTGTGGCGAATCCTGGACTGTGTAAATTCAGCCACTTGGCAAACATTTACTGAGCATCTACTATATACCAAGCTCTGTTCTAAG
Organism: Lyroderma lyra; assembly: GCA_004026885.1. NCBI lineage: Eukaryota > Metazoa > Chordata > Mammalia > Chiroptera > Megadermatidae > Lyroderma > Lyroderma lyra. The sequence continues at coordinate 30,111 of PVJL010002642.1, forward strand.
TGCTAGGACACATTCGTGAGCATAATAAAGACTTCTGGCCTTTAGGAAGACATGTTCAAGTAACAAACCATATAATTAGTCCACTGCTGATGGGAAAGTCCACAAATTTGATTGTAACTAGCCAATGGGGTTCTCAGAGTGGAGCCTTGAACAGCCCACTGCACACCTGTCAAGGTTACAGCATCGGTTCCAAGGACAGGCTCCTCAGGTCTCATGCAGGGACCGGCTCACAGAGAAAGAGAAATGGCAGACTCACACCTTTCAAACAATCCAGACCTTTCTATTAGGAGCTCTCTTGGCTAAGTCATCATGAAAGAACTCCAACACACGATCCTCCTGATGCTCAGAGATTCTCTTCATGGAGTGAGCAGTGAGACTCAGTTTTGTTATGTAGGAACGTTGTTCTCATTCAGGAGAAAACAAGGGGGTTGGGGGGCTCCAGGAGGAAGCCCAGAGTGGTGCGTGGAGCGTGGCCCCGGAGGACCGGCCCCTGGGCCCAGCTCAATCCAATGTTGGGTCGTGGCCTCTCTGAGCCTGCGACCGAAGAGTAACGAAGCAACCAGAAAGCACTGCGGTGCCCCCAGGTGAGGGCAAGCACCGAGGGGGCACAAGGCGGAAGGGGCCGTCCCCGTGGGGGACGTCCGCTCAGGCCGCCGGAGGGCAGAGAGGTTGGCGGGTTGAGCCAGGCCAGAGCTGGTCTGGCACCACTGGGCGAGCACGAGGCCACCCCCGCCCGTGCAGGCAGGCGGGCGGTCTCCAGGCTCCAGGCCGAGGCCTTCCGGGTGGGTGGGCTACGTGGGGTGGGGGGTGGTCCCGGGGACTCGGGGCCGTGGGTGGCTGTGTGGAGTCTACGTGGGGACTTGCAGAGGAAGTCTGGATGTCGATGCAGGCAGGTAGGGTGGTGCCGATGCAGGCAGGTAGGGTGGCTTCAGAGTAGAAGGGGCTGCAGGAACGTGATCGCAAGGCCAAGGCTACAGGGTCGCAGGTGGACCGTGCTCTGGGCTCCACAGCTGGGGTGGGTCCTGTGGGTTGACCACAGCCGAGGCTGACCAGACGCACCATATTAAACAGGACGGAAAACAATGGACTGTCCTGTTTCAAACGGGACATCTGGTCGGCCTAGTCTCATTGGGCTAAGTTCAAGGTGGCAGTAAGTAGGCTGACCATACGTACTGCTTGAAACGGGACAGTCCCGTTGTTTTCTGTCCCGTTTAAAACAGGACAGCGCACACAAACCCGAATCCCCAACCCCCACTGATGTCGAGAACGACAGGAATCCTGCTCCTCCTGCAGTGTCTTTCTAGCACCCTCTGCTGACAAAGCTGCACCCGGAGCTCATTTTAGGAGAAAAGGTTAATTAGTGGGATTCTATCCCTGAGCATTCCTGACAGGTGCGCTCAGAGCTCAGTGGCAGTAAACAGAGAGCTGGCGCATGAGGTCACCGACGTGCAGGGGTTAGCGATCACCCCAGGGTCCCACAGCCAAGGGCAGAACCGGGATGTAAAGCCGAGTCTGTCTGGCCATGAAGGCCATTTCCAGCTTTTCGAACAAGAGAAGTTAAGACAACCCCCAGCAAAGGGCTGGGAACCCCCATTAATTTAAACTCAGAATGTCTGAGCTCCTGAGACACTTGGGCACAGACTATATGGTCCCTATTGCCACGTGACAACCACGTGCTTGTCAGCTTCTGCACGAGTGCTACGGGCCGGGGCTCTGCTGTTTACCTCTGGGCGATCAGAACCTTAGACGTGGCCGAGCGAAGCAGCATGTGCATGAACACAAGGCGGGAGAGGGGAACCCAAAGCCAGCGACACTTCCAGACCTGGTTTGGAAAGCAGCGCTCAGCTTGAAGACGTCCAGTCTGCTCGCTCGGCGCTTCCCGGCCCGGTGCGCGCGCCCCCAGTTCTCCCAACGCGCGTTTCCACGGGCGGGCCCCCCCCACACCCGCCCCCCGCGTGTGTCTGCCACGGCCCGGGGAGGTGCGAGGCCTCCTCGTCCGCCCCGCAAGTGTATACCCTCTTCCTCAACGACAGCATCCTGCATGCCAACGAAGTGCCTGTCACCTATTTGAGTCACTAGCAATAGGTGATCTGAGAGAAGACCCCTCAAATGGCTTATAATCCAGCGGAGGAGACCAGACGGGAGCGATAGGGACAAGTTGAGCTCATGGACGGCTGGACAGACTTTCACTAACTTGCTGTCACAGCAGAGGAGGGAAGGTCACCGCCAAGTCCTCCTCTTCCACGCGAGGGACCAAATCCCGGCAGGGCTGACACCTGAGGCGACACCCTCGTGTTTTAGGTACCAGGTCTCAGATAATCCTTGGACATTTCTGTGCTGTCTCTGGAAGCTTCTCTGCTGATTACACTTCCCCGGCCTCTTGGCCTTTGCTACTTCCAACCAGAGAGGCTGCAAAACCGCCTACTCTCGCCGCCTCCCGTGTAGCGAGACGGAGCCGGGGGTCGGTTCTGGCTGTGAGACGCAAAGGGAACTCTGGGAAAGCTCTGCTGTCCTTGTAGAAGGCGCAGATATGGCAGGCTCTTTGCCCACCCCTTTCCTTCTTCCTATAATGGAGCTGTGACGTGTGGTGCTGCAGCTGACACCTCCCAGCCACGAGGCGACCAGCAGGAGAGTGAAAAGCCAACACACTACGGCTGGTGGAGCAGAGAGAAAGGTGTTGGGAGCTCATGGGCATCGTGGAGCCACCGGCAAAACCCAGGCACCTTCTACCTCCAGACTCCCTGTGCCGTGAACCACGAAGGTCCTTAGGTTGGAGGCCACTATCAGTTGGTTATTCTGTTCATTCCAGCTAAAAGCCTGGCTACAAGAGGAAGATGTACTGCTGGGGGATGCACAGAGAGGCCTGTGAGGTGCACCCCGGAGCCTTACAGGAAGCACTGGGTGAATCCGGGTAAGGATTAGTTTGAAGGACAGTGTCACAAAGGGCAAAAAGGCTGATGGAAATGCCAAGGGATCAAAAGGGCCTGAGGCAAGATGAAGCTGAAGTCCAATGGGGGAGGGAGAACGGGGAAATGTGAGAAGATGGATCATCAAAGGAGAGGCCATGATTCTGAGGGCCAAACACAACCACCCAGGGCCAGGGAGAGGCTCCTGGCTTCAGCTGGGCAATACTTCCTTAAGCCCCCGGTCCCCACCCCACCCCACCCCACCCCACCCCACACCCCATCCCACCCCCCCACCCCACCCCTGTGGGATACTTTTCCTTCTCTCACTCCTGTTGCTTTTTAAATGTTCTTTGAACGTTCCTTCCTCCTGATCCGGACTAGATACAAATAGCACCATGTCCTTCAGCGGTTGTCTGCACATCATCAATTTGCCATGGGGGTTCCAGGAATCTTCAAACGGGAACTTCCCCATTCCCCAACGCCCTGGGTTCTGTCGCCTTGCCCACAGCTAACCTTTCCTAAGTATCTGCTGAGCCCTCGCTCCAAGGACTGCATCCTACGGTCATTCGTCATTCGATAGATCAAATCCATACCCCCTGGGCCTTCAAAATTGAAAACAGCCCAGTCCTCAGCCAAAGAAAGCTTCAAGGCAACCCAGAATATTTCAGGAACTTGAGTTTATTTTTAGGAGTCGCCAGGTTGCCCAGAAAAAAGCTTCCCTTAAAGGTTTTGAATGTTAAAATAACACATAATAAAGCAGAGGACACGCATCCAATGTCCCCAATCCTGCAACCCGATCCTAAACAGCCCTGTCATTTGACCAGCTCCTCTTCATGCCATTCCCTCCTGGGAGACAAGAATCCTTCAGCCAGCTGATGCTACAGTCCTGTCCTGATTTCTTGGGAAGGTCATGGAGTTTGTAGAATACCAATTTGATCTCTTATTGGGCGGAGAGCGGGTTTCCGTGAGGAAAACCCTTCCCCAGGGCTGAGGGGCTCTGTGCATTCAGCGGGATCTTCCTGGTGACACAGTGTGAGCCCAGGAGCCCTGGTGCACCTCGGGTGACGCGAGGCAAGGAGCAGAACTACCACTAATAACAATAATTGCAACCCCTAAGCCCTGTGCAGCCCCTCACACGTGGCAGGAGCTCTTCTCGTGCTTTACACACATGAATGCAGTGAAGTGGGAGGGAGGAGAGAAGCTCTGGGCCCCACAGCTCTGGTGTTCTAGGACGCGGCTTACACCTCACCTTCCGCCCGGACCCACGTTCTCCGAGATGCCTCAGGCTTCCAGAACTAAGTCTATAGATCAGGAGAGTGGTTAGGGGAAAAGGACACAGAGTGTTGCTGTATGGAGACTGATCCAGAATGAGGCAGGGGCGACCCGAGAGGGAAGACAGAGTGGGCTGGAGACCGGGTCACCATGCAGCAAGTACACCCTGGGGTCCTAGCTCTTGTCCTGCCTCCCCTGTTGCTGCCTCTCCATCCTCTATGCAGTAAGGAGACTGCACTGGGTCAGCATGTGGGCCCTGAAGCTAATCCTCAAGCGTACTGGAGGCTCACAGGCCTAGTCATAGCCAATAAAAGTTGTCACAGCCACAGAATGAAAGACCGGTGGCCACTGGCCCCCAACTTTGCTGACTCTTTTTGAGGCCGAGGAAAGTTATAGCTTCTTCCCCTCCCCCCAGAAATCTCACTGTACCCACACAATTCTGCATATAATTTCAGGGGCCTCCAGGCCCCCTTGAGCCCATCAATCTCCATCTCAGGGTCCCAAAACCTCAGAATGTGTTCCTGCTGTCAGTCGTGAGCTGGGGGTAGGATTGGTGTGGTATTGTTTACTTCCCACAGACTGAAACTCCTCTGCAGACCTCAGACTGGATAACAAAGGGGGGAAAAAATGAAACCTTCACCAGTTTCTAGGAGAGCCTCTTCAAATCAGTATCTCTCTTTACCGTTTCTAGAATTTGTGAGCAAAATCAAAACCAAGGTAGTAGCAATTACCGTACTGCACTGACAATAATATCTTGTATAGAGCAAGTTCTTGTAAACTTCAGACACAGGAAGCACTTGTCATGGTTACTACGCTACGATTCTGCCTGTTCAGTGTGACTTCAAAGTGTGTAGTAATGATGGTATTCAGCACTTGGAAAATCTGAATATAAACATAAATGCAGGTAAGTCATCTGCTTGGGATGGTCATTACCAAAAATGAGGAGAAAATGCAGGCTTGGGCTTGAAGAGTCCCTAATGTGCTATATGTCTCTTCCAGTGAGGAGGGGGACAGCCCTATGTGTTCAGGTTTGGCTTCTGGTTAAGCAGGACTGTCCCCCTAAAGAGCACAGGTCCAGGAGGGTACCAGTTCCCAGTGGGCAAGAACACTTACTAGATCAGATTCAGAAACAGCTTCGTTTAGCAGGAGAAATAAAAGTTCCCAGGACTGTGAGATCCATGAGAGGAAGGATAGGGTGAGTCGTGTTCAACTTGGTACAAGGCACGTAGTAGGTGCTCAAAAAAATAGGTCACATGAGCGAACACCCACCCGATCTGCTCTTGGTCCAGGGCCAACATAGGCAGAAAGCCGCTGCCCCTTTGCTGTCTGGTTGTCTTCTCATTCTCGATCAGGTTCTCAGGTGAGACATTGAGCTCCTACCCAGTCACCGAGGGTCCTGTGCTTTGGTGAACATGTATTTTCTACGCAACTATAACTCTCCTTCGTCACTAATAATTTGGTGCTTGGTTGGCCCTCGGTCTCCTTTAGATCTAAATGGAAGCCATCTTTTCTCATTTGAGTACAAAGAGAGAAGCTTCTCCTGTTTTAACCACAAACAACTAGGTTTCCGATATATACTACCCAGAAGACACCAGCATACTGGTACCCGTGGCCACCAGGCACCGAAAGTGACCTTGTCCCAGTGGACCATGGGCAGAGAGTTGTAAAATCACAAAGTGCAACTGAAAGGTTAAGTTTAAAACCTGCACTTGAACGATGAGGGGAATCAAAGGCAGGATGTGGGGAGGAGCGTGGGGCAGAGAAGGCTGGAAATTCAGGGACTGCTTTTGATGGCGCCCTCAAGGCCTACTTTCCCCTCAAAGGTGGAAGGGAAAAGAATGATTCAGAGAAGTTTCTGGGAAGCTGAAGTTGTTGGGGAAATGCTTTGAGAACCAAGAAAGAAAGACATGTCTGGGATTCAAAGCAGTGATTAGAGCCAGGCAAGTGAAAAACATATCTTCACTGATATCTACCCTCACGGCGGGGAGTTCACACGTATCACCTCTCGGATCCGTGAGTTAGTGCAAACTCTTCGGTCTTTCTCTGGAACCAACCTGGTCTTTCTCGTGAGCTCCCCATCACAGGCCAGGGCTTGGAGAACAAGTGGAGAAGGACGGTTTTCTCTGAGCCAACCTCCAATCCAGTAACCTGAACCTGGAAGCTGGTGTCTGAGCTGACACACTGGTAGATGGGGCCAGGGGAAGGGGAGGGCCTGGTCCCTATGCCCCGAAAAGGAAGCAGGGAAAGATCTCCTGTCCTCACCATTTCCCTTAGCTTATTCTAACACATCCTGAGGTCAGGAGAAGTGAAGTCAGGGTGGGTGTGCCCTCTGGGCCCCAACTCTCTCTCTGTCAGGCTTTTGGTCTCAGCATCTCTGAGGGGGATGCTCAAGGGTTGGGTGCCCTTGTCTAAACCCTCGCACGCTCCTGCTTTCTGATTGAGCAGAGAATAGACTCTGATCTCATAGGAAGAAAGGAATTTAGAAAGCTCCTCTCTCAACAAAGCCCGAATTTTAGAAGTATTGTCCCGGTTAAACACAAATAAAGCAAACACCTGTTCCTTTCCACCTGTTTGCTTTCCTGAGCACAACCTTAATCACCATCTCCAGCTCACCCCCAAGGTGACCCTAGTCTCTCAAACTGCTTTAGAAGAAGGTCCCGGAGGCAGAAATGGAAAAACAAGCATGTTTTTCTGATGCCTCCCTGTACACACCCCTGGCAACAGGGCTCGTTCCTGAGGGCTTGGGGAGCAAACTACCACCAACTGCGTAACGTAACACCCCACACTTATCTATTCTCTCAGTTCCGGAGGCCGGGAGTCTAACATCAAGGTGTCCCGGGGCCCCGCTCCCTGCTCCAGGAAGAATCCTGCCTTGTCTTTCCACCTCACCTGAACTAATGTCCTCATCTTAACGAATGACATCGGCAAAGAACCTCTTCCAAATAAGGTTCCAGTGGACACAAATTTGGGGGGACGCGACTCAGCCCACGGCAGCAACCGAGCTTTCCCCAGCCTGTCCCGCTGGCCCTCCTGCCACCCTCTCCAGTTTGCCATCAATACTCAGCGAGGAAGCGCGTTGTCACCTCACTGGGTGGTGTGGACTTGGGAACAGAGAGAGGGTCGGCATGGCGTTCTCCCAGCAGGACAATGGGGGGGGTGCTGGAGCACTTCTGGCAGGTACGTTTGTTTCTGTTGGGAGCATGGAATTCAGTGCCACCAAGGGGCTGGTCCTTGTCACTGTCCTGCTCTAAGGAAGGCTGGCATCCTGGGGCCCAGCCCTCGGTACCCATCAGGATGTCCTTAAGGTACCTGCCCAGACCTGAGCTGGATGCCCTTCTGGAGAGGGAAGTGACGGGGCAGTCCCTCCTGTTGGCTGTCATTAGACCCTGAACTAGAAATCTTAAGGAGAAGGGAGTCAAGGGTTCTCATGATGCTTATTCTCGCACTCAGCGCCCGTCAGTTTGATGGTAAATGTGAAAGCAGTTGTTTTTAAAACCTCACATGAAAATAAGGATGCCCGAAGTCTCAAGGCAGCATCAAAATACCTGTGCTGACTCAGAAAGATAAGCAGAAAGGGGAACTCACAGAATTTGCATGCGCACCTCCCGCCCCGCCCCCACCCGCCTGCCTCTCCCAGCCGGTGGGGGCGGGGCGTTGGAGGGGGTGGGAAAACGCGCTTCTTCATGCTTCCGTCTGGCCTCTCTCACTGCGCTCCCTTCAGTTTGTAAATAACCTGGCAGGCCCTGCGTCTGTGCTGGGCATTCACGATGAACCAACCCTCCCCTGTCTCCACCTGGCTCACAGGACAGCCCGGCGGGGCAAAGCAACAGTACAGTATGTCAGCAGGAAGCATAAAACGTCACGGTTGAGAAGGGACAGGTGTATCAGGGAACGATGCAGAAGCCACGTATGTGCCGCCTATGCGTTCATATTTATTAATTCCTTCAATCATCAAATCCTTGTGGAAAGGTCTCCGTGTGCCGGGCCTCCCCCTAGCTGCTGGGGGAAGACCATCAGCCGTGAAAGGCTGTCTTCTTGGAAGCTTCTGTGTAAGGAGGGAGGCAAGGTCAAGGCGGCCAGCAGACGTGAGATCAGGAGAAGGCCGAGCAGGCGGCGTGCCCCGAAGCACGTTCTCCGGAACAACGAGGGTGTGGCGGGGGCGGGGCATGGCAGCAACGGGCAGTCGCAGCGAACAATGGAACAATGCGGAAGGAGGCTGCCGCGGACGCGTGCGCAGAGCGTGCAGACGGACTCCTGCAGCCAGAGGGTCCGCCACGGTTTGCAGGGCCCGGGAAGGTGCCATCCTTTGAAACAGGGAGTGGCATGCTCAGATCTAGGTTTCAGGAAGCCGGCTGTGGTGGCACGTAGACAGTGTCTTAGAAGAGGGAGACAGGGGCCCAAGTAGTCCGAAAAGCCACCTATTGCAACGGTCATGTCAAATGAGGACGCCAGGGCTACTACAATGAGGCATTGAATCGTGTCCCCCGAAAAGACTTGTTCAAGCCTTATCCCCTGGCACCTGGGCATGCGACTTCATTGGAAAACAGAGTTTTTGCAGATGGAATCAAGTTGAGGGGAGGCTGCCCTGGACTGGAGTGGGTCCTGCTCCAGTGACTGGTGTCTTCATAAGAAGAGGGAAATCGGGACACAGAGACACACAGGGAGACGGCCATGTGGCCCCAGAGGCAGAGGTTGGAGCGATGCAGCTACAAGGATTCCTAGCGACCCCAGGAGCTATGAGACAGGGGCCGGGAATGGCTTTTTCCTGGAAGCCCCAGGCAGGAACCAGCCTTGCCAGAACCTTGACTTCAGACCCTCAGCCTTCAGAACTGTGAGAGGGTCCGTTTCTATTGTTTTAAGCCATCCGGTGTGACAATTGGTTATGGCAGCCCTCGGAAACCAATAGAGAGAGGAAGACCCTACCTCTGGAGATGCTGTAGAGAGGATTTGGAGACTGGAGACAAGGAGGGACCCCTCTCGGGTTTCCAGCCCAGGGAATTTCACTATAGGCTTCTGGAGGGGCTGTGACACCTGCTTGCTGCACTGCTTAATACGCTAAGTAGATGCTTAATAAACACGTGTTAGCTCAGCTGTCATCCTGGGGGTGTAACAGAGCCACTGTATAACTGAGTTATCTGTGTCCAAGTCCCACGGGGGGATCTGGGGGAAAGGTGAAGGCAGCATGCCCAGGGCTGCCAGGCGGTGCAAAGTCAGTTCAGAATTGGGACCAGGGATGTCTGCTGTTCCCATCTGTGACTGCGAGGGCCTGGGAGGAACGCCAGACACCAGTGTAATGGGTGCTGCGGTTCATGTCTGTCTGTCACCACAGGCCACATCCTGAACTCTGGCCTCAGCCCTGATCACAAGACTCCCTATAACATCTCTGGGTGCACCAACCTGGAGGGGCTGCTGCTCGCAGATGATGTGGGAGATCCTGCCCCCCAGCAGCCTACCAGGTGTCCCCCACTTCTGCTTCCCTTGAGGATGCTGGACCTTCAAGATGAGTGTCTCTGCCACCTCAGTCAGCCCTTTGGGCTCAGAGGCTTCTCTGTGTTCCCTCTTCCCAGAGATGCAGAGACTCGAGGGGCCTGGAAGGAGAGGGTGGGCAACATGCATGGAGCCGGGCCAGCACAGTGCAGCCTTAGCACCGGACATGTCAAGAGGACAGGACCTTGGAGATGCCATCGAAAGCTGGAGATTTAAGCCGATCTGAGCCCTTTTGCAGAAAGAGAGGGCAACACCAGAGGAGCCCAGGAGAGGCGGACCACTGCTCTCCTTCCCTTTCCTCCTGTCCTTGTCCCTCTTGACGATGACTCACAAGGGAAACTGAGGCATCAGGGAGCAGCCCAAGGGGCCGCTCCGGCTGCTTGACACAGTTGGCTTTCTCCCAGTTCAAATCCATCCATATCTTTTCAAGCCAATCCTCTGAGCTTCAGGGCCCTCTGCAAAGCGCAGCATAGTAGTGATTCCGGGGCCACGTCTGTGGATTAGCCCAGGCAGCGGCTCCAGCCTGTCCTGCCCTCCTCCAGTCTTCCTGCTGCCCCTGCACACCCTGGAGTCCTCTGGGAGGCGGAAACGCCACTCAGAAACTTGAGATGGGGAGATCGAGGGGCTCTGCGAGCCCCTGCAGGAGGCACTCCCTGTCCGCTGCCTTGCTGTTGGGGAATGTTACACCTCGGCCGCTCTTCTGGTATTTCCTTCCGGCCCCGCTCCCGTCCGCACACGGGGACTGACTGCTTACTGCCTGGCGGCGGCAGGAAGGGCACGTGGGGAGGCAGAAACCTGCAGCCTGCATTCAGGACTCAGCGCTTGGGCGTGAGCACGTCTAAAATCTTAAGGGAATTCAGAGGATTCACAGAACAGTTAGATGACTGAGAGAGAGGCTGGCCAGACGTACTGTTTTAAACAGGGCAGAAAACAACGATACTATATCCCATTTGAAACGATACGTCTGGTCAAGCCACCGACACCTGGAATTCAGCGCCGAGAGACGAGGCTGACCAGATGTCCCATTTGAAACGGGACAGCACGGTTGTTTTCTGTCATATTTAAAGCAATACGTCTGGTCAGCCTGCTTCGACACGCCCGACCCCCTTCCTAAGACAGCGCCCCCTTCACGCCTGACCCCCCGCGGTCTTTACAGCACTCAGCACGGTGGGTGCCATGCATGCGTCCGTTCGTTGTCTGCAGGTAAGCACCCTGACTTTGCTCACTGCTGCGTCCCTGGCACTTAGAAAGGCGTCTAACAGACCATGGGTGCTCAGTAAATATCTGCTGGATGAAGGAAGGACACAGAAGGTGTATTTTGACCAGAGACTAATCTGCCCTGGTGACAGAGAGCTGCTAGCCTGGGAGTGAAGCCAGGAAAGGGGGACCAGAGGGGGAATCAGCAAGACCCTGGGGGACATGACTGGGTGGCACCCTGTAAGATGGGCCGTCAGGCTCCTGGTGTGGCAGAGAAAGAGCAGGAGCTACCAGACCTGAGGCCACCTGGGTCAGGGTAATGGTCCCCTCTCAGCGGTGACCTCAGTGACCAGCAGCACTAGGACAGTACGTGAGGACGTACAAAGACTCGGGCGATCATTTTCTGTGGTCGGCAGATGTGTGCTCAGAATGGTAGAGTTATCGTGATGCTCCTCGCCGCCGACCCCTGGGCTGGTCTTCATTCCAGCCACCTTGGTCTGAGAAGACCTGGGGTTCGGTTGCACGGTGCCTGTGTCGAACACCATCATGTACACTCATCTGGTTCCACCCAAACTGGACCTTGCTTTGCCCTAATATTTCCCCTGAGCCAATGGGCACTTTTGATTAGGACTAATTACACTGGAAGCTTGTTTGTTCAGTAAAAACTGGTTGGGTTAGAGTCTCTTCGTGTAAGCTCTCCTTAGCCATTAGGTTCACTCACAATGTGGATTTGGAAGTAATCAACCTACATTCCTTTAAAATACATGTTAAAAACTCACACTTTCATGATCCTAGGAATTAGCTTAAGTTGCTGAGATTCAAACGACATCTGGGCACCCAGGATGACTGAATCCAACCTCTTTGGTTCACTTCGTTAATTTCTCCTCTTTGTAAAGGTGTGATGTCACAAAAGAGCACAGAAAAGCACTGTGGGATTCAGGTCCATGCCAACTTGTCTGAAAGGAAGGAATTATCACATAGGACTTGGAAAAGCACCACTTTTTTCAGTATTACCTACTGATAGATTCTAAAGCAACAATTGTGTCCAATTATCGCTATAGACGCTATCAGCTCTGGAAAAGTCCTCCCCAAGCAGGTGGTGAATGTATCTTTGACCTCCTGGTGGGAAGGTGCAGACCAGCCTTGTCGGGTAGATGCCCAGAGGCTGGGAAGGTTATGGCTGGAGCCTGAAGTGCCTCTGTCATCTCAGCAATGATGCTGACTGCCCATTTTGGATGGACTGGCCAGATGTACAGTTTTAAAGGGGACAGAAAACAACAGTACTGTCCTATTTCAAACGGAAAGTATGGTCAGCCTACTGACACCTTGAATTTACACCAGTGAGACGAGGCTGACCATACATACCCTTTGAAATGGGACAGTACCATTGTTTTCTGTCCCATTTAAAATGATATGACTGGTCAGTCTAATTAAGGGCAAGTTATCTGACCCCTATGCCCTGAGAACTGGTCTCATACTAGCCCATCTATTAGTATATGAGGTTGCAACTAGGAAGACCGTGGGCTTATTTTTTAACTCTTTATTTTTCAATAAAATAGTTTATATGAGTAGATAATAAACACACACACACACAATACAAAATTTACAAGGTACATAGTGAAAGAGTATAGAGTAACAATTAAATGTCTCTCCTACCCCTCCCATCCTCTAGGTCTTCTTCACCAGAGGCAACCACAGTTATCAGAGTTTATTTTCATTCTAAAGAGAGTTAAGGAACTCAGGCCTAAAATGGAATTAGGAAGCTAGATAATGTCATGTTGGAGGCCCAGGACCTGGAGTCAGGCAGACTGTTCAAAGCCAGGCCACGCCAGCTCCCAACCTCAAGCCTGGACAGTCACAGTTTATCTCACTGGGTTGTTGAGATAATTACATCTCCACAGAGCTATCCTACTGACTTCTCCGCGCAGCCCTGGCGCATAGCTCCACTCAATAACCAGCAGCTATTATTAGCTATGGAGCAATTGAGTGTGTGTTGGGGGGTAGGGTGAGGGGATAGCGTATTGGATACTTTCTGGGAAAAGCCCTAAGCCTTTGTTCCTCACAGTTGGTCCCTGGAAATCCCTGGGAGTTTGTTAGAAATGCAGGATCCCAGGACCCGCCCCAGACCTGCTGAGTCAGACATTCTGACAAGCTCCCCAGTGAGCTCCATGCATGGCAGTTTGAGAAGCACTGTCCTGCATGAACCCAGGGATCCCAGACAGTGAAGGTCAAGCCCTGGCCACTGGGGAGATGGCCCTGCTGCTTTGAGAGCCCTTAGACGTCTCCTGATGGACACTGGGGACACAAACACTTTTATAGGAAAAGACATCTCCCCTCCCACTCCCCAGATTTGCGCTCCACACATGACTTCTCAAGCTTAGTAACCTGTGACCTCAGAGACAACTGAAATGTGTCCTCTTCTGTCCTGCAGTTTGACAGCAACCTGATAGATGGCTTGGGGGCAAAGTGGCTTGTTGTTTTGAAAGTGATACAAGAGACACAGTGGAGCCTGCCCAAAGAACAGCAGGGCTGCCAGGATGCCAACTGGGACACCAAGGCCCTGGCAGTGGGGGGCTTAGAGCTTGTCATTAGAAATAAAGGCTGCACGAGGTGAGGGTGGGAGGCACAAGGGGCTCCTGGGGTCGCAACTGCGGCTGTGTGCTGCTTGTTCCAAACCGGTAGACCTTGGCTAGGAACATCTGGCATACAGGAAGCAAACCTTTCCATTAGAACAGAATTACGTACTATAATGGTGAATACGTGCCATTACGTATTTGTCAAGACCATAGAATGTACACCACCAAGGGTGAACCTTGATGTAAACTGCGGCCTTCAGGCAGCAGTGATGACAATAGAGGTTCTTCGATTGTAACAAATGCCCCATCTGGTGGGGGATGTGGCTGTGCGTGTATGTGGGCAGGGGACATGTGACAAATCCCTGTACCTTCCGCTCAGTTTTGCTGTGAACCTTAAACCACTCTAAAACAGAAAGTCCATTTAATAAAAGACAGAGACAGTTACATTTTGTCACTGGACCAGCTGTAGAAAACAAAACCAAGGTTGAGGCCTAGGGCAGCATGCTGCCTAAAAACGTCACAACCGTAACCCAAGGAACTAAGGGCTGTATGTGGCTAGTGAGCATTAGAAGTGTGCCCAGTGCAACTAAGGAACTGAATTTTAAATTCCATTTAATTTTATTTCATGTACACATACATTTAAAAATAGACGTGTGTGAGTCAGGAAAAAATTTTAAGTAGGTTTTGAACAATTTGGGTATGTGAATCTACTCTTTCAGCTGTTAATTTCCTGAAATTGAAATACAGGTCAAGCATTTCCAATGAATATAGTCAGCACCTAAACTGAGGTGTGCTATAAGTGTAAAAGCACACACTGAATGTTGAAGTTTTAATACAAAAAAAAAATCTCACTAAATAACTTCTATATAGATTACAGACTAAAGTCAGATTTTGGTTATACTGAGTCAATATAACATTAAAGTCTACTTCACCCGTGCCCTTGAACTTTTAAAAAAATGTGACTGCTAAAAATATTAAAATTGCATACCTGGCTTACCTTATGCACTGCTGGTGAGAATGTAAACTGGTGCAGTTGCTTTGAAAAAGAGTATGGGGGTGCCTCAAAAGGTTAGCCATCGCGGACCCAGCCATTCCACTCTTAGCTGTTTACCCAGGAGAACAGAAAACGCACACGGGAATGTTCATAGTGGCATTATCCATGGTAGCTGCAAAGTGGAAACAGCCCCAAATGCCCATCCACTGATAATGGAGAAAAATAAAGGTGGTATCTGCATACAGAACAATACTATCCAGGCATAAAAAGGGATGAAGTGCTGACAGGTGCTCCAACATAGAGGACCCTTGAAAACATTACGCTGAGTGAAAGATGGCAGACACACAAAAGCCACATACTGTAGGATTCCATTGATACGAAATGTCCGGAGTAGGCTAATCTATACAGACAGAAATTAGAAAGTAGGCTAATCTATACAGACTGTTCAGGAGGATGATGAAAGTATTCTGGAATATAAACAGTGGCAATGGTTGCCCAACTTGCAAACATACACAACAGTACTTCTGTGGCTTGCATCACATTTCCATCGGACAGTGCTGATTTAGATGAAACGACAGTTTCTTTCCAGCTATCACTCGTGAGGGTATAGAATTTAGCCAGAGTTAATCAATACTGGGTGACTTCTGCTGCCCTCACCCACTGAGGGGACATTTGGCAATGTCTAGAGAGATTCCTAATTGCCAGTAGTGTTGATACTGGGCAGAGATGCTGCTACCCACCCTACAATGCACGGGAGAGTTGCCCATAACAAAGGAGTATCGCACCCCGACTATGAGTCGTGTGAAGTTTGAGAAGCCCTGCTTTGGAGGGCTTTCCTTGCACCATCTCAGCCTCTCTGACTGCCCTGAGGTCGGAAGGTGCATTCTGGGCATGACCTTCCCACCACGATTTCTCCTGGAATCACAGGTGTTCTCGGGCTAGGAGCTCCCCGGGTGCCAGTGACTCTGAGGATTCATTCAGAAACATTGCAGACAGAATCCTGAAAGGGCCCAAAAGTTCTAGAGAGGATTAGCTGTGGAGTCCATGACTCGGCCTTACTGTCTGAGGCTCCCTGCATTCTAAAACGTTATACTTGCTTTAAATGAAGCCTGCCTCTGGCTTCAGATGTTCTGAACCAAAGACAATTGGAATTTGCAAAGTCTGTGTCTTGAATGGGCTCCTCCTCTGCTGTCTGAAGTAAAAATCTAAAGAAGGCTATCCTGGCTTGCTTTGAGGTATTTTGCATTAAAATTATCCTTTCTGTTGTATTAGTTCCTTATGGCTGCTGTAACTAATTACCACAAACGTAGTCATCACTTAAAACAATACAACGGTATTATTTTACAGTTCTAAAAGTTAGAAGATGGACATGCATCTCACTGGGCCATCAGCAGGGCTGCATCCCTTCTGGAACTCCAGAAGAAAGACCCCTGGACTTCTCCAGCTTCTAGAGGCTTCCCACATTCCTTGACTTATGGCCCCTTCCTTCATCTTCAAATGTCTCTCTAACTCTGACCCTCCTCCCTCTCTCTTTTACCCAGAAAGACCTTTTGTGATTACACTTGGACCACTGCATGATCGCAACTAATCTCCTCCTTTCAAAGCCCTTAATTGATTCATTTCTGCAAAGTGCCTTTTGCCATGTAGGGTAACTTTAGGGACCTAAATTTGGTGGCCAAGGAGAAGACATTAGAACGCACTTCCTATTCCAGAGTTGTGGGATTTTTCCCCATCTGAGTGTTGAAGTAGTTAAATGCTGACTTTCCAGATCCTAATACTCGATGCCCTCTGCCCCAAGATGATCCGTGAGAGATTTATCCGTTATAGGCTAAATTGTGGCCCCCCTCAAGTTCATATGTTGAAGCCCTAACCCCAGAACCTCAAAATGTGATTATATTTGGAGATAGGGCCTTTAAAGAGGTGACTAAGGGAATAATGTTATTAGAGTGGGCCCTAATTCAATGTGATTGGTATCACTATAAGAAGAGGAGATTCGGATAGAAACAGAAAGACACCAGACACACGCACTCACAGAGACACGACCACATGGAAGACACAGTGAGAGGTGTCCAGCTGCAAGCCAAGGAGAGAAACCTGAGACAAACCAACCCCACTGACTCCTTGATCTTGGACTTGCAGCCTCCAGAATTGTGAGAAAATACATTTCCGTCATCTAAGCCACTCAGTCTGTGCTATTTTATTATGGCAACCCTAGGAAATCAAAACACTACGTTTCCATATGTACACCTTTGCACTCTTTGAAATGAATCTTTTCGTACTGCTTTGGTTTACCAAGTTTCTGAAGTTCTTGTGACACTTGCTAAACTGAAATTCCCTTTCACACGGGGGCCTTACAAATCACATGACGATGTTCACCTCGACATTTATTGAGCCCTTCTAACTCTCGGGTACAGTGTGTGCTCAGTAAAGTTCCCCACTGACCCGTGAGGAATTGCAGTCTAACAGGGCAGGTGAGTCAGGGTACTGTCAGTCTAATCCTGTGAAACAAGAGCCATAGGACTACAACAGAGAGAGTGAATCGGGGCTGGATGCTTACGTGGGGGTATCAGAATCCTGAAAATTAAAATTGCAGTGAGGTGTACAGACAGCAAACTAAGGAAAAGACCAAGGGCTTTAGCTTGGGGTCTGCCAAGGACCAAATGGTGGGACCACAGGTGAGGAGCTTAACCCTTCTCTCACGAAACTGGAAGTTTCTCAAGGGGAGAAAACGTATGAGGGCTGTCCGGAAAATATCCAGCCATTGTCCATATAACAAGAAAAACAGTTTGTGGCTGGATACTTTCCGACAGCCTTCCAATATATAATCTTGGTGATTTGTTCACAAGCTTTTCCACATATCCTTAAATATTTGGAAGGCATGATTTCTAGTGGCTGCGTAGCGTTTCAAGGAATTTTGCAGCACAACATTTAACCATTCCCTCATTCCCCATTTGTTAAACATTTAGATTGTACCCAATGTTTCATTATTACAAGTCACATGGCAATGACTGTTCCGGTCCAGCTGGCTCTGTTTCCATCTCTGATCATTTCATTAGGTTAATTCCTGGGGTGATGTCTGCATTTTAAAGGTATTAGTAAAGTTTGCCAATTTGCCATTCAGAGGGGTTGTACCCAGTTGTACTTCTACCAGCAGAAACGCAGGGCAAAACCTGAGTTTCCTCACAGTCTTATCAACACAAGGTTTTATTACTTCAAAAACAATCTCTGAAGATTGAGGCAGGGAAGGAAGGGAGGAGTTGATAAGTTCATGGGTAACTGCATTTGTTTTATAAGTTGCCTATTGGATTCCTTTGCCTATTTTTGATTAAGCTGTTCATCTTTTCATACAATGTTTTCTAAGTTTTCATTTGTTCTTAAATTCTGTTTATGGTGGTTTTTTTTATGTGCAAAATTCTTAGGTGGTCAGATTTGTCCATTGTTTTCCCTTTATGCTTAGAAAGACTTTCTTCACGTTGAGACCCACATTTTCTTCCACTTCCTTTGACATTTATTTGGGTGGCTGATGTGAAATCAGGGATTCAGAGGCTTCAGTGCCATTGGCTCACACTGAGGGAAGAGGCCCACAGAGGAGAAATGACTCCAGGACACACAGCTGGTTAATGGCAAAACTGGGACCCAAATCAAGGATTCCTGGGCCCCAATTCATTTTCCTTTTTGTAAAATTAGGCTTCAGTAATACAGGTAATAAATGAATACAATTTCCTTTAATAATAATGTATTACTCATCTCCCCTCCGAATGCGAGGTTCTCATTTCCCTCCCTGAAGTTAGTCACCATTATTATCATTTTGCTGTGGATCCTTCCAGACTCACAAAAGATCATTTTATCCACTTACATATGTATGTCCAAATAACGTGTACTATGATGAGTTGATTTGAGGGCACAAATGGTATCAAGTCGTATGTATCATTCTGCAATACACGTTTCTCCCTCTACATCATGTTTTGAGGTGTCTACCATTTGAATAGGCTGCATCTCATTTAACCAACCCCACATAAATGTTTCCTGAGACAGATAATTCCGCAACAGGTTATGGTACATGCAAGATTCTCTCGAGAGTGGGTACCAAGAAGGGTAACTGCTACATAATGGTTAACGAACACCCTTTGTAATTTTAAAAGGTGTCGTCGTATTGCTCTCTTGCTGGCTATGCACCTATTCGACTCAACAACTGGATATTTTTGTCATTTAGTTTTCTTTTTGTCTCTCTGATGGTTGGAAGATGTTATGCTTTTAAAATTTATATTTTCCTAGTTACTCACAAGGTTGTATATCTTCTCACATGTTTATCAAGCACTTGTAGTCCCTCTTCTATGAACTTCATAATTATTCGATTTTACCTTTTTTTAAATTCAGTTGTTAGGGGTATTTGTTAGCTATTTTTTAATTTACTTTGAAAATTAAAGTCTGTCCAGTACATATGTTCTATATATTTCTCTTGGTGTGTCACCTTCATTTAAGTGTTTACAGTATTTTTGTTATATAGGTATTTTTAATTTGATATAATCAAAATTAACTCTTTTTTGGGGGGGGGGATGGTTCTGTTTATTTGTATGTTTGTATGTTTGTCTTTGGTGTTGTTCTTTGGGTCCCAAAAAGAACTTACGGCTTCAAGGTCATAAAAATAATTTCTAATATTTTTTCCCAGTAGTTTATAGTTTTGTTTTTTTATTTATTTATTTAACTCAGAGATCCATTGGGAGTTTATTTGGAGTCCATTGTAAGGTACTGGCCTTGTTTGCTTGTTTTTTCCTACAAGACTAATTGTGTCAGCATTGAAGATTTTGTTTCTTCCCTAACATTTGTCATAAACCAAATTTCAATATATTCTAGGACTGATTCTGTGCTCTCTACTCAGTTGGGTTTATCGATTTATCTATTTGGGACTACCATACTGTTTTGATGACCATATCTCTAGCATTTGTACTGATAGATGGTTGGTTAGTCTCATATTTTTTATATGCCATTTCTTCAAAGCACACTCATTTTCGATCATAGCAAAAAAACAAAAACAAAAACAAAACAAAGCAAACACAATAAGGCACATCTCCAACACTCAGCTCCCACCCAAGGCAGTGGTGAGAGATTTGCTTCAGGGACTAAAACCCACCCTAGCAGTCGAGGGACGCCCCTCCCCTCACCAGCCTCTACTGCAGCCACCCAAATTCCTGTCACTGAACTACTCCTCAAAATAAAACTCAGCTGCAGATGGCACACCTGTTTGGGATTAGTTACAATAAATCAGGGCCTGAATTTATTTCAGTTGCTGGACAGGTGAAGAACAAGTCACATTTATAGGATGCCAACTAGAAAGCAGAGAAAAATTCTGATCATGTGGGTCTTTTGTCCTCTTAGGGCAAACTGGTGACACTCGACAACCCTAAACTTCCTGTCATTTCTCTAATCCTTGATTCTCTGCGGGAAGGCCTTAAATTGTAGTTTTTCTCTGTAGGTATCAGTCTAATTAAGCCCATGGTTTAAATTTGACTGTCCATGAGAATCACCTAGAGAGCTTATTAGAAATGTAGATTCAACAAATCTGGGGTAAAATGTCGAGATCTGTATTTTTAAACTTGTACAAGTAATCCAGGCTCTTGCTTTGATGCACTGCCCTGTGGGCTCAGAGCACCTGAGCAGGAGGACCTGTGGGCCCCTGTGAGAACTCAGTGCTGTAAAACATGTTCTGGAATAACAGCTCTATGAGAGAGGATAGAGGAATGGCCCTATGAGATCGCGTAATGGGAATGACGTCACTAGTAACGCAGACGCTGCTCTGGTTCCTACTGTAATTTTTCCGAAGCCCAGGGGCTCTGAATAGCTGGAGTAAATTATAGAAGCTTCAGCAGGCAATGGAAGAGCTTTTAACACAGCTTTTGCACTGGCAGCAGGGACCTCAAGTTTACTTTAATAAAAAGCTGAAGGCTGCCCCACCGCTCCTCTCTCCTAAGAAGTGCATTCCAGGCCTATGCATTGAGGGCAAGTGGCTCCTCCCAGGCCCACCTTCCCAGCAGCCCCTCTGGCCGGGACATCCACTCCTGTCTGCGCCGTCTCGGCACCCTCCAGCTTGCTCTAACTGAAGGGCTGCCAGCATTTGCACCCAGTTATCCTGTGTATTTTTAATATCCGCCATGGCGGCCATTGCCCAATCTGAGCCATCTCCCTGCTGGTCCAAGTGAGTTTCCTGGGTACGTTTTGTTGTTGTTGTCGGTGGTGGTGCTGGTGGTGGTTTGCTTTTTGTCTCTGGTTTTAAAATGGCCTATTTATGAAGTGACCTGTGGGGAATGCTACTTTCCCCAGGAGTGCTGATATTTTAAGTGCGCGATTTTTGCAGGATGTGAAGTGTTTCAGGAATGGGTATATTTCACTAGGGCAGACACCTTATGTGTGGAGAACACCTACGGCCTCTTTGAAAAGTAGTCCTGAATACCCTGGAGCTTTGTTCCTCTGCTAAGATCGGGCAAAACCTGGAGCAAGGGGCTCCAGAATCTCTGAGGGAGCACTTTCAGGAGGTGTAGAACCTTAGCTCTCTGTAGCCCTGCTTGGTGGGAGTGGAAATTGGACCCCCTCACCCGCCACCCCCTCCCAGGGTGACCCTTGCATTCCACTGGCTGAACCACGGAAATCAGAACTTCCGGTGGTGGGGAGTGGGCATCTGTATATTTAGAAAAGACCACAGGTAATTCTAAAGCACATTGAGGATTCTCCACCTTGGAGGCACAGAGAATTACCTAGGAGCTTTTAAAACCCCCAACGCCCAAGCCACACCGCAGACCAAATTACATCACTGGGGGCAGAACTCAGGCCTCAGAATGTTTTAAGGTCCCAGGTGGTCCCAGGTGTAAGCCAGGGTTGAGACCACTGTGTAGGATCTTTTCTAATCTGAGAAAGACCTTGCTTCTGTAGATGAGAGCTTCTGGAACTTTGGTGTGCATATGAATCTCCTAAGAATGAGGTTAAAATGCAGAGTCTGGTTCAGTGGGACAAGGGCAGGACATGGGGCTCTACATTTTAACAAAAGGTGGGCAGACCACACTATGAGTAGCAAGGCTGCAGGTACTACTGGCTTTCCATTGACTGTTTAACACTGACTGAGTACAATTACCGCAGCCAGCCAGGGCATTGGATGGCCTTGCAGGTCCAGGACAGTAATGGTATTTGGCACAGCGGGCTTTGTGATTAAAGACAAAACAACTGTTTGTGTTACTCCCTGGGTCAGCTATGGAGTGGTGCTGACAAGGGCCGTGACTGCCAGGTGCTGAGAATTGAGCGATTACAAACTTCTGCCCTTCCCATCAGGAGGAGAGAGCTGGCTTGGCCTTCTGGACTCAGTTTCAACAGTTATTTGAAGGGAACACATTTTATTATGCAAATGAATCCAAGACCTTGGGTTGTGCTGTCTCAGATATAAAAACTATATTGCAAAAAGGTTTGGATTATCTGTTCGTATTTTCCTATGTTTAAAAATATGTATCTGCTGGAGACCTACTATGTGCCCTGCCCATGCCTGGATAACCATGGAGCATCCAAGCCACTGAAAAACGTGTTCTTACACTGACTACCTAGCTACTAGGTTGAACTTAACGTGAAGTTTCATTCCACAGTTATCACATGAACCTGCACAGGTGATACATTTCTATAGATCTTAACACACACACAAATACAAGTAAAACTGGGAAAAACTGGGAAAATACGATCCGTAGATGGTATCAGTGTTAATGTCTTCTTGGTTGTGATATTATACTATACTTTTGCAAAGTATTACCATCAGGGTAACCTGGGCAAAGTGTATAGCAATCTCTCTGTTCTGTTCCTTACAACTGCATGTGCATGTTCAATTATCTCATACAAATTTCAATTAAAAAAGGGATAAAACCACTTGTAGCCAGCCTTCAATATGTCTTTAATATGAGGAGAAAGGGCATATGTATTAAGGAGGTAAGACATAAAATAAACAGGATTATACTTATTAAATGTTAACTGCGTAATAGGTAGTGTGCTGAGCATTTTACATGCAAAACTTTCATCCTCACAACACCCTATGAGGTAATCGTCATCATCATAATATTATTATTTCTGTTTTAGATGAGGAAACCTTAAGCTGGAGCTGGGAGACCTTAAGTAGTTTTTCTCACCATCACAGAGTCAGAGAGCTATAGAGCAGGAACCAAACTCAGGTCTGGAGCCTGCTATACTATAAAAAGTGTGCGGGCAAAAATGCTGTGTTTCTCTGGAGGGAGAAATCGAGGGTAGGAATGAGAAAAGCATTCGGGGGAGATGCAACTTGAAGGACCCTGCAGGATCTTGGCCTTGGAACCAGACGAGCTGAGGTCACAACAAGCTGAAAGAGGGTGTTTCAGACAAAAGGGTGGACAACACACCGCAGGACTGAGAAAACACTTTGTTTTCCAGATGAAGAGACTCGTGTGTACATATGCCTCTTTGCCTCTCAGAGGTTGGTGGAAGCAATATGTGGAAGGTTCTGAATGCTAAGGGGATTGCTAAGATCTTCCTGGATCTAGTTAGCATTTTGAGCGCTAATAGCGCATTGACAAGGCCAAGGTTGTGTGTGAATTGTCGGCATCATTCACAAGGGAACCAAAGCGTAAGGTGTGGACAGTTTAGCACAAACCAATCCATTCTCAGGGCCAAAACAGCAACAAGAAGCCATTTCCTCGTGGAAAGTTGGTATGTGAAGGGAGCCAGTGTACTTGTGACAATGACAGCCATGAAGTGGTTGAGACCGATCATCACAGAACACCTGACTATACTTGGAATTCAATCTTGTACTGTAAGGTTACTTATTTATTCAATTCCAGAGTGCCTATTACGTGGCCAGCGCTGCTGTAAGGACTTGAGATTTATCAGTGACCAAAATCCAGTGACCAAACTTCCTGCCCCCGTGGAGCTCACCGTCCACGCTTAGTGCTTATTTCTGATCAGGATGATTCTTAACCCTCAGAACCTACGAATACATTTCCATACTGTACACTTGAATCCCATGAGCCCAGGGAGTAATGCACTTCTCTCTGGGGTGGAGCTGAGCAGCCAAGCAGAAGGACAGACACAGCACTTCTGACTTAAGCGTGGGGATGATCTTACCCCAGTGTGACCGCAGAGAAACTTAAGATGGGTAGATGGTCCGGCTTTGCCTCGGAGTTGGGTCAGGGAACTGAGATCCAAACCAAGGTGAAGGATTGGCAGTGCACCCTTGAAGATGATTCAAGTTTGCCTGGGGTACCCTCTCTGTTTTCCACTCCCAAATGGGATTAACTTTGGAACCTTCCATAAATGTAGAGAAATTGGGGGCTTTCCAATCCCAGCCTGGGTAAGTACTATTTCAAGACAAACTGGAACACAATGCCTTACATTGAAAAATCGGGGAAGGAAGGCAGGGAGCGAACGTACCTGAAGACGTATGTGTAGGCAGGAGATACTCTCCAATACAGCCTTGTGCTTATAACTCAGAATTAGAGATACGGAATTCCCCCCAGAATGCTAAAAGCAATACACAGATGAAGAGGTAAGCTGCTTGCTGGTCACTGTCTCTACAAAAGACACCTAAAGGTAAGTGACTGAGGCAAGAATCAAGAGTGGGCAAGTTTACTGGCATTACCCCCAACCAAGGATTTTTAATCATTGCCAAATTCTAAGTTCCCACAAGCCTCAAATGTCTAAGAATAGATATTTAAAATGTCTTTTGACCTTAGTTATGGAAAAATGCACCAATCCTTATTTTGTTAACAGTATTATAAAAAGTTTGATTTAGTTCCTAATGATGCCCTCCCCCCATGCTTTTGTGTCACATTTACAAGGCTAGTGAGTCATTTGCTGTCCGTTTGGCTATGCCGCATATGTTGTAAGAAACACAGACATCGCCTGCAGTTTGACAAGAACTTTTTGCATGGATTAAAGAATCTGCACTCACTCTGCACCGTGACAGACTCCTCTTGCTTTACTCAGCATAAATGCCACAGAATCAGAGATCCCGTTCCTAATTTTAGGCCGCACAGAGCTGCTTCCATTCACATTTCTGGTTGTCCCCTGCGTGAGAGGTCAGCTCTGCTAGACCACGGCAAAGTGGAAAATGGTCCTACTACCTGTAGAATGCAAGTTTTCTAACAAGCCGTGTTCACGATTCTGAGAGAACAGTCATCCAAACCCAGGTCGACCCTGAGTTGCGATCTGGTGAGGTGGTCGTGTGGGAGCAACAGTCCCACAAGAACTTTGACAGAGACAAGAATGTGCCCGAGACAGAAGACCTTGGCCCCAGAGATGGCCCACAAGTGAGCCTGCTAGTAATCAGCACTCTCGATCTCAGAATTTCATTTCGGGCCCAAGCTGAGGATGACTAAGGGGGCTCCTTCCCTCAGCTCCTCTCAAATTTTGGCAGTTGAAGGAGCTAGAAATTGCCTCCCACAGTGATGGGTCTAAAATTAATATTGTCAGTAGCTCCCTCCCCTCCACTAAGACTCATTTTTCGCCAGTTTACACCACCCCCAACTTTTAATAATGCAAGTAATTTGCTCAATGAAATGCTCAACATGGATAAACTGTGAAAAGGCAGAGCCAGAAGTAGCATTTATGAAAAGAAAATGAAATGCTATGTTTATTGGCATGAGAAAATTAACTTCGTAACTCAATTTTGTATTAATATTTGGCCAAACCTCCTCCATAAAGTTATCTTGGACATGAGTCTGTGGTCATTGCAGTGTGATCAGCAAGTGGCACATGTTAAACCACCAAATAGGATTAATTTGGCTCTCTTACCAAAGTAGTATAAATGGGGCTTTTCTATGGCGAATTTGGCCAGTGAAACAGAACAATTTGCTCAGTAAAAGGCCACCTCAGATCTGCAGATTTTCAGGTTGACTATTTTATGACTGGGTCTTTAGAAATCGGTGTATTCAAGATTTACTTTTTTACAGAGACAATGCAATAAGTTTGAATGCATTTGGGAAGAGTTTATTTTCTTTGGAGTATCTCTGGCCTATAAAAAAAATAACTAAATTCCTACAACAAAGCCTGGGGAAGAAAGAACACAAGATGTAGTAAAAATAATTGATAAATAACTCTTCTTAGATTTTTTTTTTAACAAAAATGAAATCTTGGCCATAGTACAGCATCAGTTCAAAGCCCATTTGGAACCCTTGAAAATTAAAAATATAACCAGTTCCTATATCAAGTACATCATCTATGCATTCATTAGTCCCATGAATTTAATTCCATCTGTTTCAAATATACCCCCAAATCAGTAACGAGGTAAAACAAATTTACTTCCTAGCAGTACACTTCTATTCTTAACCTCTTCTATACTTTGTGGTCTTAAAAAAACCAAATGCAGCAACATCTGATCGAAACATCCCATCAGCACAGAAGAATCGCCTTTGTCTCCTTCCCTGCACCCACCAAGTGAATTCTACAAGGCGTTCAGGCACACGGAAACTTATAATTTCTACTACAAATTCTGATTAAAGCCAGCACTTATCATCTTTAAGGTGGCCCTGAAAAAGGACCGAAA
Organism: Lyroderma lyra; assembly: GCA_004026885.1. NCBI lineage: Eukaryota > Metazoa > Chordata > Mammalia > Chiroptera > Megadermatidae > Lyroderma > Lyroderma lyra. The sequence continues at coordinate 56,082 of PVJL010002642.1, forward strand.
AGAATGTTTTGGTTTTTTCTTTAAAAGGCTACACCCAAAACATTTGCTTGAAACACTTTCTGCATAGCGGCACTGCCTGATAAAACACAGGCAGTAGATACAAGATCGGGTTTCTCTCTCCAGCTGTCCGGAATCCCATTGGTGCCTCTTACTTCTGTCTTTTGCTATAATTAGGATGGCTTAGGTTTATCTGGGCCTTTTTTCAAAACCAGATTTCCTTCCTCACAGCAGCAGCTGTCATTCACAAGTACCTTGGGAGTATTGTGGTATAGCCATCAAGGTGGGGACTGAAGGGACACACACGCACACTCACACACACGCGCGCACACACACACACGCGCACACACACACACACACACACACACGCACACATGCACTCACACACACACACATGCACTCACACACACACACACCTTTTATCTTGTAATTTTTAAAAAGAGAAGTCTTACCTGAGGATGATCACTCTGGTCTGGAACCCAGCTTGTTTCAAAGAGGTTGTTAACCTGCACCTCTTCTCCCTCCAAGTTCAAGTTCCCTTCTTTGGGGCATGCGCGTGCTGGTGTTTGCGGGGGTTTTGTTTCCTGCTCAGCTTGGGTGGGAATGGCACCTTCTCCTGCACGGAGGTGGCAATTCAGATCAGTAGCTTCTGCTTTGGCACGAGGACTGTGTTTTTGATCACTCTGCGTTAGTGGGTGCTTATCAGGTTCTTTGGGATAGAGGAGTTTAAGGGTCCCTTCTGTTGCACTGTCTTTCAGGTGGGGGGCAAGCTGCTTAGGTTTTCCCTTAACTCCTGGTCTCCGGGCCCTGGCAGGTTTCTCCGAGCCCCTCTTGCCCCGTGAGTCCTTTTCCCCTGCTGCTTTCTCAGCTGTGGTCTCCACACGCTGCTGGTTCATCCCTGACTTTTCTAACTCACCAGACAAGGGTTTCACTTCCATCTCTGTCAGCGCTCTATCCATGCCTAGCAGACTGCCACTGGCGAATTCCTCTCCTGCTTGGTTGCTGTCTCTGGTTTCCCCTCGAATTCCTGGATAATCATTTTCAGCAGAACCGAGGGGTAGCTTAGATCTCCCCTGGTCTGTCACCGTAGACGTTTCATCCTGCTGAGGTCCCAAAGTCAGAGTCATCCCTCTGTGTGGGGACGAGGGAGTGTGGGTAGAGGCTCGGCGGTGTCTTACCCTCACTTCTTGGGGTTGTGAGTGATGACCACAGAAGCCAGCGGTGGCCTCCATCGGCCCAGTGTTATCTGACACCCCAGGCCCAGAACCCATTTCACTGAGGAAAGGCTGACACTCCCCCAGGCAACACTCACTGAATTCCATCACTTCGTCATCGCTTTCTAATAAAAAAACATGCTCAGTCCCCTGCAGGTCCCTTTGCCAAAGTGCATTAGAGTAATCTGTCATAACGTCGGAACATTCCAGATACTCCAGGTCATCGTCTGAAAACTCCTCAGTGCAGGTTAGGGTTATCTCTGGGCAAAGTTCATAGTCACTGTCAGAGTCTTGGCTGGAATCCTGTGGGTTGACTTGTATGTTGACGGTGGCCCTGTCACCTGGGTAAGTGGACGTGGCTGCCCCTGACAGCGGTAGGCTGACGCTAACGTATTTCTGTGCTTTGGGATTTTGGCGACTGGAGTGCACGTCTTCCTCACTGGGGCCGCCGTCATTTGGGGCACCATCTGCTAACTGTGATGCTTGGGACCGGGTTGTCCTGTGGCAACACGCATCTCGTTGATCCGCAATATTACTTGTATTAGGAAAAAGCAGCCCTTCTGTAATTTCCTCCGTGTCATTTGGATCACAGGCCTCCTCGGTTTGCCTTGTTCCTTTGGCCTCCCCGAGATTTTCAGGACCGGAGGCACCGATGTCATTACGGGCCAGTAACTGGAGTGAGCATAAGTGGTGACAGGTGGAGGAGGCAGGACCAGCTGACGTGGGAGCACCCGCGCAGGGACTTTCTTCCTCCTTACGAGGAGGCGCTTTCTCATCATTTTGATTTGTACGTTTCCGCTCATCCGTCTCGGCTCCAAGCTTCCAGCCCGTGTCCCCGTCGTCGTTCGGGTTAGGACACAGTCGTGGGTTTTCTGACGAGCACTCGACTTCAATAAAAGCAGAGCAGCAGATCATTCCAGAACAGTTCTTGGCAGAGATTTGGTAAACAGCAGCATCGTTTTTGGAACAGCTGGGGTGAAGAGAACATACAGGTGAGTTTGCTGTGTTTGCAACGCTAACCTCCCCCCCCACGGCACACGTACAAAATGGCCATGGCGGTTACTGCCCACGCAGGGAGACCTGTGGTCTCTGGAAAAGGGCTTGTGGTCAGCGGCCACTGGCTTCTGGTCTCCGCTTCCCCCCAAGCCTGCTGAGAACCCTGGGGAGCTCGCACTTTCCCTCAAAACTTGCCACAGTCCTACCCCAAATCAAAATGCTGCTCATTACTTCGATGAAAGGGGAAAAGTTTTATGTTCTAGTCTCTTCTTCTCTCCTTTTATTTTAAGCCATTTTTATGTTATGGGAACTTGAAAAAGCCTTATTTTCTGGAGTGAGACATTGTACACAAATAACCGTAGTTTTCTACCTCAGGTCGTGGAAGAGCATGAGCAGTAACCCTTTAAGACCACGCTACGAAGGCGTGGCCCTTGCCGGAGGCTGCAGAGACAAAACCGAGTTAGCATTACGTGTGCGGAGAACAGTGCTGTGTCCTCTTTAATTTAACATGACTGTTCCATCTAAACCACTGCCAGTGAGCCCTGTGGCCGGAAACCCACATGTCCACGTGCCATCCTCACTTACAAAAGCAAGCCACGCGTTCTGCTTTGGCCAGTAGGGAAGGAACTGACTCCTGGGCCACCAAGCCTGTGCTTCCTGTTCCAGGAGTGACAGTGCTCCTGTGGCCCTTCCCTTTATTGACTGAAGTCACCTAGAGCCTGGAGACTGAGGTGTTTTGCTGACCTTCCCTATTAAGACACTTCTCCCAGCTCTGCAATCCCAGTACAAACGTGTCGCGCTTGCTTTATGATTTGCACTCTTACGATCTCATTGGTGCTCATTGTAACATTGCTGATCTCACTCTATGCATTATCCAGCCCAGAAGTCAAACCATTTTCAGATGGCAGGAGCTTTGGGTCTGGCTCGGACTTGGAGGCAATGCTTACATCTTTATTGATGATCTGTGTAAAATGTGCACAGACATCTCATCCTGGAGAAATAGTGTTAGACACTGTGATGGCACAGTCTTCTGTATCCTTTCTTCATCACTGGAGGAACCCCTGTGTCTCCCCAGGCTCGTATGTGCCAGCTCATATAGGCCTCATTTTTGGAAATCATACACTAATTCTGTTTTTTGTTAACACATTGTTTTGTTGTAACCTGGTTCCCACGTAGAAACCACTCAGGTGGCGGGGTTGGCCAGGCCTCATCCACAGCTGATATCCAGCTTTGCATGGGGAGACTGAAATTTAGGGCAACTTTCTGGGGAAACGGTACCTGGTCCTGTCTATTTTACAAGGTTATTCTCAGGTTCAAATGAGAAAATCAATGTGAAGGGGCTTTGCATAGCAGAAACTTTACGCCACATGCATCTTATAAGAATGTGGATAAAGGCGTCGGCGAATGGCAGTCATGTTGCACTATAAATGTCCAAGTATCAAATTCTTATGTTGTACACCTTACACTTCCACAATGTCGTATGTCAAATATAACACAATGGAGAAAAAAAAGATGGGGGTTGCTCCGACGCTCAGGAAGCATGTAGAATAATCACCAGGGAACTCTATTTAAAATTCTGGATTAGACTCTGTGAGGAAAGGTCCTGAGGACCTGCTTTTAGATCCCAACACATTCTACTACAGACTGTCCTTGGCCCATCCTTGGGCCATCCTCACCTCAGCATCATTCATTAGGCTTAGGTCTCCTCAATTAAAGCTGATGGAGAGGAAGTGACTTTTGTTGAGTCTCCCATGGGCCACACCATTCCCTCCATATCTCTCTTCAATTCGTTCCTAGAGATTTGGCCCCGGTTAAGAGTTCACCAGGAGCATAAAACAGCACCATGGGCCTGTGGAAAACCCCAAGCAATTCTGATTTCCTATTTATCCAGGCCACGACCCCTCTGCCAGAGATACTGCCTTTCCTGAGGGTGCCATGACTTGTGTCGAAAAAAAGAGATAGGAAGAAGGGGGTTCCCCGGTGGTGTAGTGGCTAGGCTTCAGCGCTCTCAATGCTGCAGCCTGGGTTCGAGTCCTAGCCAGGGAACCACCCCAGGCGAGAGGCATGAAGGACCAGGTAAGAAGTCAGTGCAGGATGGGAACAGAGATGGTTCTCCAGCATCAAAAAGGGAAAACAACATGCATTTTAGAAAAATATAGAGAAAATAATTGGGTTCAATACATTTCACTTCTGAGTGACTATAAACAGGTGAATGCTAAGATTTAGTAATGTATGGTTTTATGGAAACGCGTTTTAGCTAATACAAGACTTACGAGTTGTCCTAAGTACACTAAGGGGGGAAGGAACTGCATTAAGTGTCCTTCCCTTCGCACTGGCTAGGGAATGCGTTTCAGAGGGTTACGTGATTGACATGTCCTGGGTGATTATCTCTAAGCATCCTGAAGATAAAGAGTGACAAAATTAGGCAAGAAGCCCAGCACATGAGGAAGGGCTCCTCTGTTAAACAGTGTGCTGGTGGCCCCCTGCGTGCAAAACTGAGGCTCAAAGGAGTTGAAAGTGTTTCCCACTGTGGCAAAGCTAGCAAGCGCTGGAGCTAGTGTAGGACCCCAGAGCCTTCTGATTCTGAAGGCTGGTGCTGTGTATCCTGTTAGAAAGCTAACAGTCAGAGAAGGGAAATGACAGAGTATGAAGTGATCATCTTTGCAAATAAAGGGTTTCTGTCGTAAATCTTCATCTTGGTCAGTCAACTGACCATTCGTGTCAAATACCTTCTGGTGCCTGATACGATGTTAAGAGCTGAGACAGCTGAGTGAGACATCACATCCAGCCCTGAAATACTAAAAATCCACTGGGGGAGATAACTACTCTTTGTTCTTTCCAAATTACCCATTTCCATATTAAAAGAACAGAACTACATTCAGCCTTAAGTGGATGGGACTTCTCCTGAGCTTGACCAACCTAGATTGGTCTAAACCAGGGGTTCTCAAACACTTTGGCAGCAGGAACCCTCTACCCTCTCAAAAATAATTGAGGACCCCAAAGAACGTTTGTTTATGAGGGTTATATGTATCAGTATTTACCGTATTACAATTAAAGCAGAAATATTGAAAATCTTTATTTATTCATTTTAAAATAACAAATATAAACTTACTATATGTTAGTATACATAAAATTTTATGAAAAATGCCTCCATTTTCCCAAAATAGCCAAAATTTCATAAGAATGGTTTTGTGTAACATTTTTTCACTTATCTTTAATATCTGGCTTAAGAGAAGACAGCTGAATTTTTGTATTTGCTTCCACATTCAGTGTGATGCAATACATTATTTTGGTTGAAATACATGAAGAAAATCTGGCCTCACACAGATAATAGTTGGAAAAGGAAATATTCTAATAGTCTTTTCATATGATTGCAGATAATCTCCTCTGATACCATACAAAGATTAGTTGCAATGTGGATTCTGAAAGCATATCAACAAACTTTTCATACTTGTTCCATAAAACCCATTGGTCTATATTGCATTTTATGTGCATCTTTTACCCATGCATAATTTTGTAATATCATGTATTGGTCATTTGGAAAAATGTGGTTCATGAGATCTTCCAAATATTAACATATTTCATCATACATTTTTTTAAATTACACATTAATATTACCACTGATCTTATCAGAATAATTGTGAAACATTGGAAAACCGTCAGACTTATGATGAAGGATACACATTTTCTAGTTAGAAAAATAATACAATTATTAGTTTATTATAATGACGTTAGGCAATTCTGTGCTAAGTTGCATGGTAGAAGTAGAGGGGTGGAGGACATCAACAAGATGGCAGAGTAAGGATTTCTGGAAATTTTCTCCTCCATAAGAGCAATAACACTGGCCAAATTTGTCTGAATCAACTTTTTCAAAACTCTAAAAATGAACCACAGATGATCTGAGGGGCATTTATTCCAGCGGGGGCAGGACAGAGCTGGAGTAATTCCAAAGCCCTGTCCCCAAGGAGCTGTTATTATTAGACCTGTCTAGTGGTTCCCTAGAAGATCCCATTCACAAAATTATCTATATGTGATCTGATTCATAGCTCACTCAATGTGAACATTGTCCCTGGGAGCTTTTGTCAGAAAAAAGTTCAGAGGCAATTATTTAACATCATGGCTTCCTGAGGCAGTGGGTAACGAATGAGACAAACACTAGGCTAACCAAAAAGATTAAAAGGGAAAGATAGGGAGTGAGGTGTCCATAGTGGGGTGTTGAAAAGCTCAGGCACATTCCTGGAATCTAGAAGGCCAGCCATGCACATGTACATATGCTCAGGAAAGGCCTAAGAAGACACTAAGCTCTCACTTCTGACTGACCTTAAGGCTCTGCACTAGCAGGAAGTGAAGGCAGAGTTTATCACCTGGCTGGCTGAGTGTGAAGGCATGTGTGCCCCATCGTGTGCACAGAGCTCCTCAGCAAACGCTGGGAGACTTACTGGTTCTGGGCATCCGAGGAAATCTCTAATCACTACTTGACCACTAAGATGACTGGGCAGAGACTTCAGGGGCCACAATCAGCAAAGAATACTGATTTTAAAGAATTAGTTCAGCAGAGTCACTAAACAAACAGCAACAAGCCCTGAGAAGGGGTGGGGGTGGGGGGCAGGGGAAAATCTGATTTCTAGAGTTAGCACATTATATTGTTTAAAATGTCCCGTTTTCACACACAAAAAAATATGAGACATGCAAAGAAAGAATAAAGTGACCCATACAGAGGAAATAATAGTAGTCAATAAAAACTGTCCTGAAACTTGCTAGAAAAGATTTTAAATCAGCTATTTTAAGTATGTTCAGGAAACAAAAAGAACTAAAGGAAAATATGAGAACAATGTCTCAATAAAGACACAGAAATTACAAGTAAGAACCCAGCAGAAATTTTGAAGTTGAAAAGTATGATATGAAAATGAAAAATTCACTAAAGGGCTCAAGAGCAGATCTGAACAGACAGAATAAAGAATCAGTGAACTTGAAGATGATCAAGAATGAAGAAAAGTGAACAGAGTCTCTGAGAACTGTGGGACACCACCAAGCCTACGACATATGTATAATGAGAGTTCTAGAAGGAAAGGAAAGAGGTCAAACAAACATTTGAAGAAACTGGAAGTCCCTACTTCAAAAAAGGGACCGTAACGATAGTTTGAAAGTTTGGATTTTTTTTAAATTGAGTTATGATTGACATGTAGCATTATACTTGTTTCAAATGTACAAAATAATGATTTGATATTTATATATATTGCAAAGTGATCACCACAATAAGTCGGAGTTAACATTCTTCACCCCATACTCATATGGTGATCTTTTTTTTTTTCTTTTTTTCTTGTTATGAGAACTTTTCAAGATCTACTCTCTTAGCAACTTGCAAATATACAATACAGTGTTATTAGCTATAGTCACCATGTGGTACATGACATCCCCAAGGCTGATTTACTTTATAGACATTGGTATCTTTTTAAAAAGCTTGGATTTTTGTCACTGGCAACACAGACACCTTTAATTTTCCTTGAAGTGGCAGGCCTACATTGCTCATTTTTGAGAAAATATTTGCCAAATACCCAAGGCTGAACAACCATCATTTGTCCATTTTTCTTTCAAGTAAAAACTGAATTCCATGAAAAAGTGGCTAGTTCACCTTGCAAGTTAAACAATCATACAGGTGCTTTTCCTCAAGATGCCCATCACCTCAAGGAAACCCAGCAGAACAGCTCTGGGTGTATTTCCTATTTCCTGACACAGGGTATTAAAAGGGCTTTGAGGTGTCAAGATTTAATAAAACTAAGCATTTTTACTGACGTATCAAGGACATTATTAATAAAGTGGTGTTTGTTTGTTTGTTTGTTTGGGGGGTTTTTTGGTTTGTTTCTAACCACTGGGTGGTAGTAAATAATTCCATGACAACTAGAATAGTTAGGGACCACTGCCTAGATTCATGCGAAGACATGGATAGTTTCACCATCCATTGCTTATTACCTTTACTGCACATGTCAACACAGTGAAAAAGGTAAATAATGTTTCAGTATTTCATGGTAATAGTTTTGACCTTATGGACCCTCTGAAAGGACTTTAGGGACCCCCAGGAGTCCTCAGACCACATTTTGAGAACCACTGATTAAAGCGATTCACCAGGGGAAGCTGTGAAACCCTCTCAGCATTCTCTGCATAACACCTGGAAGTGACTCCCAGACTCCAAAAGATGGGCCCTAGCATGGAGGGATGGCAGTTTTGCTCAGTACAATCATTTATGTACTCTCTTAGGCCTTCATCTCCTTGGACCTCAATTTCCTGATTTACAAAGAGAAAGAAGACCTATGTCTGGGCTCCACCCTGCACAGATTCTGACTTGATGCTTAGTACATGGGTCTGTGTGATTTAATTGTCGACAGGAGGAGGCTGGTTCCATCACCGCTGGAGGCTCAGGGTGGGAAGTGGCCGATCCTAGAAGCTCCTCAGGATCCGGTAAACTTAGGATGGTTTTGTGCCTTGCGAACAAGGGTTATAGATGTGAGTGAGACCCAAGAGCACAGGGCAAGCGTCCATAGGACTAGTAACCCTGTAGAATAAGAACATAAAGGCAAGGGGTTGGGGAGTAGACGTAACAAATGCAAAAAGAAGACATGGAGTTTTTTTCCTCTAGCTACCAGAGCAGCAGACCTCTGAAAATAAATATACTTTTAAATCCCTACATTTCAGTCATCATCATAATCATCATCATCATCATCATCATCATAACCCTAAGGATGCTGTGTTTTCATGTGTGTCAGTTCATCCATCTCTTTATTCACAATCCCACCAGCACAAATAAAATCAAATCGGTTACTCCCATGTGGACTGAAAAGTGGGTTCCCCAGTGATGCTGGTGCCCTTCTTCCTTTTGTCTCTTGGAGGTCATTTCTCTGCTCCCCAGAAAATGCTCCCAACAATTACAATTGCGGAAACTCAGACCGTGCGATCTAACCGGTGCCCTGCAGGCAGAGTCCACAGAAAAGGGAGCTGAAACTATTGGCTAGAGCCTCGGTCCCCAAGCTGTGCTACGTGCACCCCCAGGGGTACGTGCTGGGCTGCTCGGGGGTACACGAAAAATCATCAGTAAGGGCAAAAAAAGAAAGTAAGAAAACGCAAAACATTAGTTATGGAACAATAAATGTATTGAGTTCGAATCACCTTTCATGGAGACACTTCACAATTAGATCACATTAGTGAGTGATGACAGGTGAGGGCGTGGCTATGAACCCTCCCCCCAAACCGCTCTGCTACCAATCATTACGCAGTTTCAGAACAATCCATTTGGGATGCTTCTAGAACTTCCCCAAATGTATAAATACACTCGTAGCCAGACTGTTTGATCAGTTTAGTTACTGACTGAGTAAAAGTAAGTGCATTGTTTTTAATTGTGATTCTTTTCAAGTAGTATTTTTATTTCATGTTTAAATATTTGATCATCATTATCAATATTTTAACTGCATTATGAATATTATCAAATTAAATCTGTGGTTTGTCCTTTTAGTTCAGTAAATTTTTTTTCCAAACTTACTACATCATTTCCACTATTTTACATTAACATAGGCACTGAACACAAGTGTCAGTATTTAAAAACAGCTGTTTTAAAAACAAGGGGTACCATTTATAGAAATGGGTTAAAAGGGGTACACATGTTGAAAAAGGTTGGGAACCACTGGGCTAGAGGTAAGATTTGAATCCTCTCTGGCTTGCAGATATTATTCTGTGTGATTACACATTCTGGGAAGGAGATGTCTACAGTGTCCTCACCTGGGCCGTCAGGAATGCAGGGCTGGGGAGGCCTTTGAAATCTCACCCCCGCAGGTGACTGTGAATTTTCTGAGCCTCGCCTGCCCAGGTAGCAGGCAGGGGAGAGGGGACTCAGCTCAATAAATATTTACATGATGACATCCGTGTCCTTGCAAAAGTCACAGCACCAGGTGAAGGTCAGTATTTTCTCACACTAAGTGTCTGTATTTTCTTACTTGCCTAACTGCTGCTATCAATTTTATTATTAATAATTGAATTCATCAGAATCACTCAAGTCATGGCTCTTGTCACATCCCAAAGCCACATTGGTGACAGAGAGAGAAGAATTCTAATGCTAGAAACACACAGGATGTCTCGATCATATTTTCTACAAGCAGCTCGATACATTTCAAAACTGATGAGGACCCTCCTCAGACATGTACCAATTTACATGGTTATTTAGCCAACAGGCTGACTGAACCCCACACATCTGAAGAGCTGAGGGGGGCCGTGAGCTGTGCCGTTCCCGGCTGCCTCTCACCCACTTTGTGCACTCCCCTGTTCTGCTTTGTGTCACGGTGCTGACCCCTTCCCACCACGTGCCCTCGGCTCCCAGGACCTGCTGGGTTTGACCAAAGAAAGGCAGGAGATGAGAGATGGGGAGAAAGGGAGAAGCCAGCCTCAGGGGGCATTTCTAGGGGACTCCTCCTCTTCCGTCATTCCAGGTCCCACAGGACAGGCCCACCAGGTTTCTAGCTCCTGCCCCCTGACCTGTGACTCGGAACTCGTAGTCCCATGGCCTCCTTTTGTCTCTGCAGCCTAGGAGATGGTGTCTTCCTGCCCAGGCTCATCTCGGGGTGACCTCCCTGCCCCCGATTTGGTTCAGTCACCTGTGTGACCCTGCCTTTAATGCTTGAAAAATGGCTTTTGTCTTCCTGGTCACACCCTGACTGATACGGAGAGGATTTACTACAGATACTGGAATGGAGGCGCAGACAAGATGTGACTGCAGTTACACGGCTGAAACCAACCACCCTAGCACGTGGGAGGCACTGCGCTAGCCACTGTGCCGAGGACAGAGATGCGGGACTCCTAGGCGCTTACTGAGAAGCTCCCCCCTTATTAAGGGAAACGTCTTCAATCCAGCACAGTGTGTGCGAAGGGCCATTCAAAATCAGACCGAATTCGAAGGAGGAGGAGGAGGAGGTGAGACAATGAGGGAAGGCTGGCCTGGGAAATCCACGGTAGGACTCCGGCTGGAAAGGCGGTGTGCGCCCAGGGTTGGGGAGGGGGCTGCCCATTCCAGGGGGAAGGACTAGACATCGCCAGGCCCGCCTGCGGCCACACCACCCTGAACACGCGCTCTCGTCGCACCTCGGAAGCTAAGCAGGGTCGGGCCTGGTCAGGGCTCGGATGGGAGAAATCACCAGGCCCTCTCAGCACACGGCAGGCCGTTCCTTGGGACCTGGGGGGAGTAGTGGGCTGAAAGGTAGGTTAATAACTTCATCACTGACGGTTTGAACTGGGCACTTCAGAGGTCAGGGGGAACACGATTCTTCCGTCAAGACCACAGGCAGAAACGGGGGCAATGTCAGGGAAACTAAGGTTGGCCGGGCCAGCAGGAGGCACGGTGACCCACCAGGAGGTGGGCAGGGCCCAGAGCATGGAAGATTTTCCTCCCCAGCGTGAGGGCTTGGGGCCTCAGATTCCAGTTCCCTGGGAAGTGAAGCAGCCACTGAGCGAGGAATGGAAATCCTTCTGGAAGGATGCGCCCACATTTGCACGGAGTGCAGGTGAGGACGCAGCACGCCTGCCTGCCACAGCTGGTGTGGCCTGTGGCCTCCGGCGGGGCAGCAGCACCCCACTCCCCCGTATGTCCTGTGGGACCTACCACTCCATGTGGCCGGCACACTGCATGGGACCGAGAAGAGAGACAAGAAATGGGTGGTGTGAGACTTGCTTCCTTCGCTGGGGACACTGCCCAGTTGTGCCAAGAGATATTATTGACTTTCACAAGGCACCGTTGAGGGAGCGAGCAGAAAGGGGGAGGTCAGGGCGGCCCGGATCGGCGGGGAAGAACGCCAGGAGCTCAGAACATGAGCCCCGCGGGGAGGCGGGGAGACCAGGGGCATTCCGGGCAGACGTACAGGAGCTGGGACCAGCAGGTCACGTGTAAGGGACAGGAAAGAAATGAGCTGGCCTGGGGACTCCCAGGAGGAACGGCTGGAAGGTGAGGGCCCTGAAGGACAAGAGCTGAGGGTTGGAAGGCACAGAGCTCCGCTCCGGAGCACGGCCTGCTGGCGACCTGCTGGGTGCATTCGACTTTTCTTCAGCAAGTGCAGTTCTGGGCCAGTCGGAGAGGCCAATCGCAAAGCCAGTGTGGCCCGCCTGCCTGGGTTCGGTCCGCCCACCCGCTGTGTGACCTTGGACAAACCACTGAGCAGCTCGGGACAAGGACGGTGCCCACAGCAGAGGGAGTTGTGTCTCCTGAAGTGCTTAGATCAGGGCCTGGCAGCCGGTGAGCAGGCAGTCAGTTGGCTCCCGGCCCTGGCTGACCACCAGACTCACCTGGAGCGCTTTTAGAAAGCATCAAGGGGGCTCCCAGGTGGTGTAGCGGCGAGGCGTCGGCGCTATCAACCCTGCGGCCCGGGTTCGATTCCCAGCCAGGGAACCACCACTGACCCCCTACACACCCCCAAAAGCATCAAGGCCAGCATTTTCAGGGCAGTGAGCACTCTGTACAATACTGTAACGATGGGCACACGTCACATGTTCATCCAAACCCACGGAATGCACAACTCCAAGCGTGAACCCTGAGGGAAACCATGGACTTCGGGGGACGGTGGCATGTCAACAGAGGTGCATCAACTCTAACAAAGTGTCCCACCCCAGTGGGGGAGTCTGTGGGAGGAGAGAGGGAGAGGGGTACATAGAAACTGAATTTTCTGCTCAGTTTTGTAGTGAACCTAGAACTGCTCTAAAAGAATGAAGTTTAACTAAAAGGGGGACAAATGCCAGGGGCAGGGCCCCACCAAAGGAAGCAAGTATGCAGCACTGTGGGGTGAGGACGTCACCGTCACTGTGTTTTGGGCTTCCTGGGTGATTCTTCCTGGGTGACACTCTGAAGCACTGAGCCGAGGGGCAGGTCTCGTGTGTAGTGAAGGAGGTGAGGGAACCGGAGAGGTGATGAAAGGGAGGGATCTCCCTGGGCACATTGGGCCAGTGGTTTCCTGGCTCTATTTTGGTAAAAAAAAGTACTGAGATTCTGACAGCCTTCTGAGCCTTCGGGGGCCATGCAGGCTGGTCAGACATTTTTTTAAACAAGAAATAAGCAAATCGACTTCAGAAAGGGAAAATTCTGTGGCATTACTACCATCAAGCTTTGTGAACATTTCAACTAACCCCTCTTAGCCAAAGGGGGGCTGGAAGCAGTCACCACCACCCACCCAAAGGCCACCAGGCCAATGTAGTGTCCCAGAATGTCTCCAGAAATCTTCAAGGAACATCGTAACCATGGAAAAGCTCCTAGAATAAACTGCAAAGCCACCTATGAAAGACACGACATCTCGAAAGCAGGACAGAGCACACCACACCACGAGACATGGAGCTAGAGGACCCAGAGCTCTTAAAAGCAAGTCAGCTGAGAATTCTGAAGGACTAATATTGCTACTTCATCCAGCACCCAGCATGCCCAAAACCATACTAGGTTTTTCCATCCAAATCCACTTCTCATCTCAAAAAAATCCTTGGAGCAGGGCTCCCCGTGCATTAATGTGCTCAGGACTCGCCTGGGGAAGCTCGCTGCTGGTCTAAGTCAGCTTCTACTGACAAGGTCTTCCAGTCATTTCCAGCTCTATGACTCCAAGTGTCTCCGAAGAGTGGAAGTCCCTTTGTTAAATTCTCATGAAAAATACCACCTGTCACTTGAGTTGCTGCTCAGTTTGAGCTGAGCTCCCAGCACGTGCCTGGCAAGCTGTCCCCACAGGCAGCTCTGTGGGTGTTCAAGTTGGTTTCCTTTTTAAAAAAGAAAATAATAATAATTGCTGGACCTGGGCAGGTGGAATGCACATATCAGAGTCAAGGACTTTAAAGCCACCTGGGAGACCAGTCAAGGGAGGAAGCCATCACAATTTAATTGCTTCTCTGTGGTGCTGGCTGTGTCCCTCCTTGTTACCTTCGCCGGGCCATCTCATCGTGCCAATGCCTCGTTCCCATCTCCCGGTGGCCTCTGGGTGAGCAGGTGCAGTGACCAGCAGTCACAGGAAAGCAGGGCACCAGCCCGATGCCTGAAGGAAGCAGCCCCACGCTGGGGGAAGGCCGGTCAGGCCTGACAAAGAGGGAGGATCCCCACCCTGCTGGAGCAGCACCCGAGGACATGGGAGTGACAAGGACAGAAAGGGGGTGGCCACATGGTGTGAGAAGCTCAAGCTCCCTGGATGACAGGAGTTGCTGACACTGTGGCCTTCTCCTACAGCTCCTGTAGGAGGCTGTTTAAAATACTTCCTGCCTCCAAACCAATCCCCTTAAGCAGCACAGCCTCTACGGTGCCACCAGGCTGGCCCCCGTCATTCAGATCATCTCCCCAGGGTCACGTGGCCGCTGGCTCTGAGGGGGAGGAAAAGGTCTTCCTTGACCAGCACTTAGGGTCCCTGGCTGGGTCTGAACATCCAACCGACCGGACAGACGCCCAGGAGAAAAGCATGCACCTTTTACTGAATTTGTACGTGGACGTGGGGACTTTCACAAGAGAATGAAGACCCGAAGAAGTGACTGCAGCAGATGGCTTTTACTTCTTTTTGAGAAAGGAACAATAAATGTGCAAAGAATTGACAAGGCAGCAGGGTTTGGGTTAGAGGTGGCAAACAATGAAGAGGGGGGTTGGCTTAACGAGGTTGCTTTGCACAGATGTATTGGCCCCCAATTCCCCATCTCTGGTGATGACAATGGCCTCCCTCCCGCTGGTTTCACCTGGGAGTTCTGTGCCCTATTTCAGGGAAGAAAGGCAATGGGGTGGGGGAGGGGGGCTTCTGCCGTTTTTAAAAAATTCCTCCAACTTGAGATATTTCATATGTCAAGGTGCCCTATTTTGGGGTCGGGGGCCTGAGCCCCGTCAGCTCTTTCCCCTCACCTCAGAGCAAGACTCTGCGAAGGATGTCACAAATGCACGGGGCGTGGCGTGTGATTCACCCCACACGTCTCCAGCGAGTGCCACTGAGGGACAGTCACAGGACATACAGCAGGAAACGGATCAGACAAGCCTTTGCTCTGACAGAAGCGATATTCCTCGAGGGAGACCCACAAGAAACACAAATACAAATAAATGTGCATCATAACCGGAAACAACCCACGTGTCCATCAACAGAGGAGCGGAATAACAAATTCTGGCCGACCCAAATGATGAAACACTGAAATACCGCCCGACACCAGGAAAATATTAGGGACCCGGCAAACGACAGGGATGAGTCTCAGCATAATTGTGCGGAGTGAAAGAGGCCGGATAGAAAAGAGTATATATATGCTCTCTGATCTCATTTATATCAAATTTTAGAAAAGGCTACAGAAAACCAGAAACGAGTCTCCAGGGACCCACGGCAGAGCGCCGTCATGTAAGGGTGGGTGGGCGGAGACAGGGCCAAGAAAGGGGGGTGCAGAGAAACCTTTTGAGGGTGATGTTGGCATTCACTCCTGATGGCGGTGATGGTTTCATGGGTGTGTGCATGTGCCAAAGCTTACCAAACTCAACCCTTTCAGCATGTGTAGTTTGTCGTGTGCCGATTATACCTGCACAAAGCTGTGAAATATGTGTGTGCCTGTACACACACACACACACACACACACACACACAATGCCATGTGCTGTGTGCAAACTAAAGCGAAATAAGAGGAGCGTGCTGGGGGCAGGAGGTGCTGTTTAGATGGCTGGTCAGAGGAGGGCTCAGGGACTAGGTGATTTTGAGCAAAACCTTAAGGAAGTAAGAGAACTAGCCATGGGCGACCTAGGGAGAGAACATTCCAGGTAGAACCAAGAGCATGGGCATAGGCCCCATGGGTGCACATTACTACGCAGGCCTGATTAACACCATGGAGCTCTGTAATAACTCGGAACTGAGTTAATGCTTCAAGGTCTGTACTGAGAAATTGCCTGAGCTTCAGGCCCAGGTCCCATCTGTCATGCCGACCCCAGTAGAGCCCAGGTCTTCGGCCTGCCTCTGGCTTCTCACCCACAGAAGTAGCCGTCACACAACACCAGCTCTGGAATCAGCACTCAGATTCTCATTCAAGAATTCCGAGACCTGTTTGAGCACATCTCCTCTGAGATGGGCAGGCAGCCTGATTCCACTTTCAAAACCTCACGCCTGAGAGTGCATGCCTGTGTCTAACGAAACATAGAAGACCTCAGGTCAGAAGAGTTACCATTTGCTTAGCGTTGCTGGGTGCCAGGCACTGCTCTAAAAGCCTGTGTGTATTATCTCATTTCATCTTCACCCAGCCCTGCCAGGTAGATATTATTCCCACATTACAGATATAGAAGCCCCGGCAGATGTGGGATAAGCAACATGCACAATTCAGAAGTAGGGCCGAGACTTGAACCCGGGCAATGTGACTCTAAGCCAGCTCTCTTAAGTAGCCACATGTGGCCTCACAGAGTCCTGAAAATCTCTGATTCTTAACCAATGAGCACCTATATACCTCCAGGCCTGTCCCTATACATGGCTGGCATACATTCCATATTTGGGGATGTCCTGTGGACCTAATTGTGTCCCCCTAAAATTTATATTTTGAAGTCCTACTCCCCCAGTGTGATGGCATATGATGGTGGGAACTTGAGGAGGTCATGAGGGTTAGATGAGGCCATGAGGGTGGGGCCTCCACAATGAGATTAGCGCTCTAATAAGAAGAGACACCAGAGACCTCGCTTTCTCTCCCTCCGCCACGTGGGGACACAGTAAAAAGACAGCCGTCTGCAAGCCTGGAGGAGGGTCCTCACTAGGACCTAACCATGCTGGCACCTTGATCTTGGACTTCCAGCCTCCAGAACTGTAAAAAATGAATTTCTGTTGTTTAAGCCCCCTATGTGTGGTATTTTTGAGCTAATAGAGGCGAGGTCAGACGGACCATACCAGGTGCAAACTCCTCTCACAGGTTGAACGCATTCTTGGGTTCATCTGGGACTCAGGTGTGGCCCTGGGAGGATCCACTTAACCCACCCACGCACCAGGCTGATGTCTCGGCAGCTGAGGGTCGAAGGTGCTGGGAACTGGTGCCTGTGTTTTGGAGAGGGTAAGCCAAACTGTCAGAAGGGACAGAGTCTGGAGCAGGCCAAGAGGAGGCCCGGGGTCCAGGGCAAACAGCAGCTCACAGAGAACTCTAGGGCGGAGCGATGGGAGGAGGGAGGAGAGAGGCGCGGGCAGGAGCGACTTCCAGGAGGGAAATTTCACAGGAGGCCTTGGCTGAGTGCACAACGGGGAGAAAATAGAGCTGGCCGGTCAGGACAAAGACACATGTCCCCAAACCAAACCTCATTCTTAACCCTGCTCCCACTTCCCCCAATCCTCCTCTCGGAGATGGAGCACAGCCCCTCCTGGGACTCATGAGACCCGATTTGGTTCCAGCTGTGCCCCTAACTGCCTTTGTCAAGTAACTTCTTTGTGATGTTCCCCTTAAAAGAGGGCGCTGGTCACATGATCACTAGTGCCACCACTATGATTTGTACATCAGTGAGACCCCCCCACGTTGGCAGTCATCAGATAGATCAGGCCATGATGCTGTCATTACAAAGTCAGACTGAACCCCAGCCGGCCAAAGACCTTCCCCAATGTTGCTGGCCTGCTCTGAGCTCTCAAAAAGGTGTCAACGAAGTGGCATTTTTAGTGACACTCAGCACATGTCCAGTTTCCAAGGCTCAGTTCACCTTTCTCAGGCTGTCCCAAGGTTTTGAAGGGGGCTCTTGGATCAATCCGTCACCTGACCCCAAACTGACACCAATTACACCCTGAGAATTAGCACCTGGTGGGAGCAACCACCCAGGGTCCCCAGAAAAAAATGAGTGGTCACACAGAAAAGTTGAGTATGACCGGGGGTGGTGGGGGGCTCCCATGACCATTCACTCCTCTGACACACTACCAAAGCCACAACCAGAATGCGGTGACTGCTGGCGGATTATGGCCCGCCCTATCACCCGGGAAACTAAAGGGCAGTTTCTCATCAGACCCTCACGACTCATTCAAGCAACGCTCCAGGCGTGGTCTGAGGAGTGGCCGGGCTGCACGCCTGCTGAGTCCACTCGGAGGAATGCCACGGGAGGCCTCCCGGCTCTGTGCTGGGAACACAGAGGCCTCCGGGTGCCGGAAAATTCTATGGGTCATCCTGCAGACTTCTTGCACCTACTTAAGCTCACGGGAACACGAAGTTCACGAAATGCTTTCCAACAACCTTGGATGAGATGCATTTGCTGTCTTAGCCAAGGCATAGCAAGATTCAGTCATCTTTATTTCTGCCCAGTGATTCCTTGATCAAACACATTAATTATATTTTATCTTCCAAGAGGGAAATCACAGAAAGGGAAAATACTGCCAAACCAAGCTACTTTTCTTACCTCCAGATTGGCTATTTTTAATCAGTTCCAAGATTATAGTTCAGTGTGGGGGACAGGTTCAAAGTGCACAGAGTAACCATTACTCATAGCGTATTCTAAACTTTTTGGATGTGTTGGATTTCATCCCCACACCAACCCTACAAAGCAGGTAGTCATTCCCCGCATTTTGCAGACAAAGAAACTGAGACACAGAGAGGTTAAGTGACTTGCCCAATGTGATACAGCTCATCAGAGGTAACTCTGGGATTTAAACCCAGACCAATGGGCTTTAGATCCTTGCTGGGAAATAATCTCCCGTCCTTTGGAAGTGAAGTTGATGGTGACAGTTCCACCTCTAGTAGGATATGTGCCTTGAGGTGTTTCTTGCAGGAACGGAGGTATTTGTAACTGGTTCACCTGTGCTCATTTGCCCAACCACATTCACAACTAACAGCTCACATTCTTTAGATGTTTGGCAAGGAACTTTGGGGTTCCCTGGGCGATCATGCTGCTGGCCCCTCCAGAGGCAAAGTCTTTGGCTCAGACAACAAGCACTTAGGAACAATTTTCTGCCCACTACAAATCAGAGTGGCTTCGGGAAAGGTGACACGGTGTCCTAAGGCTCCTGGCATCTATCTGTACACCCAAATGTGAGGAATATGGGAGAAGGCCAAGACGCCACTGAAGTCACAGAGCCCATCTTCTAAACACCATCCAAACAGAGTTTCAGCTTCTACTCTGCTGTCTTGGTTACAGCTCTCCTGTTAAATGTCCATTTCCTTCTTGTCTTTGAAATTTGCCCATTGATTCTGACACTTTTCGAAAGTATTCATGTCAAATTGTTCTGGCTCTACCATGATTGTCTTATACACTGGGCTAGAGTAAGTCTTGCAGAGTAATTCTGGGAACATAATGCTTTCAGGGAGTGGGCAGTAAAATGCTATTAACTCCTACATAAAAATAAGTAATATGTGTTGCATGCTTACATGCACACTTTGCTGATCATTTTGTAGGAATAACCTCATTTAAATCATCACAAAAACTCATTTCACCAAGGAAGGCACTGAAGCACAGAGAAGTTCATTGACTTGCTCGAGGCCCCACAGCTAAGAGGTGGCAGAGCAGGCAAACAGGAAAGTATGGCCTTTGAGGAAGGACCTGGAGAATTCTGTCATCATTCACAAGCACATGAGGCTATGGAGATACAAAATAATAGAAATCCCTGTTTCTGCCCCCAGTCTAACGAAGAGAGGACCTAAGTGAAGCGGAAGTCACTAACTTAATGCCACCATTGTTTATTGAGCACCTGCTCTGAGCAGGTCACATTAGGTACTGGGGAGACAGCAGCCTCATGGAGCATTCAGTTTACTGGGGAGATAGAAGGAAGAAGAAAAAGACTAAAATGAAAACAAATAAACAGATAGCGTGGGCTAAGTGCTGACTTGTTTTATGCAAGGTGATTTGGGGAGGTTCAGTCCGCAGAGCCCCGGGATCTGTGTTCCGGTTCTCCTCCCAGCAGGATGTGTGGGCTGGAGAATGGAGCAGGACAGGCACTGGGGTGGGCACGCGGGACTGAGCTTGATGATGCTGTGGGAGCAGCCAACTGCTCCGTCCGACCACCACACAGCGCGTGAGCAGGAGCGACGGGACGTGAGGCTGGAAATGTAGGTGTGTGGGAAACATTGGAGAATGAAAGGCCTCTGAGCCTTAACAGCTCTCGGGTTCGACCCCTCCTCCTGCTGTCTTCATTCAGGCTCATCCTCCACTCCAGTTTCAAACTATAGTCATAAGGTGTTCTAAAAAAAATCCAACCCTTCCCATGATCCTCTGCTGCCCAAAACTCCTTCACAGATTGGGCGTTGCTTTCAGGAGAAAGGTGCAAACTCCTTAACTACGGCACACGGGTCCCCCAGGGTCCCGCCTGCCTTCCATCTCCCGGAGGCCTCCCTGTACCCTGCCAGGGACCAAATACGCTCTAGCACTATGCCGTTCTGGCTATTGTCCCCACCAGGCCCTCTGCAGGGGGCTGCTTGGCCCGCCCTCTAACCCAGATGTTCCCGCCCTGTCCACCTCCCTCCCCTCCCTCCCTCGTGCCTCACTTGTCATCCGTGCTCTCTGTCAGCACAGCGGGATGTGATCGTGACCATCAAAAGAGGCCGCCTTGCTGCAGGGAGGAGTGTCTCTCTCTCTCTAGCTATGGGTTCATGGACAGATTTTTATCTGATGCTTCACTCCCTTTCTTTAAATGGTCTTCATAAGAGACCACAATTCTCTGTTTATACACATGTCTCACAACCTGCTTTCATTATGAGGTAGAAAACATCTATTTGCATTTTCCTCTCTCCTCCCAACTCCCACATCTTTAAAAAAAATTTTTCATGCTACAAAACCAACCATACTGTTATTATTGATGTTACTCTCCCTTGAAATGCGTTCTCAGCTTTCCATTCCTCTCATCTGCTAAGCACACTTGACCTGTGGTAGCATAAGGGTCACAAGAGCACTGATCACTCTCTTCCAAGTGGCCTCCTTTGCTGGAAGCACACAGTTTTAGGAGTTGGGAGTGGTCTGAGGAGGAGAAGGCAGGTAGGGTGGAGAGAAGGGGTGTGGAGGAAAGAGGAAAGGTCAATAAATATGGCAGCAGGGCTCTTGTCCTTGAAGCAGAATGGCAGATTAGGCTGTTAAACTAGGAAAAGTCCGTGGGAAACACAGAAACAGGAACTTTCAGGTATCTAAGAACACAGACTTAGTGACCCACCGACTAAATTCAATAGAGGAAGTGGTTTATGGTATACTGGTAATAGCAAGAAAGTTTGAGACTATTATATAACGAATGTTTAATCTTTGAAAGGCATTTGCACAACACACCATTCATTTTTCTAACTAGCATTTAACAGACCAATAGAAGTCTAACTACTTTGCAGATGAATGGTTCAGCATTTTTTCATCTCAGACAACACAGTGGAATCACCAGGGATTCAGACTAAATTAGTCAAGAGTGAAGGCCAGGCATTGGCTTCTAAAAACTCCTCCAGACAATGCCAATGAGCAGCTACAGTTCAGAACCCCTGGCATAAAAAGTCAGAACTTTCAAAGATCTTTAGTGCCCAGGCTATTCACTACTAAGCAGAAAAATGCGACCACCATCTATTATCGTGTGCCCTACCATTATTTGTTGCATCAGGTGTGAATACTTTTCCCAGTAGAGGGGCTACTTTTCAAAACGGCACCCAGGAATTTGGAAAGAGTGCATTCTGTCACATTAAATCTTTCATTTTCTGTAAACCACTGCCCCCCTGGACTTCAGAGCAGAGAGTGGGGACTCCCTGCGGTTACCACAGCACAAGTTCCTGTGTGTGTCTCTCCCATTTTAACCAGCCCCCAGGGCTTCAACACGGCCATCTCATTTCTTTATTAACCCCTTAACACCCTGTAAACATTAATTTTGCCTACGTTCCTGGCCCCGTGTAAACAACAAATAACACAAATAGCAAATCTTAATTCTTAATTGGCATCCTATCAGTGAAAGAATATGCATTAAGCTTCTCTTCTGGCCAAAAAGTGAATATAGTATTTGTCTTAGTGTGAGACTAAAATTAATCAATCAAAAAACATGTATTGAGTGCTCAGAGGGACACAGGCAAGAGTGGGAAACATACAAAGAAATACTAGATGTAGGTCCCCAAGGATCTTACCATCTAGACCAGGTGGTGACAAACTATAGCACGCAGACCAAATCTGGCCCCCACCTGTTTCTGTCAATAAAGTTTTATTGGAACACAGCCATGCTTTAAAAAAAAATCATATTGTCTACAGCTGCTTCTACACTACAATGGCAGAGTTGAGTGGTTGTGATAGAGACCATCTGGCCTCTCAAGCCTAAAACATTTACTATTTGGTTCTTTGTTTTGTTTTGTTTTTTGTTTGTTTTTTTTTTTTTGTTTTTTTGTTGTTTGTTTTTTTGCTTTTTGGTATGTGGGTAGCTCCCTGGCTGGGAATCGAACCCAGGGCGCAGCACTGACAGCGCCAGCACCGAAGCCTTAAGCCACTACACCACCAGGGAACTCCCTAGCTGTCCATTCATGCTTTTAACAAATACATATGCAGCGGGCACTGTATTAGGCTCCAGGAAATGCATTAGTGTGAAACAGAGAGGGTTCCTGCCCCTAGGAGGCCCACAGTCTACTGAACTATCCATCACTCCTGAAAAATAAATAAGCACTCAAAAGAAGCTCTGTGGAAAGAAGAGAATGTTTGAGGCCAGACAGATCCATGAGTAATTAAAATGCCTGTGAACCATAGCAGTGGAGTCTAAGTTGAATGGGGTAAAGAGGAGGGAGGGGAAGGCCTTGGAAAAAGTGGAGAGAAGAGGCAGGAAAATCCAATCCATGAATGAAGGGGCAGCAAATGGCAGCTGGGCTGCCTCCCAGTATATTGAAGAGTGAGGGGAAGATGGCACAATTTTGTCCACCTCTTGTCTTCCGTTCTGGACTTGAGGTTGTATAAAAGTGTGGACAATGTTTATGGTATTCACCTCTATCTCTCGAATTAAGCAACATGCCTGCCATATAGAAGCTGCTTGGTAAACATTATGTAAAGAATTATATATTAGATGAATAAATGGTGTCTTGGATATAAGGTCAGATATACTGGAAGCCAGCTGAGTCAAGCATCTCAACCATGATCTCTGATCTTACTTTGAAATAAAAGTAAGATCTTACCTCCACATGGGGAGATAAGAAAGCTTGTGTTTATTGAAGAACTATGACACAACAAGCCTTTTATGAGCGTTAAATCAGTTAGTTCTCTTAGCCATCTTTTTATTTTATGTATGAAGAAATTGAGTATTGGAGAGCTTAACTACCTGGCTGACATTA
The DNA here is from genome assembly GCA_004026885.1 of Lyroderma lyra. NCBI lineage: Eukaryota > Metazoa > Chordata > Mammalia > Chiroptera > Megadermatidae > Lyroderma > Lyroderma lyra. Next base: position 79,486 of record PVJL010002642.1, read on the forward strand.
CGCAGAGCCAGAATTCAAACTCAAGTCTTACTTTGTTGTTCTCAAATCCAAGGTTATTGACACACATGCCTGCCAGTCATTTTCAGCCCATGCCCTGCAGAACCTTCAGCTCCTCAGAGCCCCCGTATGAGACATTGAGACCAATTCAGTAGCAGCACTGAGGACCAAGAGCATAGACGCCCTGCCAGCTCCGACCAGAGCCATTCTCATTGGCTCTACTTCACATGTGGAACTTCCTGATTTCATCCAACTAGTTCTTGGGGGAACAAAAAGAAATTAGAAACCACTGTTCGGGACCATGCTACTTCCTAAAATAAACTCAGAAGTTAAGGTTTCTAGCCTTAACTCCATCACCAAATTGCTGTGGGATCGTGGTTAGTCACTTCTTTCTTCTGTTCTTACTGGGCTGACCAGACGTCCCATGTTAAATGTGACAGAAAACAACAGTGCTGTCCTGTTTCAGATGGTACCTGGGTCAGCCTAGTCTCACTGGACTAAATTCAAGGGGACATTGTTTTCTGTCCTGTTTAAAAACAGGACGTCTGGTCAGCCTAGTTCTTACACAAGAAAGATCGGTTGACAGTGCTGACATCATGTTGTGCTTCTCAACATTCCAGAGAGAAGATCAAATGGAAAGCTCATTTAATGGATGAAAATGGCTGGACCACCTTGAATGAAATTCTAGATAAAGTTATAATCCCATCAATGGCAGCAAATTAGGAAAGGGTGTTTAGTGACCAGGCAGAGCTAAGCTAAGCCTCATTGCTGGATGCCTGGGCCGAGGCCCGCCAAGAACATCTGACATTGGGCCTCAAAAAGCAAACATGAGCCAATCCTTTGGCCTTACCTCTTAGTACCCAGCCCGTGGCAGGGTACAGGGATCTTAGCAGACAGTCCAGAGAGGCTCGTCCACTTACCAATAGAGATGTAACACGTGAATATACTGATTCTCGAAGAATTCATAACTGGAAACAATGCCGCAGTCCTGTATGGTCTGACCATTCTTATACCAAGTTACCTCTGGCTTGGGCTGACCTGATGATACAGAAATAAGAAAATTCTCATTGCATCCAGTAATTTTTACAAGGGAAAATAATAACACTGAACAAGAATGGGTAATAAGCAATCGGGCTGAGCATGAGGGCTAAGTCAGCCGGGGAACCAGAAAGGCTCTCTGTCACTGATACGGCTGTGTCACTCAGAAGCAGGATAGGGCATGCTATGTGCCCCCAATGGTGTGGCGCCTGGGAGGGCGTGGGGTATACAAAATAAAAACTACTGGCTCCAATCTCAAGGAGCTATTCATAAAAATGATCTAAAATGTAGAAATAGGACAAAAATGAGGATAGTACTGGCTTTCAAAACCATATGGGGACAGCGGTCCATCTAAGAATCATCAACAGGGGAATGTACTTTGTTTCATTCAGGGATTACTACTGATTAAAATTCCCAGATTCAGTGAAGTTACATGGAAACTTACAGATTTTTATCCAATACAGCTGCAAATAATCTCTGTCTAGCAGAAAAGACAACCCCATAAAGTATGGTTTCTTGCCCTGCGTGACATGAACTCGTGTTCTACCTAACCCAGCAATCTTAGCCTGACGTTTCTTTTTTTGTTTTGTTTTTTGTTTGTTTGTTTGTTTTTTGTATGTGGGTAGCTCCCTGGCCAGGAATCAAACCCAGGCCTCAGCATTGACAGCACCAGTGCCAAAGCCTTAAGCCACTACACCACCAGGGAACTCCCAGCCTGACGTTTCTTTACTAAATTGTCTGTAAATACCTAATTCCTCAAATGTGCTTTGACCAGGCCTGAATACTTGCTGCCTCCCTTGTTATTGAAAGAGTTGGAAAAAAATCTCTGAGATGTACTTTTTATATTTGCATGGGAGTCGCTTTATCTCTCTGAAAATTAGGCTCTCTCAGAGCTTGGAGCGGAGTGTACGTTATGGTACCAAGGAGGGAGAAGCAAAGTGGGTCAGCAAGGGCCATAACGTCCTGAGGACGGAGGAGACTGGCATGTGGTTTCCCAGGCTGGTACTACGCATACGTGACCGAGTCGTCATGAAAATCGGCCTACGTCTTCTCCCTCGGTGAGGGTTCCACTTGCCCTGGTGATCATTCACCACATGTAATGGAAGAGGGGACCGGTCAAGCCCTCGGGAATTCCACCCACGCCCTGGGATTATTTCCCCCTTGTGATGAGGCAGGAAGGTTTCCAGTGCGTCCCAAAGAGCTTCCTCACTAAGCTCCAAGTCGTTGGAGATTCATCGCCATGTGCCCTACGTGCACGAGGAAAGCCTGGTATTCGGAAAAGGACGCCATTCTGAGCCCATCCCGAGAGCATTCTCGTGTTTTCTCTCTCATTTATCGCATGATTTTTGGCAAGCAACCTCGGAGACCACTAAGTGAAGGACTCCATGTTCTTCCGAGACCCATACCATAGACGGGACCCGAGCATGCTCAGAGCCCCTCTCTCTCCCTCTGCATGTCGCCCACGTGGGGTCTTCCAGCTAGACTACCTCTGTGCCAACACCATGTCACTTCTTCCTTGTGCTTGGTGGCAACTGTGGGTGTTCGTCTTGGCCTCCTCCTTCAGGTAGGTGCCTGAATAAATGGTCCCTGGAGCCAGGAGCAGACAGACCTGCGTGCAAGGACAAGCCCTTCTCCAGCAGCTGTGTGGCTGCGCCTCTTTCAGACAAATGACTAAACCCCCAGAAATGCGTTTCCCTGAAAAGCCCAGGCAGGTTGCTGAGCATCATTCATTTCTGCCTGTCCTCAGCCTCGTGTCCCACTTTCAGTCTGTTTTCTTAGATTCCTCCTTAGGAAGGATGTAATCGCTCCTCTGTGGCGTGTATGTGGCTTTGTTGAAGGAAGTGTGTCCGGTAGGCTATGGGCTGGGCCGGGGAAACTCACTCTGGTCTCTGAACACTCCAGTGTTGCATTCAGAATGCTCAGGGCTGAGCCATTCCCCCGGCTTCCTCCTGGCTGACTGGCTTTTTCCCCTTGCGGGGTAGAGATCTGAATAATCAGCCAGCAACGAGACCTGCACAGAGAAGTGGCATCTTGGACCTTGTGGGTGGTTCTGTTTCCTCCCTCCACTTGCTGGAAACCTCCTCCCACCCCCCGATAATCCCACCCTTGTTTTTAAAGCCTACTTTCAGGTCGCGGATGGAGAGCCACCTCCAGGGTGTTTCACAAGTGCCTGGTTAATGTGCGTGGGGACCGGGAGCCGAGTTTAGGGTACGTCCAAACACTGGGGCTTCCTGCGGGGCCACGGGAGCCCAACTCCGGAAGCTCAGTAGTGCAGTTGTGCCTGTCCCTCTATCTGAATGGCCACGAACAAACGGAGAGAAAGAGAGGGGCTCGGTTCTGGGGGCCGAGGGGCTACCTCCAGCATGCAGATGGGAGACGAGAATTTATCACGGCTCCTGCGACAGGAGCACCTCCATTTCACTCTCCTCCACTCTGGACTTAGAAAAAGGGGCTCAGGGGGAGAAGAGTTTTCTGTCTGCCCTCCAGAAAGACACCGGAAGCCTGTTTTGGAGGGTTCAAACATACTCCAAGAAAGGGGGGGAAAAGCCCAAAAAGGACAGGCCCTGGGGGTACACCGTCTGAGTCAGCTCTGGGTTATTTCTGCTCCAGTCCAGGGGAACCCCGAGGTCCCTGGGGTCCCTCCACTGGACACTTCAGCTCTGGTGTGAACCTTTTCACCCTCACTAGCACGCCTAAAGAAGGCAAGACGTAGGAGACGAATTTAGCTATCCACTCCATTCCTACGTGCCACCAGCAATTAAGGGTGGGTTATCTGAAAAAATAACCAGTGTGGGAGTTGCCTAACCAAAAACCACAGTGTGAAGCAAGGAGCATCGCTAACATGTGTCCAGGAAGTGACTCGAAGAAATCTTTTAGAAAAGAAATCACAGAGGACTTAGTTGCTCCTGGGGTTCCTTAGAATAAACTTCCCAGGTAATTTTCCCAAGTGATGTTTTCATGAGGCCTTTGAGGGCCATCAGGCCTGGTCCGCAGGGAGACTTCAGGGGACCTTGGGCTAGCGATGGTTACCAGCTATCATGCAGCGAAGCACGGTGTCTGACTTCTCAGGAACTTTCTGGGAAAGCAGCGTCGATAAAAAACAAAGCGTGCGCCTCTGGGGCCCTCCTGAGTCTGTCATCCTCTCATGCCACGTGAATCTGAAAAATAAAAAGCCCCCAACATCACCCTTGGTTCTGGGACATCTCTGACTTTCCTACGAGTCTGAGAAAACCCGCAGCACCGTCAGCAGCTCGTAGGGAGAGAAGGAGCGTGGCGCTCCGCTCGTGGCTGATACAAGTCTGGGCTCAGAGCGAAGTCCTCGGACGGCTTTCCTGCCGCACCCCTGCTGACATTGGGGCCGCATACTTTGCTGCAGGGGCTGCCCTGTGCATTGGAGGGTGTCTAGCAGAATCCCTGGTTTCCACCCACTAGATGCCAGTAGCAACCATCAAAAATGTCTGCAGACACTGTCAGTGTCCCCAGGGAGGGCAGCCCTGGTAGCAAACCCCTAGTCCTCATGGATCACGGGGCAACCTGAGCCCAGACGGACAGGGAAGGACCACGTGAGCCTGCAGTTGGTGCCACCTCCTCTCATTTCTCTTTCTCTCCTCACAGTCCTTTGATATCGGGCTCCGAAAGTGTGTACGCCTATCAGCCTCCAAAAGGGGCAGCTGACTAAATGCAAAGGAATGCCCAGGTGGGAGGTATTCTGGAACTGGGACAGCACTGCTCCTTCCAGACAGGTGCCAGGGGTGGGCAGTCACGACGGCTGGCCTTTTCAAAGAAGCGTGCATTCATTGAGACAAGTCGACATTTCACACCTGATTTGTCACCAGGTATGTGACTTCATTTCATGTCTTTTAAACGACCTAAGTGGCTATTAATACCTCCTACAGCTTGCCTACAAGGAAGGTGAGGCTTAGAGAGGTTCAACAACTCGTTCGAGGTCACATAGCTCAAGAGGCTGCTGGCCTGAGTCATCCTCGCGGCCCTGCAGGCTGACACCTTTAGTCTGCAAGGCGCCCCCCCAAGCTGCACTGTGCAGCAGCCCCAAGAACCAATTCCATCTGAACCCAGAGGACCCTTCCTGCTAGGCTGACCACACGTATCATTTTAAACAGGACAGAGAACAGCTGTACTGTCCCGTATCCAACAGTACGTATGGTCGGCCCACTGACACCTTGAATTTAGCCAGTGAGACTAGGCTGACCAGATGTCCCGTTGGAAACAGGACAGTACCATTGTTTTCTGTCCCATTTCCAACGGGACGTCTGGCCAGCCTACTTTCCGCCCCTTCTTCTAGGCACAGAGCTAGCACCGCGCTGCCCGACGTAGCCTCTGTGGAGCCTCCAGCTTGGAAGTCACATTGCGTTCCATCCAGAGTCGGGTCACTTCTCCTCCCAGGTGTCGTGCCCCATGGAGCTCAGGAGGAGGGAAGCCCCCACCACAGGAGGACACCTTGACCACGATCAGGGGAGGGGTCCTGAGCAGCTGCACGTGGCCACCAGGGATGCGGAGGGTCCCAAACGGAGCCCTGAGCTAAGCTCTGAGTGGAGGAAGCTGGCTCTAAACGGCCACAGCTGTATCGCAGAAGGGCGAACCCCTCCCCACGCGGGTTAAGGGCCTCTTAGCCATTTAGAACCAATCCCTCCCCCTTCCCTCCCCCTTCCCAGATTGTTTCTGACACCCAGAGAGACGGCTCACGGGAGGTGAGTTCCCTGACAGTCGTTTAAGGTTTCGCTCGAAGACACCTGGAAACCTGTCACAAGTGGGGAGTGAGTAAGGGACAGGTGTGGGAGGTCCACAGTGTTTGGGGACCTTTGCGTCTGCTCAGGACGGGCAGCGTACAGTGGCACCCAGGGACTCGTCGTCAACTGGTTCTGGGAGGCGCAACAGGCACCGAACACATTTTTCCCATGAGGGATAACATAGATAAATGGAATGCATTCCCAAAGCAAACACACACACAGTGACCACAGAAGCTCAGCTAGGACCGCAAGGGGATGTGCACAGGCAAGAGCTGCCATGTGACTAACGGTGACCCCTGGTTTGGGAAAGGGTGGGGACTCACGAGGCAATTGGCACCAACAAGTTCTAGCTTGCACATCGAGTACCGAGCACACGACCAGGACCAGGACAAAATGTTCACATCACAAATGCGTTGAGTACCAAATTTGACGAGTTTCAAAGCAGTCGAGCACCAAGGTATGACTGTCATTTGCAGGGCCGGGTTCAAGGTGAAAATAGGGCATCTGTCGTTCAAGTATGATTAAGACATTTAAGACGGCAGCCGTGGGGCATTAAACTGAACCCTGGGACCCTTCTGGGCACAGGGCCCTGGGTGAAGGCCCAGATCGTGGGCCCGGGAGGCCGACCCTGCCTGGTGCGTGCCACCCTCAGAATGTTTTGTCCACAAATGCCTGCGAGTCCTTCCCTCTGAGGCCTCTCCTGCAGCTTTTGATGTCCCCACAGCATTTCCTTCATCTCAAGATGTTCTGCTTAGACGTATGGTGAGTCCTTGAAACAAGAAAGCATTCTCACACTGCCCCCGTGTGAAACTCCTGCGCTCTCTGAATATCAGGGTTAAAACAAAATGATTTGGGAAAACAAACTTCCCTTCCTCAAAAAGTGTGTGCAGGAAGCCACCTTGTGCTTAGACCTGGGGTTTAACCGATCCACATGAAGAGAAGAGAAGGCTTTAAGTTGAAGAAGTTGTATGTTAGCATCAAAAAGGAAGAAAATGGGGAATGGGTCAAAGCACATGGGCTGGGAGAGAAGTTTGAAAAGTTGTGGGGATATGTGGGGAAGATTTAGCCAGAGAGATTAAAAAGAGGATTTTAAGAAATTTTGCTCTGTGATTATGAATTGGATCCTTTCAACGTTCTTTAAAAAGACTTGAATTGCATTTCCAGTTAGTTTTAGTTGTAGGACTTTTTTTATTGTTAAACTTACCGAGGTGACATTGATGAACAAGAATGTCAGAGGTCCCAGGTGTACAGTTCTACAGCGCATCGTCTGTGGGTCGTGTTATGTGCTCACCACCCAGAGTGAGTTCTCCTTCCATCACCACATATTTATGTGACTCCCCCTCCCTCCTCTTGCCCTCAGGTCGCCACCAAACTATTGACTGTGTCCATGAGTTTTTGTTTCTTTGTTGTTTTCAGTTTTATATTCCACATATGAAGTCATATGGTTTTTGTTTTTTTCTATCTGGCTTATTTCACTTAGCATGATGATCTCCAGGTCCATCCACTTTATGGCAAATGGCAATATTTCATCTTTTCTTACAGCTGAGTAATATTCCATTGTGTATATGCACCACAGCTTCTGTATCCAGTCGTCTGTCGCAGGGCACTTGGGTTGTTTCCATGACTTGGCCACGTGAACAGCACTGGATGAACATTGGGGTACATAAGTCTTTGCAGACTAAGGTTTTAAATGCAACTGTGCAAAGACTGGACCACATAGGGTCCCTGGGTAACACATGTTATATTCAAAAGCATCGTAGGCCCCTGTCAGTGTACATGGTAAGTTAGTTGCACAGAATGGGAAGAAAGTTCACCTACAAAATGGCAAATAGACAACACGATCCCAGTTTAAGTGACAAGTGCATTTGGTGATTGAGGAATTGGAGGGTTCCAATTCGTATAGAAGGTCAGATTTGACGTGTGTTTTAATTCACTTAGAAGTCATAGGAATGTCTAATGGAGAAGCTATTCTCAGCTAGGTTGAAAGAAGTATCTCCTAAAAAGAATAATCCAAAGGGACAACCTTTATGCTACCCATCTTGCACAAGAATGAAAGTATTTAAAGAAAACTTGATGAACGTTGTTGAATTATTGCATCCATCAGTGAGTAAGTCAGAATGAATGTGGCCCCAACAGTACACAGAGAGCAAAAACCAAACAAGCAAAGGAGTACGAGCACGCTCTCCTTTCACTGCTGAGGAAGCGTGGGCCCACCCTCGCCCAACACGTGCAGAAAGAAACTTTTCTGTTAACACCGAATATTTCCTCAGCCACGTCAAAGGTTTAGCTGGTGATGAGAGCTGGAACTGGGGATTTAATTTGAGATAAAATGTTGATATTTCTCAGGATTACTGAACAAATCATTTTAGGGTAAAATGTAAGCATTAGACAGAAAGAATGGAATCTAAGTTCAATTTAAAATTTTGTTACAGTATTTCGCATCTGGAAGTACAAATTATATTCATACTTTCATGCACTGTCCTTGAATCGATATAAAATATGAAACTAGGGTTGCAAATGTATAAAAATACAGGTTCAGAAAAAATCAAAGAAAGACAAAGGAAAGAGAAGGAAAGAGACAAAGAGAGTTTTAGATTTAGAATCCTCCTCCAAATAAAGGTATTTTGTGCATTTATTGCTGGCCCAGTAAATGTCCCAGAGATGAGAACATGCAATTTACATATTTTGTAGCCCCAGCTGGTACATTGATTTGGACGTGGCCCATTGGCAGGCTTTATGGTCCAAGAAAAGCAGTGACCGAGGAGCCAGCAGTTCGAGTCCCACCCCTGCCAGTTACCATTTGTGAACGGCAGGATAGCACAGCTGGTTAAGAGCTCTGGAGCTAGGGGCCCTGGGTTCAGATTCTGACTCCACTCCTCCTAGATCAACAAGCATGTCACACCCTCTCTGTGCCTCCATATCTTCAACTGTATAATGGAGGCGTAACACTTAGACATACTTCATAGATTGCTGTGAAGGTTACGTGAGTTGTAGCATGTAAAGCTCTTAGTACAGCGCTGGCCACAGTGCTCCATAAATGTTGGCACCAATTTCTCTTAAGAGCAGCTTCAAATTGGAAACACTAGCTCCTCAGACTTGTTGACTGGCAATGGTGCTGACATCTCTGCCACACTTTTCCTGAACAGCTTTCAAGAGATAAAATTCACATACAACTCACCCATTTTAAAGTATACAATTCAGTGGCTTTCGATGTCTTCAGAGCTGTGCGACCATCACCACAGACAATTTGAGAATATTCTCATCACCTCAAAAGAATCCTACAGCCCTTAGCTTTCACCTGCCGCCTTCCCACACCACCCCACCTGCAACAGACAGTGCTAGGCAATCACAAATCTACTTTTGGTCTCTGTGGATTTGCTTATTGTGCACATTCCAAATAAACACAATCGTATCATATGTGGTTCTTTGTGACTGGCTCCTTTCTCTTCCCATAACGTGTTCGAGGTTGGTTCACCCATGTCGTAGCGTGTGTGAGTACTTCGGTCCTTCTTGTGGGTGATCTGCAACCCTTCCTAGGAACAGCTAGCTCTTGGGGCAGAGGGATGATGACCTCGGCTCTCCACATTCCTGGGAGACTTACCAGACAAGGGACGGGGAGGCAGAGAAGAGGATCTCATGGCTGGACAACTCTCCTGACCAGCAAGCATCATGTCACTATGGACCAAACCAAGCCTTTGTCACTTGCTAAGGACAAATCTATATCCAGCTCTGCCACTTACGTGGCTGAGGTATTGAGAATGCTTTCACATCTATAGAAGGAGATAATGAGACTGTTCTAAGAATTAGAATAACGTATGTCAGTGGCCTAAGAAGAGTCTGTTGGTTTTCACGTTGGCAGTCATTAGACTTTAAGGAAAGCTTTCACTTGTTTCGCCAATTTTCTTTTCTGCTGTGGGTTACCACAATGATTTTTTTTTAAAGTAATATACCAATTAATGTCCTAAAATCTCTCCTACTATAATATTCACCTGTAATAGTAATTTACAAGCCATGACACCTCCCATCCCCATTCCCAGGTTCCACTGCTTTGGAGGAAGAGGGAAGAAAGGACAAATCAAGCTGTCAAAGAGTTAGGGTGACATCAAGGATCTTATGTGTCATCTATGACTCCTCCCCAGGTGTCTGCTTCCTGACAGTGAGGTGTCACAGGTGACAACACTGACAAACGCATGGGTTGACTCACATAGCCAGCTCAGTGACCACAGACACGGGGCCCTGACTGTAAAGGAAAGAACAGTTAAGTCAGGCTGTGGTTCATGTTTCGAGGCTCCTCGGAAGGTGAGAACCCTTGAAGACAGACTTAGCGTTCTCTGCTGGAGACGGCTAACCGATACTGAATTACCGATATTAGCAGAGGGGTCATGGTGGGGTTCACGGGCAACCTTGGAGTGACAGCATGTTAATGGGAAAGGACACAAGACTTGCTGTTTCTTAGCTGTGTGGTCCAGGGCAAGTTGCTGTCTTTAAAAAAGTGTTTATCTTTGATTATACAGATCCTAGCTGTATGCATTTGTATCCTTTAAAATATGTACCAAGGTACATCTCCCATAAACTCTATCCCTCCACCTCAACCCTTTCCCAAGAGGAAGTGTTTGCTGTCCTTTCTGGGCCTCTTTCTATCCATTTAGGTATAGTCATTTAAATACATATATTTTTTGCTGAATGTATGGCATTAAATTGTGTATACTTGCCATGCAGCTGGCTTATCTTACTAAGAGTAACCTTCATCAGTCTTTCAAGGTCAAGTCAGTCCATCAAGCAGTTTTTTTTTTTAAACACTGCTCAGTGATATCAGTACTGTATGGCATGCTACGCTTAATCTGTCTGTTCTTGTATTGATGACGTAGGCCTTGGCTGGAGTTTTCTAGACTGACAAGTGTGTCTCCAAAAACATCCTGGCACATGCCTCCCTGGGTACTTAAGTGCTTCTCCACACCAAATACCAAGAAATGGCATTGCTGGATAAAACAGTTGTCGGCCACATATTACATGTTGATAGGGGCTCCAAAATGGGCAGAGCCCTTAACAGAACAGCAGAAGGATGTGGGGATGGAAGGTCCGATTCCTGGGTTCAAATCTCACGTCTGCCACTCACTAGCTTATCTTCTTTCTGCTTCAATTTCTTCATCTGTAAACTTAAGATCATAGAAGCATCTACTTCCTTTGGTTGGTAGAAAACTCTCCGAGTAAGTATAAAGCTCTTCTGAAGAGCACAGTAAACACTATTAAGTGTTAGCCACTATCAGGAGCTTTGGGTTTAATATCAGCAAAATTATCAAAAGTATCTCTCTCTCAAATTGGGGGAGAACAGGTAAAAGGTGACAGGAGAATTCTTTGAGCATTTAAAGCTCTCAAGTGATGCCAGTTTTATTTTGGCTAATCTGCCCCACCCAGATAGCTGGTGGCATGGCAGGCTGTTGTCACAGCGCAGCTGCTGTCAGCTGAAGGTGTCAGGGAGGAGCTCTCGGCCCCACAGATAATGGACCGGGCAGGAAAGCCATCTGTTGGAGTGAGCTCTCCTGGGGACAGGAGGGATTAGTTCTGATTAGTCAGCCTCATCCGATGGCCACTGGGTTCCCAAATTTGTCATCGGAGTTACTATAGATTTGGGCAGCACATCCATTGCCACTTAATACCAGCCCCATTTTAGTGAGGGAAAAGTACCCTCCCCAAAGATGGGGAAATTTCAGGGGTGGGGAGGAGGGAGGCAGGCCAGATGGGGAGACACAATGAACGTGTTTCTAGTGCCTTCTATATGTCAGTCCCCAGGCCGGGCACTTTGTAGACACCGTCACATTGAATCCTCAGAGCAGAAATATCAGGTAGTTGTTCTTCTCATTTCACAGACAGTGACTTGGGAGCTTAAGGGAACTTTATAGGGCTGATGTTACAACCTAATTCCTCACTGCCTACAAGTGTCAGGGCTGGGACAAAAGTCTAGGTTTGTTGGACCTCAGCACTGTGCTCTTTCTTGGGTATGATTTTAGGACTATATGTGAAGCAAGAAAAAAAAGCCCATGAAAAGATGCTCAACATCACTAGTCATTACGAGAATGCAAATTAAACCGCAATAAGATAGCATTTCACACCCACTAGAATGGCTGTAATAAAATAAACAGCCACATGTGGGTGAGGATATGGAAAAAAAAAACCAACCTCAAACATGGCTGGTGGAAATATAAAATGGCACAGACATTTTGGAAAATTGTTTTGCAATTTCTTAAAAAGTGAAACATAAATTTACCAAAAGACCCAAAAATTCCATTCCTAGGTAACTACTCAAATAAAATGAAAACATGTCCTCACAAAGACTTGCACACAAATGTTCTTATCAACAGCATTCATAATTACCAAAAATTGAAAATAACCTAAATGTCCATTGGAAACAACCTAAATGTCCATCTAGTGAATAGATAGATAAACCTGTATAGCCCTACAATGGAATACCATAGAACAATAAAAAGAAACAAACTAGGATACATGGTACATCTGTGGATCTCAAAAACATTGTCATTACGCTCAATGAAAGAAGCTCGACACAAGAGACTACATCATATATTGATTGAGGTCAGACAATTAATTGCATGAACTCACCCTAGAAAAACTGCTGCACACCTCATTGCTGAGTATCACTGCGGTCACCCTCAAAGCACTCCCCTTGGGAAGCTGTGCTCCAACACCAGTGCCTAGTCCATCCTTCAAGGCAATTTTGGAACTCTTCTGGAATGGCCATCAGAGCTGTCATGACAATTAAGTTTGCAAACTTGCCACCATGCCCTTATGTTGGCAGCACTGTGCAAACAACTTGGTAAGGTGTCATAAATGTAATCGTCAGACCTTGGGTAGGATAACAGCTCTGATGGCCATTCCAGAAAAAGAGTTTCAAAATTTGGAAGGGTGGACTAGGCCCTGGTGTCAGTGCACAGCTTCCCAAGGTGAATACTTCCAAGGTGACTGTAGGGATAATTAGCAATGAGGTATGTAGCACTTTTTCTGGGATGAATTCTCAAAATTAATCGCCCGACCTCATATGATTCCATTTAATATGAACTGTCCAAGAGAAACTATAGAAACTGAAAGTAGATAATTCATTACTGGAAAGAAAAGCAGTGGGGAAAACATCAATTAACAATAAATGTGCATGAGGGATCTTTTTGGGGTGATGAAAATGCTCTAAAACTGATCTATGCAAAGGTTGTGCACCTTGATAAATTTACTAAAAATATCATTGAACACTTAGAAGGGACGAATTACACACTATGCAAAATATGCTTCAATAAAGTTAATTTTTAAAACAGAGGAAGAAGACATTTAATGAGCACCTACTATATTCATTGCAGCACTACTAGTGACAGCAAAGGATTAGAAGTAACCTAAATGTCCATCGCTAGGAATCTAGTTACAGTATATCTATACAATGGAATTAAAAAATTTTTAATAGCAATAGGCTTTAAAAAATGAATAAGGCTGTATGCACTGGTATGGAATAATACCCAGGATAAATTGTTAGGAAAAACAGAAGAGAGTGTAGAGTATGTTATCACTTGTATAAGCAAAAAAAAAAAAAAAAAAAAAAAAAAAAAAAAAAAAAAAAAAAAGACTAGTCTAATATGATTATTCATATGCATGATGATTCTAGAACTACTCAAGAAACCGGTAACCAGGTTGCCCCCAGGCCCAAGTGTCTGAGGAAAGGAAGGGATGCTAAGTCAGGACAGTGATTATCTCTGTACATCTTTTTGAATATTTTTAATTTATAAATGCTGTTACCCAATAAACAAACACAATTTAACTTTTAAACATTGACAGTGAGCAACTAACTCCATGTGCCCAGCCGTGTGCCTGGCACGTAGATCCCGGGACCCGTGAACACGGAGCTGCAGCTGCCACTCTGCTCTCAGGATGTGTGAACTTTTACTTTTTATGGTGGAGAAGAGCCTTCCCACGGGCACACTCCTTTCCTCTGCCACTTGGGATCTGTGACGGTTTCCAGTTCTTCGAGGGAGGGCTAAAACACAAAACTCAAGGGGGGGGGTTGGTACCTCCTGCGATTTTACAATTGAAAACCTCCCCGAAACACAGGCAGGTTACGTGACTTTTCCAAGGTCACACAGCTGGCTAGCAGCAGGGAGGGTCCTCTCTCTGAGTAAAGGCAGACAAGAGGGGAAAGACCACGATGCTGTGAACGTACAGCACGTGACAGTGTTGTTAACGAGCCCAACTTCTGTGAATTAAGGGTAAAGTCCCTGTGGTGTGAGGCTGACACATGGTAGGCTGACAGCTGTGTCCAGTCCAGGCCTGTGTCATCAGCGTCATCACTACTCCTCCCTCGGGTTCCTCGTCCTCTCCTCTCCATGTCCTCCCTCCCCGGTGACAAAAAAATCAGAAGCAAATCCTTGGGAGAGTGTTGATTTTCAGTGGGACGAAGAGGTGTGGCATTTCCCTGTGGAATTTCAGGCATCCGCCAGTAGAGGGGAGGACCTGGGGCGAGTTCTGTTCTCCTCTGTCGTCTCTCTGCCCTGTCGCCAGCAGAATCAGCCCACCCGGGTGTGAAAACTGAGCCTGCATGTATTGTGCTGAACAAACCACCTCTCAGGAGGGGAGACCGGGGACACCGTGCCATGTGGAGCGTCTCTTACCTCGGCCACCTTCTACCATCTTCTCTCAACCCAGCCAGAGGGTCTCAGGAAAGAACTATTACTTTTGCCTCCACTTGCCCTGTTTTTTTGAGGATCCCCTCCCCACCCCATCATTCTCTCTCTAATCTTTTTTTAGTAAAGTGTGCCTTAGAGATAAGGAGCACCACACCCAATGATAAGCACCTGGGCAGACAAGGCGGGAACTGCACCCAAGGGTTGGGTCCATTCAAGGGCAGGACTGTTGGTGGCAGAATAGTTTAACTTGTCTGGGCTGAAGTTTAAAGCAAGCCCATCCTAAAACGTTAAAGTAGGGAGCTGCCCATGGCTAACCTTATGACTAAGGGAAGAGATGGTATGACTTTAGAAGCCTTTCTCCAAAATGTCCCAAAACCTCTAAAGTAACCATTTCACTTGTCCTCCTAACTCCATTCCTGCCTCTCCCATCGCCCTGGTGATGGGTGGGCTGCACGGTGCCTTTGCTACTTTGTGGGAGCTGATTGGTCTTCTAAACTGATCAAGTACTCCTCCTCGGTGATCATTTTATTAACCTAAGCCTAAGCCAATCAGCGCAGGGCTCTCTCCACAAAGTAGGTCAGGGATGATCCAATCAATGCAAAGCTTAGGTCTTTCACCCTGTCCTTTAACCCCAAAGAAGAAAGCGTGTGGACCTCAAGGGAGGCTGATGACCATTTGAGACTGTGAGAAAGTCAGCCTGAAGTCGAAACCAAAGCACAGAAAAAAGCAGAGTCTCTGGAAATGGAGCGAACTAGAGCCAGCGTTCTAACCAAACTCCTGGACTTTTCAGTTGTGTGAGCAATAAATTCCCGCTGCGGTTTAAGCTAGTTCGAGCTGATTTTTTATCGTTACTTCCCGCAAGCGCACTACAGCGTCCATACCTTCTCCTCCCTGGCCCATGGCGCCTGAAAGCCCTTCATTCCAGATCTCTATGTCGGGCATGACTTCACCAAGCTACAGACAGAAATAAGGGATTTAAGATTAGACAGCTTAATGAAAGAATGCTTCTCCAAGAAAGTTCTGGAGACAACTGTAGTAAGCCTAACCTAACCAAACAAATATCTGATTTCAATTCAAGTCCTATCTCTTTCTGCCCTCCATGTTTTGTTGCTGTTGCTGTTTCCTTTACACAGGAGGACCCCCTTCCATCTCTATATGTTCAAATCCCACCAGTTTTCAAACCCCAGCTCAAGTGCTTCCTTGTTCTTGAAGCCTCCCCTGATCGCTTCACCAGGAAGAAACAGCCCCCTCCCAAATGACTTCACCTCAGTGTGCCCTCCCCACACCCAGCATTCCTCATAGACACGCTCCACTCTGCGCTGTTTGCCCACAGGACACCTGATGGGTTTATCTTTTGGCCTCAGGCCAGCTCTAGCATGTTGGGTCTGGGCCTTTTGCATCTTTGAGAAGTAGGCAAGGTTAGTGGTTGAAAAGAACAAGCACATTTGGTTTTCTTCAGAAATTACAGGCCAAAAAAATGGCTAACGCAGTGGTTTTTCAGGAGTTGTGGTCCCTGGAGCACACCATCAGCACTACCTGGGAACTTGTCAGAAATGCAAATTCTTGAGACCTTCAGAATCAGGAACTCTGGGGGTGGGACATGTGTTTAACCCAGCTCTCTATCTAGATTCTGTTGGACTTTAAAGTTTGAGAACCACTGGCCTAGAGGAAGGTCTTCAACTACTGGCTGAGAAAAAAACTGAGCCTGGTTATCTAAGAGCAGGATTGAAGACCATGTGAAGATCGAGGTGGGTTGTGTGACCCTGGACATGCTGGTGGCAGCCATGGCAGAGATGGCCCAGGGAGGGGTAGGGTGCTGTGCATTATTAGCAAGGGAATTATTCAGAACTCTCATCTTTTCAACCTGTATCTAGCTCTTTGACCTGATGTCCAAAGTTCCCAGGCCTTTCTGGGCTGTCCCCGGAGGGTATGCATTGGCAGAACCCTCAATGAGGGCTGCAGACATTCTTAAATGTTCTTTTCCGTCATGCAGACCACGCACATGTTCTTCCATTTTTGCCAGCCCTAAGGTGACGTGATCGCTTTCTCCCAAGTTTTTTTACATGTCTGAAATCCCAGATTTCCTTTCTTTTTGGCAAAATTAAACCAAGAATAACAGAATTCCTTGTGAACCTGTCAGTAACTCAAACAAAGAATTTATCAAGATACTCTGATGTTCCTGGACAGACGCTGTGGGCCATGCTGATGAAGACTCTAAGGGCAATAAAAAAAGACGCTGGTCGCTCTGTATGACTTGCCCTCATCCCAGAACAAGGCAGCAGCTGACCTCGGACTTCCAGCCACCACTCCTAAGATGACCCACCCAGCTACTGTCTCTGCTCAGCCACCCAATGACGAGTCCACTTCCGAGCGTTCTCGCCCCACTCACTCTGCAATGCCTGTGTCTAAGCAGAAAGGGATCAACACAAGGCTCAGCCACAGTCCTTGAGGGAAAGCTGGGCTCGCGCCTTAGTGCTCATCATAATCACAGACATCATCTTGTACACAGAGATTCACCTTTATCTTTCATTCCTATGGATTTATGAAGTCTCATTCAAATATGGTAATGATATGTACTAAGGAGCATTACCAGGCAATGCTGATACATTTCTACCTCTCTTTTTAGATAATAAATACATCAACCATTTTCAGACAAAAATAGTTTTTCTTATGTATTGTAGATACATTCGAAAATATAATCTTTTAAAATGTTTTCCTCTCAAATACACTGTATTCCAGTACACTATTTTCCTCAAAAAAATCTAATTCTCTGTTATTTTTGTTTCATCTTTGCACTGATATTAAAAAATGTATACTTTCTATTACTTTATGTTATGAAAGCACTATGAAATTTTAGGAGAGAAAGAGAGAGAGAGCTTTTTAATTCCCAGGATGAAGAACTAGCCTTGTGGAGAAAGTACGATCTGACAAATACTTTAGTGGTGTTTACTCATCTAATCACCCGTCAACCCTGTCAAAGTGGATGCAATCTTCCTTTTACAGATGAGATGAAATTCAGGCAGGCTGAGAAAATGCACTAGAGTCACTGCTTCTCCCCATCTCCACCCAGGACTCGTGACTGCATCCTCCTTGCATAGGCTGCTATCTACATGTAAGTGCAGATAGTGCTGTCAAAATTGAATTAAGTAGGGGTCAGGGAGGATCTTTGCAGGTGGTGAAAATCAAAATTCGACCATACCTAAAGATCTCCCCCAAACTGGGATTGGATGTTCTGCAAAAAACTTCAAAAGGGCAATGTCATGTGGGAGCTAACATACATTAAGTTTGTTTTAAATCCAGATTTCCAAGATCTGACTACATTTATGAAGCATTAGTGCCCTTGAATACAGGATTTGTCAATTCGTTGACTCAGAAGGTAGCCTACAACATCCTGGGTTTCAGTTCAGAAGCCTCACAACCAAGAAGCTCATTCAATTCACCCTTAGTTGGTCTGCTATTATAAAACATCTCTTACCACTCCTGGTTAATTAATCTTCAGAAAATGAAGGCTACCTTTACTCAAGGAAGAGGTTGTGGAAGGGGAATAATTAGAGCAGAAGCAGCTTTAAATGCTGCTCTTGCTTTTATCTATTTTTAAATGATTGCCAGATGTCTGTAACTGATACCTTTAATACGTGGTTTTAAAGTTTAGATGTGTTCATCAAAATGTAATGTGACAGTGGTGCCGTTTTATTGATGGAATTCCTTTGGTAGACTTTTTGCCTTAAATTTTTTTTAAACATCTATGTAACAACTTAAATATAACATCATGCCTCTACAGTTACCCATACTGTATTGTGCATTTAAAATTTTATTAAAGGGAATAGATCTCATGGTAAGTGTTCTAACCACAATAAAAAAAAGAAAAAAGTCTATTTTAATGACTCAGTGAATGTGTACAGCAGCCATTTTGAAATGCTTGATAGTTTTTTAGCAACTTGCATTCCTGTTGTCAGACAAGGTACTGCTGTGTCTACTCAGACAGTGGGGGTTTTCAATTATTCACATAATCCAAGTCAAAGGAACAACTTTTGACTAAAATACTGAACTATTTCAGGCGAAAGTATCTAAAAGTAACTAAACAGATGAGTTACCTGAATAGTTACCTCAATTTTTCAGGTGACTCTGCAAAGTCTTTACAAATCACTCCTTTGAGTCATCCTGGATATTTTTTTTTCCCTCATTGTTCAGATAGGCATGATGTGAAAGAATCTTTTAAAATTAGTCTCAAGCCAAAATAAGCAGACATAAAAATTTTAAAAAGGTTTCTTTCCCAAAAGGGTCAGAATGGACTAAACTGAAAATGAGAATTTGGCCACGTTAAAACCCTATCTACTCAGATACACCATATAGCCCCTACTTGCTTCATTTTGTTCAATTTCATAAGAAAACAGTCTACTTTGCTCCCTATTGTAGAAAATGTAAGCAGCTACATATTAAAGCACAGCTATTCCATATGCAAAAACCAAAGTCTAAATACTTACTTTTCGATACTTTTTGTTGCAGAGACGTGCTAGGAGAGCTGGCTGGGCTGTGGACTCCCCGGGCTGGGGATCAGACTGGGAGCTACAGGGCTCAGGGTCTTTTTTCCACGAACAGGTCAGAACACAGTTGGGTCTGTTTCCAGAAAAGCTCCTATCTTCCTAAGAGGGAAAAGTCTGTGCCCAGGAAAGTTCTGGAAGAAGAGCATTTTTCCCTGCCCTTGAATGAACTAGGTCATTGAAGCTGGAGAATATTTTTTAGCATCACTGTGATGAAACTTGAGGGCTGTTCCTGCAGTAGGTGTGACACTTGTTGTTGACGCTGGGGAGGCCCTGGCACAGGGGCCTGGTGAAATGCAGCCCCAGTGAGCTGATGAAACCCAGACGAGCTGTCACTGATGTCTCGGGAGGCCGAGCAGCCAGCGTTTTGCAAAGTTGGTGCAGGACCTCGGGTTTAGTTGCTCGCCTCTTAGAAAAGCAAAGTCTTGCTGCCCGATAAAGTGATTAAGGCCAGAATAACACCAGCAGTTCTGCTACCAAGGGTATCGGGCATGTGAAGTACACATAGGAAACCCGGGGAGGGGGTGGAGGGGAGGCGAAAATAAGAGTCATATGTTGTTTGTTTAGAACTGGTAGTACCGTCCTTCTCTGAAGTTCTCTGAGAAAGCAGAAGCCACAGCAAGGCTGGATCCACCCCGCGGCGCTCCGCCCCCAGCTCTCATCCCCTCCCCCTACACACACACTCTCTCCCTCCTGTGACTGGGGTAATAGGCAGAGAAGAGAGGAGGACAGGAGGAACTGACAGAAGAAATACCAGGGACCCTGCCCCCTCAGACTGTCAGGAATTGTTCCTGGGGGCAAAACAGATTTTGCAACATGGGCCAGCTTAGAGGGAAACCTCTTCTGAAGCTCAGGGAGATGGCTAAAATGAGCAGCTCTGAGTCTGTGGCTTTGAAAGGGACGTAACTGTACATACTGACTCTGTCCCAAGCACTATAATCCTCAAAAGCACACTGTTTTTACACAGCACAATCTGCGCATCACTACAAGTCCCTTGATGGAATGAAAATTTTCACAAGACCAAAAAAGTCATCTAAACTTATTAAACATCAAGAAGGGAGTGGTTGGAGCGTTCCGTATATGTGTTTGCCTGTATTTCTCATTAGCCTGCAGCCATAGAACTTGTGTTTTAATCTTAGGTTTGGGGGAGCAGGAATAGGAGAAAATCGGAAACAGAGACCTTTGGATTAAGCTCAAGGAGGCCAGGACACTGTTCTGAATTTTCTGTGATCATTCAAAGAGGAGGGTCGAAGAAGCTAGAAGGGGGTATGTTGAAGAGAAAAAGGGGGGCATATGTTCGTGCCCCTCTAATAGCACTAAAAAAAACATGAGCCCATGATTGAAAGTAAAGACCTAAAAACAGTTAGCATCGTTCCCAGTAAGTAGCAAGGAATATAAGAAAATACGATGAAGCAATCTCTTTTTCTGAAGCTCCAGGGAAAACAATTATAAACTTCATTGTGAAGAGATTTTTCTCTAAGAAGCAGAGTTGGAAATGCAGGTTTGTATCAGGTGTTTTATAACCGCTTCTCTGAAAGGCCTTTGGGGCTTTGTTAGTTTCTGGGCTTCTTGAATGGATGGGTACCACTGGGTGGCTTCATAGGCCACCCTCGCCTTGCAGAGCCCTGGGGTCCAGTCAGTTCCCCACGAATCAGAATCTTTCAAGAAAACCCATTAGGGCCTGAAGTTGTTCTCCACTCCCAAAACTTGAGCTGGCATTGGTCTGTGAGGGGTTTTTATCCTCTCCTTTCATACCTCTCGGCACAGAAGGTTCTCGAACGTTTGTGTCTAACAGAACGAGTGATGAATGCGCTTCCCTGGGTACAGCACATTCTTGGCTGCAGCATGGGTACCAATCACATGTCAGGGCAGATCGGGTTCTCTGCCAGGGTCCTTGGGCCAAGCTGCAGCTGAGCAGGTCACTCCTGCTTCAGGGAGCAGTCAGCGTTTGGGGAGGGTCCCCCAACCCCGGCCCTGAGCGCAGCTCACCCACCTCCAGGTCCAGGGGCTCTGGTATTTTTTCCAGTATGTGGGGTACCTTGCTCAGGGGACGTGACCTGATTCAGACATTTCCCCGTATTTTACATGGCTATTAGTCAGTCACTCACGCCGGGCAACTCCAAAGGTGCTTTTCCCCCTCGAGTACAGTGGGGAAAGAAAAGTTTCTGTAAACAAGACTGTGCTTCCGTGGTGTTTTTTCCTCCAAGGTAACAGATTTCTCTAAAGTTCTTCATGAGAACATGAAGTTTTTTAAATACTTGCAAAATAACAATTTAAAATATGCAATTTTATCAGAATTCAGATAACTGAGAGGGAACTTTTCCAAACATATGAATGTTGTTTGGAATTTGGATTTCGTTGCCCCCAAAGTATCAAAACTATAAATGGTATCTGGGTTCACAGAACACCTTACTGAAGTGTTTAAGCCATCATGTTCATGAATGCTGTATTTTAGCTACTTAAAACTACAAGTATAAAAACCAGGTTAAAACACAATGTAGCTGCATAGGACAATCTAAGTTCCTGGGAAAAAATCCAAACTTCCATGATAACATTCTGGCACAGTTTGTGCCAGTACTTCAGTTTTGTTTACAAAGCAGCCACAAAAAGTATTACAAATCTCCCAATAAATTCAATAAAATAAAATAAAATGATCAAAAATTTTTTTAAAAAAGTATTACAAATCTCAGAACAGAACAGAAGCAAAATTCCAATTTTCAGAAATGTGTATGTTGAGCCCTAGGCCCAATTTCACAACTACTTAAGTCGAATTAACTGGTTGAACGGTATATGGAAATGGAAATTTTAAAAAATATTTGCATATATTTTATATACTAGGTAGTTTATAAGCATTTCCTTTTTAAGGCTTTTCTTCTGGTTATTAAACCAGTGCATACTTACTACTGAAAATTAGATTACTGAAAATGTTTAATATTTTGATCTTGAAAATTTCCAATCTCCCACCATCAACAGGTGGCCACCATTTGATTGTAGTTCCTTCTCCTTCTATTTTCCCTTTGCACATGCTCATGCATAACAGTGTTCTTTTCTGTTCTTTTTTATTTTCACTTAATGTGAGCCTCATTAAGAATTCTCTTTAGTGATACTATTCTATCACTAAAATGTGTATACTTTATGTAGCCAGTGTCCTACTGTTAGATTTTGGATTGCTTATATATTTTGTTTTTCTAAATAATGATATGAAACACATTCTTGCAAGTAAATCTTTGGGCACATGGATCTTGTCTAAGGACAGGATATTAAAAGAGACATTAGTGGGTCATAGGTTATGAATATTTTAAGGTTTTGAAATATATTGCCAAACAAAACTCTAGCAGTTGTGCTGTGTGTGTAAGGTTTCCACCAGCAGGCATGAGCCCGCCCCTCTCACTGAGACAGTAACTTGGCATTGAGCACTCTCACCGAAGATGTCTTTGCCAATCTAACAAGCAACATTGGTATTTCAATGTACATTTCTTCTAGTGATGTTAAATATCATTTCAGAAATTCATTGGCCCTCTTTCTTTTGTGAATTGTCTTTTCAATTTTTTTGACCAATTTTGCTATTTGAGTGTTTTCCTTTTGCACACATAAAAAAGCACTTCATATACAATTTGCTGCAAATAGGTTGCATCTTCCAACTTGTGGTTTGCCCTTTCATTTGTGAAGTCTTAAACTATAGAAGTTATAAATGTTTATTCAGTAAAAACTCCCTTGGGGGTAGGGGGAGTTGTTTAATGGATACAGAGTTTCAGTTTTGCAAGATGAAAAAATTCAGGAAATCTGTCCACAACAATGTGTATATACTTAACACTGCTAAACTATACACTTGAGAATGCTTAACATAGCACGTTTTACATCATTTTTTACCACCACCGTTTTTTAAAAACTATCCTTTTCTTGTGGCTATTTCCTTTGTGTAGAGAGCGCCCCCATCCCTCCATCCACTCTCCCGTACAACTGCAAGGTACGTAGGGACTACGGCTGGGTTCAAATCGAGCCCTCTCCCTCGTTTTCATGTTACATGGTCTGTGTACTAACGTACTGGTCCGCTTGTGCCTTTTTCCTTAACCCAGAATCTAACTGCTTCAGTTTCCCTGCTGCTTCAGGGGCTTCCATTCTTTGCAATTAAGAGATTGATTCAGGTATAATAATTAGGATTTTGGTTTGAAAACTCTAGATTTTTCCCCCATTAAAAATAGAATGAAAGGTAGTTACCACGTTCAGCTGTGACCAAATGAGGAAGCCGGGAAATCTTCTCCCCCAAAAGTAACTATTAAGATGGACAGCATAGACAAACAGCTGTTTTAATACTGTGGAAAGCAACCAAAGCCATGCAACAATTTGAGAAGGATTTATGGTTGAAAAACTTCTCAACTGTGAATACAAGCAGTGAGTCTCCATGGCATTTTTGCCTAAGGCTTCTCCCATTCCCCCCAAGTCTGATGTCACAGAGGTTCTGTCAGGACCCGCTGTGAGCACTGGCATTTGGAGCATGAACAATACCTCTGCCCAGCAGTGTTCTCATTGGAAGTAACTCTTGGCAGCCCATGAGTGGAGAAGGCCAGCGTCTAGCCTGAGGATGGGGTTGGGACTGGGGCAAGGATCAGTCTGGCTGAGGTTGTATGCACATGCAGTACAGACCAGGGAGGACTCTCCTGTCCATCCACACATTCCCAGAATGCACAGAGGAGACATGAAAGGGCCTGACGGAAAGTAAATCCCCAGACAGACTCAAAAATGGCCATAACTTGAATGCATCTATCTATCCACACTCAGGTACACTGGCAGAAGATGGAGCTTTTACTGGCTCAAGGTGTTTGAACACGACTTCTCTCTAATCAATAGCTGACCACTATGCTATGCAGAGACACAGGGGTGACCTCTTGAAAGCCAACTTTAAAACATTTTAAGGAAAACTGAGCATAAATATCTGTGTCCACGTACTTTGGGGAAGATTTATGTCATAGATTTATTTCAGACAAGTTACTAAACTAACAAACAAAACAATAACCTGGGGAAGGGAATGACTGAAATTCAGAGTTATCACAATATATTATCTAAAATGTCAAACTTTCAACAAAACATTATGAGACATGTGAATGTTTTTTCGGTATACTTATGCTGAATAAAGCAGTCAGTAGAAACTCTTTTAGTGTGCCCAGTATTACCCCGATATCAAAGCCAGACAAAGACATCACAAGAAAATAAAACGAATGACTGATATATGTTGTGAACATAAATGCAAAATTCCTTAACAAAATATCACCGCACTAAAATCAGCAAAATATGGAAAGGATTATACATCATGACCAACTTGGATTTATCCTAATAATGCAAGGATGGTTTAACATTTGAAAGCCAAGTAATGCAATACTCTGTTAATAAAAGACAAAAACCACATGATTATCTCAATAGAGGTAGAAAAGACATTTGACAAAATACAACATCCATTCATGACAGAAACTCTCAACAAACTAGGAATTGAAGGAAATTTCCTCAACCTGATAAAGCACAACTATGAAACAAAATATCCTCTGTGAATATTCTACTTAACAGTGAAAGGCTGAAATTTTTTTTTTCAACATTAGGAAAATAGCAAAGACACTGATTGTTATCAAGTATGCAGGAGGTTCTAGGAAAGGCAATACAGAAAAAAGCCTCAAAGTATCCAGTTTGGAAAGAAAGATGTAAAGCTCTGTTCATTCGCAGATGACAAGACCCTGCATGTATTAAAAGTAAATCCCAACAAATCAACAAACCACTACAACTCATTAAAAAAAAGTCACAAGATATAAATCAATATACAAAAATCAATTATATTTCTATATACTAACAACACTTTGAAAGTAAAATGAAAAGAACATCCATTCATGTTTGCATCAATAAAAATAAAATACTTAGAAATAAATTTAAAAGATTTGTATACTGTAAACATTGAAAGAAGAAATTAAAGATGATTAAATAAATGGAGAGACATTCCACGTTTATGGATTGGAAGACTCAGTACTATCAAGGTGGCAGTTCTTCCCAAATTGATCTATGTATTCAATAGAATTCCTACAAAAATCCCAACAGAGTTTTTGCAAAATTTAGTAAGCTGATCCTAAACATTGTATGAAAATGCAATTGATTTAGAATAGCCAAAAAATTTTTGAAAAAGAACACAAAAGTTAAAAAACTTATACCACCTGATTTTTAGAATGTAGTAAAAAGCCACAGTAATCAAGACAGTGAGATATGGCACACTACCATAGTCTATGTAGATGTATCAGAACTGAGACTCCAGAAGGAAACCCGTACATTTCTGTCCATTTTTCTTATTGAGATGTCAATTTTTTGACAAAGTTACCAAGATAATTCAACAAAGGAAAGAATTGTCTTTTCCATTAATTGACAACTTTACTTGGGTATCTGTGTGCAAAAGAATCTAAAGTTTGACACCTCATATGGTATCCAAAAATTAACTCAAAATTGATGAGAGACCTAACTATAAGTGTTATAATGAAAAATTTCTAGAGGAAAACACAAGAGAAAATAGAATTTCATTTATTTTGGATATATATACTCAGACATGTGATTGCTGGATCACATGGTAGTTCTATTTTTAATTTATTAAAAAACCTTCCTTCTGTTTTCCATAGTGGCTATACCATTTTACATTCTCACCAACAGTGTACAAGAGTCCAAGTTCTCCACAACTTTGCTAGCACTTGCTATCTTTTGTTTTATTGGTAATAACAATCCTAACAGGTATGAAGTCATATCTCACTGTGGGTTTGATTTACATTTCCCTGATGATTAGTAATTTTGAGCATCTTTTCATGTACCTGTTGGTCATTTCTATACCTTCTTTGGAGAAATGTCTATTTAAGTCCTTTGCCTATTTTTAAATCAGCTTATTTAGTGGTGGTTGTTGTTTTCTTATTTTTCCTATCGAGTTTTAGGAGTTCCTTGTGTATTTTGTAAATTAACCTCCTGTCAGATACATGGTCTGCAAATATTCCCTCCAATTCTGTAGGTTGCTTTTTGACTCTGTTGTTTCCTTTGCTGTATAGAGCTTTTCTGTTTCATGTAGTCTTACTTGTGTATTTTTTTGTTATTGTTGCCTGTGCTTTTGGTGTCATATCCAAGAAATTTTTGCCAAGATCAATGTCAACAAGCGTTTCCCCTACATTTTCTTCTAGAAGCTTTATGATTTCATACTTGATGTTCAAATTTAATCCATTTTGAGCTACTTTTTGTGTATGATGAAAGATAGAATTTGCTAGGCATGTGAATTTCATTATTTTGCATGTGGATATCCAATTGTCCTAACACTATTTATTGAAGAGACTATCCTTTCTCCATTGAGTGTTCTTGACATTCTTGTCAAATATGAGTTGACCATCTATGCATGGGTTTTCTCTGGGCTCTCTATTCTGTTCCATTACACTCTATTCTGTGCTATGTGTTTGTTTTTATGTCAATACCATACTGTTTTGATTAGTATCGCTTTATAATATAGTTTGAAATCAGGAAGTGTGATGCCTCTAGCTTTGTTCTTCTTTCTCAAGATTGCCTTGGCTATTTGGGGTCCTTTGTGGTTTCATATGAATTTTAAACTGTTTTTTCTTTTTCTGTAAAAAATGTCTTTGGGATTTTGGTAGACATTGCATTGACTTTGTAGACTGCTTTGAGTAGTATGGACATTTTTAACAATACTAATTCTAATTCATGAACACAAGATGTCTTTCCATTTATTTGTGCTGCTTTAATTTATGTCACTGGTGTTATACAGTTTTCAGCATACAAGTCTTTCATCTCCTTGGTTATGTTTATTCCTAAATATTTTATTATCTTTGTAAATGGGATTGTTTTTCTTAATTTCCTTTCTTTGGATAATTCATTGTTGGTGTATAAAAACTCAACTGATCTTCATATGTTGATTTTGTATCCTGTAACTTCACTAAATTTATTTATTAGCTCTAACAAAGGTGTGTGTATGTGTGTGTGTGTGTGTGTGTGAGATCTTTAGGGTTTTCTACATATAGGATCATGTCATCTGCAAACAGAGATAATTTTACTTCTTCCTTTCCAATTTGGATGCCTTTTATCTGATCTTTATTCGTGAGTCATGTTAAAAAGCATAGTCTTGGTAAACCTGTGACTTTGAATGATTACTTTGGATTTCAAATCCCATGTGACCTAGAGAATAAATCCTCCTGAACATGATATTCCTCGTGACAGATACCCAGAGAGCCAACAGTCTAAAACAGAATTATCACCAGCCAACTGGTGTGACACTTGCTCCTTTGACAGTGTTATTATGCTGCTCCCTTATGCAACAAGACAGCATACAAGCCCGTCTTCAGATGAATGTAAAGATGGCAGGAACTCTGCAAAGGTCAGGAAAAAGAGCTCCTGAATTCTTATGTTACCTGCTGGTCAGGTAGACTTGAACACTTCACATCCAAGGTTCTGCATTAATAACATTAACTTTAAAAGCATAGTAAAGGTTACCTGATCTTAAATCAGGGATTTTGGGAAAATATTATGTTTCTTGTTCCTACCATTTACTTTTCTAGTTCCATAGTCAATTAAGAGACCAATCAATTCTACCTAATTGTCAAATTAGCAGCAAAAGTGTTAAATTCCTTGCCTGGAGCGAAACTTCTTAAGGAGTCCCCTCTCAGTCACAGCTTTCTGAAGCACTGTCTACCCACAGCTGCTCTCTCTCCTTTTCTTAAACTCCAAAGTACTGTCCAAGTTTCAAGCTATTGGATCCCTTTCTTGGTGTAAACGATGCATGTGGCTGCATTCTGGGCTCAGTTTGGCCAGCCCAGCAAACTGCCAGTCTTTGCTGCACCCATGAGAGAGCTGTGACTACCCTCTTGGAACGTGGCCCTTCTTTCTCTTTCTACTTCACACTCCTGTTTCTCATGGGTTCTCTGTCTTCTGAGAATAAAAGCAGAACTTCATTCCCAGGGGGAAACTGTTGCCCCGACCTGCAAATGTGGCTGCATGTGACAGTAATAATACAATGACCAGCTAACAGTTGTGTGCCTTCCACTAACACTTCTCCATATTCATTTTTCTATTGATTTCTTATTCTTACTGATTTAGAAGAGCTTTAAATACATTCCATATTAAAGACACGGACCCTGTAACTGTAACATTCATTGCAAATTTAACACATGGTTCGTACTGACACATATTTCCCTATGTTCTTTCTTGAATTTTCTTCTTTGAAGACTGGGCTAACCACAGGCAAATCATAAAATCAATTAAATTTGTCTCTGGTACCCTCCCATCTTTCCTTAACACTCCTCCTCCCCTGTTCTCTTTGCACAATCTCTAAAGAATACCTAACTTTATCAATAGTAGCTCTTATTGGTTGTTGCATGTAGGGTTTTCATACCAAATAGATTAACTACTGAAAGTCCTTTTATGAATTGGGTTTTTTTTAATGAAGCTCCTTCACTTACTGGCTGCCTCATGAGATTGTTGCAATAGGTCTTTTAGTAACCAATTGGATAGGTGGAATCAGTATAATTTAATTGCATTTCTATTATTTGCAGAGATGAAATATCTCTTCATTCAAAAGCTATTTGAATGGATTTGTCTGTGAATTGCCTGTACATGTTCTTTGCTCATCTTTCTATAGATAATTAGTCTTTTTCTATTGACTTGTAAGAGTACTTTACATTTAAGAATAATATAATACCCCTTGCCCTTAATACACTTAACAGTTTATCACTTGCATTTTTCCTTGATGATATTTGGCCGTGAGAAAAACCTTAATCTGTATATAGACAAATTTACCAACATTTTAAGCCTTTTGAGATTTTTCATTTTCAGAAAGCCCTTCCTACTCTAAATATAAAGGAATTCTCCTGAATTCTCTTCTTGTATTTCTGTTTTTTTTAACATTATCTAAATCTTTGATACACTTAAAATTTGATTTGGTAAGATGCACGAGTTAAGGAAACAATTTTTTTTCCCATTTGTGTCCACAACCAATTATTGAAAATCAAAACTTCCCCACAGATTCAAAATGCCACCTTCATTGTAATTTAAATTCTTACCTATTTTGGGTCTCTTTTATGGTTCTGTAGTCCTTTCCACTGATCTGCCCATGCATGTGCTAAGGTGAAACCATTTTAGTACTTGGCTTTTTAAATTGATTTTGACAGGGCTGGTGTCTTCTCATTACTCTTGTTTCTCACAAACTTCTTGGTTTTTACCTGTTGACTTTTCACATGAACCTGATAATCATGTTGTCTTGCTCCTCTTCACCAAAATCCACCAAAATCCTGTTGGTGACATGATCAGATCTGAATTTGAAGAATAAGCGTGCATGAGGGAAGACCAGTGAGAAATATTAATACTAGTTCAGGTGTCACAGAGAGATGAGAGTAATTTGGACTAGGATGGATGCAGTAGAGATGGAAAGAAAATAGCATCAAGTGGTACAAGAGGATAAAGATTGACTGGACTTGATGGTGAAAGTGATTTGTCAGTTCACGAAAAGGTGGGTGGTTTTCTAGCCTTCCTGGAGCAAGCCTGAGATGTAGTTCCGTTCTATAAATGTTCCATCTGGACCAATGCTAGGATGCAGGGTTGGGGTCTTCTTGGGAAAAGATTCAGAGCTCTTCTGTAAAGAGATAGCATGGGTTCAGATGAGACATCCTGAAGAGGATTACTTCCCTCCGCCGTGCCCTGCACAGGAAGACCAAAGCAGTTTCTAAAGCACTTCACAGACTGTGGTGATGTACCTATGACCTCAAGCCTCATGGTTCTACAATGCAATAGTATATTCTGAGACATTCTATCACATCACGTTTGGGGCCTGGAGAGCCAACTTGTGGTTAGTGAAGAAAAAGTATGATACTTCAGTTTTCCTTTCCTCAGTTCCTCACAAAGTTCCTCAAACAGAATTACCATAAGATTCCACTCCTAGGTATATACCCCAGAGAATTAAAAGTGGAAACTCAAGGAGATCCTTGTACACC
Source organism: Lyroderma lyra (assembly GCA_004026885.1). NCBI lineage: Eukaryota > Metazoa > Chordata > Mammalia > Chiroptera > Megadermatidae > Lyroderma > Lyroderma lyra. The sequence goes on from PVJL010002642.1 coordinate 109,479, forward strand.
AATGTTCACAGTCATTGCTCATGACATCCAAAAGGTGGAAACAGCCCAAAAGTCCATCATCGGATGGACAAACAAAATATGCTGTATGCACACAGTGGAACATTCAGCCTTAAAAAGAAGGAAAGTCTGACATATGCTGCAACATGGATGAACCCAGAAAGCATTATGCTAAGGGAAATAAGCCAGTCACAAAAGGACAAATACTCCATGATTCCACTTATGTAAGGTAACTACAATCGGCAAATTCATAGAAACAGAAAGCAGAATGGTGGTTCCAGGGGCTGCGGGGAGGAGAAAATGGGGAATTACTATTCAATGGATATGGAGTTGCTCTTTGGGGTGATGATGAAAAAGTTCTGGGAATAGACAGTGGCGATGTTTGTGCAAGGTTGAGAACTTAAATCACTGAATTTTACACTTAAAAATAGTTAAAATGGAAATTTTTATGTTATGTATATTTTACCAAATTTAAAAAGGGCACTTCTTTTCATTTTTCTTTTCTTAGAATGTGTCATAATAGAGGCACCTCCCCATACCACTGAGACACATTATGATCATGTGATTATAGCTGTAAGTAATCTTAGTTCTTGGAGACCTAGGTATTACAGAGTAGGCAATGTACTCTTTCACCCAAAACAATGCAAAATATTTTGGGAAACAAACTACATAAACTTCATCTCCGGAAACCCCCTCCCAAGTGGCTAACCACCAAGGGTGGAAACATACCAAGGTGAAACCAAAAGTTTACAGTCAAAACTTAGAGTCCATGTTATTTCATTCTGTACTAGATAAATGCAGTACAGATGTGCACATTTGGAGTGTTTGATTCGATTGGGCATTTAAGCTTTTTCGCCTTAGTCTTTCTTTACTCCATTCTTCCCAAATGTCTTTTAAAGCAAATAGGCCTAAAGCATTCAACTTAACAGAAACTATTTAAAACTCACTTAACAAATTACTTAAAAATTAAGTCTCCAGAACTAGGCAGTATCCTTTGAAGAGCTCTGATGATAGCTAGAGATGAAACTGAGTTCCTATTGGTAAGAGTCATGTTACAAATGACCACTGAGCTAGACACGCTCAAGTTGCTGATACTACTTCCATGCAAAAAATTTTTTTTTTGCTCCAGAGGACACCCTTAGTGGAATCTGTCATAAAATGTAGGAACATCTAAATCAAGGTGTCCAAACTTTGGGCCTCCCTGGGCCACACTGGAAGAAAAATTGTTTTGGGCCACACATAAAATACACTAAGAGTAATGATAGCTTATGAGCTAAAAAAAAAAAAAAAAAAAAAAAGATCCATGCATAATTTTCATAATGTTTTAAGAAGGCTTACAAATTTGCATTAGGCTGCATTCAAAGCCATCCTGGGCCACATGCAGCCCGCAGGTTGAATTAGCCTGATCTAAATGAACAAGCAATCCAGAGTGAATAGTATGATGGTATCCAGAGAAAGAAAAGCATAATTGATCAATTTTGTGCAGATAAGTGATTTAAATTTTAGTGATAAAATTCTTTGGCAGAATTCCACACAAAAGTGAATTTTTCTAAACACATGGTCATCCTAAGTTTAAGAGTGTGCAAAGGTTGAGGTGTTTGCTCGATGACAGTAAATGAGGGTTAGGAATAAAGGGAAACGCTTCTGAAAGGTGAAAGATAATAGCCTTTCCAAGTCATTGTTGTAGATGATTAACATATGTGCTTTGAAACCTGTAAGTGTGTGGATATCAATGAGGTGGGAAAATGACAACCTAATAAAGACAAATCTAACAAGATGTTAAAATGAAATTTTCAGCTAAGGCACCTGAAATAGACACTACTTTCTAAGGAGGTAGAAGAACACTTAAGTGCAGGATTTACAAAGCAGATGGCATAATAAAAAATAACAACACTAACCACTACACGTGTATTAGAATGGCCAAAATCCAGAACACTGGCAACACCAGATGTTGGCCTGGTTGTGCAGCAGCAGGAACTCTCATTCATTGCTGGTGGGAATGCAAAAGGGTGCAGCCACTTTGGGAAACAGTTCGGCAGTTTCTTACAAAACTAAACATACTCTTACCATGTGATCTCGGCAATTGACCCAAAGGAGTTGAAAGCTTATATCCACGCAAAACCCTGCATGTGGATGTTATAGCAACTTTATTCAAAATTGCCCAAACTTGAAAGCCGCCAGATGTCCTCAGTAGGATAAATAAACTGTGGTACATCCAATCAATGGTATATTATTCGGTGCTAAAAAAATAAAGCTATCAAGCCATGAGAAGGCATGCAGAAATCTTAAATGCATATTACTAAGTGAAAGGAGCCAATCTTAAAAGCCTATGTGCTGTATAATTCCAACTCTACAATATTCTAGAAAAGGCAAAACTATGGAGACAGTAAAAAGATCAGAGGTTGCCAGGGATGGGGTGGAGGGGGTGAATAGGTGATGTGCACATGTGCGGGAACAAGGGGTATTATGGGAAATCTATGCATCTTCCTCTAAATTTTGTTATAAACCTAACACTGCACTAAAAAATGAAGTCTAAAAAATAATATTGATTGTTCATCCACCTGGAAAATGAAATAATTGTTTTCAAAAAATGCTGCTGGGTGTTTTGCTAGTTAAGGCATCTCCATAAAGATGTTGTGAAGTTTGATCCACTACCTAGGGGGACAAATTGACTTAGGCAATGAAGAGATTCAGAATATGCCACCCCAAAGTAGGTCACTTTGGCAAAATGATTATTTTAAGCTGAAGACATTTGAGATTCAACAGATGCAGGGGTGGGAGGGGAGCCTTCTGGGGGTTTCCCTTACCTGACTAAAGGTAGTAACTTGTGGAAATAGGGCTACCGTAATTCCTCTGCAGGGTGGATGTCCCAGAAGGGAGAATACAAATATATTCTACCCCCAAACCCCTTCTCCAGGTGAATGTTAGGACCTTGAAGAACACTGAAAGACCACTCATACCTGTGTAGACAAACTTTATTATCCCTCATCTGTTTTCTTAAAAGCCCATTTGCCTATCCTAAAGAAATCTATTTGATCTTCCCATAAGAAGCCTTCCCCCACCACCACCTTTCTTCTACTAAATTAGGTTTATAATGCTTTAACTCTAACCATTTAAGAAGCCAGCTGCTACCTTTGATGGTTCCCATTTATAGGAAATAAATCTTTCTTTCCCCTGTGAACTGTCTTTTATCAGTATAATGCACAGTCCCCAGGTACTGAACCTGGGTACTGAACCAGGTACCCTCTAAGAGGGTAGAGGAAACGGTTTTCTCTCCCACCCCTACAGCAAAAAGGGGAATTTGCTGGCTCAGCCAACTGAACTGCAGGAAAGGTGGATGTGAGCTGGGCCTCAGGGATGACCACAATCAGGCACTGGAACGCCACTAACCCTTTCTCCATCTCTCATTTCTGCTTCTCTGAGTACACAAATCACTTTCTCCCACCACAGACTGGCTTCCTCCACAAAGCCAGTGGGGATGTGGCCACCAAACAGCGCAGACTCATACCTCACAGGTCTGCTACCTGAGATAGCCTGAGACCCTCTCCATCTGGTTGGAAGTCAGGAACCTTCGGGACTGGCCAAGCTTGGAGAACATGCCTACCTCCAGCCAATCACTGGGTTACAGAAGCAAATTTGTAAGAAACTAGGGGCTCCCATTGAACCACACATTGAGAAGCAGTATTTCAGTTTGACTCGGGGCAGACAAAACACTATGCACGCACTGCAGTCCTTCCAAACAGCACTGTGAAGACCTCAAAAACAGTCGGGGCCTCTGCCTGGCTTCCTTGGTATCCCGAATCCTCAGAGTATCCTGCACCCCTGGATTTCCCCACTAACATTGGGTCAGTAGGAGGGGTGGGGAGCAGTAAAATCCTGGTGCCCTCAGTCACAGCCCTTCATCTACAGCCTTTTTGTAGCTTGTCAGTTCTCAGCTCCCAGAGGGCTGGACCCTTCTCTATTCCATCTTGTTTTATGCAGACAATTTCAGGAACGATGTTGGCCAGTATTCACGACTTCTGTAGTCTCTGCTCCATAGCTGCTAAGATTTTCTCCCCACTCTGTACTCCCTCGATTCAGTGTTGTGTATCTTAAAAACCCAGCCCCCAACTAGACTGTGTCATGCTCCTCCTTTTCAGAGTAAATGTCAAATTACCAAATTATCAAATCACGGTAATGGGGAGTTGTGGGGCAGGGGTGAGGGGAGGGAGGGGATCAGCCCTCCTTTTCCCACCCTGCCCACTGCCAGCTCTGTCTTGCCTCCCCTCCTGGGTTGCTTCCCCTTCTGCTGAGACCCACCCTTGCGCTGTTACCAGTGAAGTAAGAAGGTAAGATTAGTGTCTCTGCCCTGTGAAAGCTGTGTGCCACGCCCTTCAGAGCTGTAGGAAGATAAATTTAGACATAAAACAGGAAGTAATTCTCTGTGGCTGCGACTGATCTAAGGGAAGTCATTGCCCCAAGATATTTTAAAGCTAAAGTGTGGGGGAGCGAGTTGCAAACATCAGCATGGATCAGAATCACCTGGGGGACTGGTGAAGTCCATATTATTGGGACCATTGCCAGAGCTTCTGACTCAGAAGGGTTGGGGTGGGACCTGAGAATCCTCATTTCTAAAAAAAAAAAAAAAGCTGATGCTGTTGGTCCAAGGAGCACACTTTGAGAAAGACTATGGTAGAGGTTCAAGAAGAGACAGAAAACCCCTCTACACCACTGAGATTTGAGCTGATGTTGAAGGTGTTGGGTTAGGTTGGCGAAGGAGCTCTTCAGGGCTGACATTTCATGATTGTTAGTGTTAAACAGGTGACTACATATGTACTTGTGTCCAAATATTCTTATTATTATTAAATCATGATTGATGACTTACTTTATTAAAATACCATAAAAATTTCCAATAGCACCAGAACTCTGGTCTATATACAGGAAAACCTCATCAAATAACACTCATGAAGGTCACTTGTGAAAAGCTTAAATTATAGAATGTTTTAAATAAATATCCTTTTACTCATAATTTCAACTAGCCTCCTACAAAAATGTTTCAAAGGAAAGTTTTCATTGAGATTGCTTTACCAACAAATTTAATCAATAAATAGCATATAAAGACTAGTTTAGAACTAATATGTTCAAGGGCCTTAAGTTTAAACTGTTGGGTCAATTAGACAGACATGCTCCTTCCTCTTCCCTTTTCCCCCAACAAATAAATCTTACTTGCATTTTATTTTATTTTTTTATTGTTAGACTTAATTGGGTTGACATTGGTTAACAAGAATTACATAGGTTCCGGGTGTACAATTACACTGTAGAGTGTGTATCATCTATGTGTTGCATTATATTTCTTGCATTTTAACTGAATACTGTGCCCATCTTCCTGAAATAACTATGCTTATTCTCAACATCTAATTTGTATATCAATACTATGTTAGAATTTTTGAACCATCAGTTGTTCTAGTATTATTGCCTGCCCCTCTGTCTGCACAAATAAATCTTATTTACGTGTTCATTTGTTTAACTCAAAGTACTCTACAATCCTGAAGCAGCAGACATGCTCCATGGCTGTCTTTGATCAGGTGCTCTACTCCCGCTGGGACCTTCCACTCAGAACCTAAGGATTGAAGAGACCTTAGAAACCACCTAGTACACACTCCCAACCTGACCCACGCAATGTGACCTCACAGTTCCGCACCAAGGAATTCCCAGACTCTGAACCGACAGTCCAAGGGATCAGGACTTTGGAATCAATTCCAGGCACATAACACCCTGTGAAGAGTCTACAGTGGTCCTTCCGTCAGAAACCCCAAGAAACCGAGAACAGGTCACCCTTGGAGACGGGGGGGGGGGGGGGGGGGTACAGCCAGGACTAATGTATTTTATTTGACCACTTGAGTGTGCTCACCTGCAAAGGTTAATGTCATCATTTACTGGGAATGGTCATTTTTTAAATATTAAATCATACCATTATTACCCAGAAAATATCATGCCTTCATTGGCCGGATTCCTTTCACTCTGAGTCCACCATTCCTAAGCCTAGAAGGTTATTTCTCTTCATTCATGGCATCTCTAAGCCTTTGGATAAAAGTCTCTGGGAAAACCACTGAACTACATGTGCCAACAACACAGAAATCCGAAGGTCTACAATCTTGCTTTGTCACAGTTTCATGTTTGTATAATATATCTCTTCAACGAAGTCAGTGGCTCCTCGAAAACATGGGTTCTGTTCTATATTTTGTCCCGTCAGCTGTGTCTGAAAGGAGAGCGAGGACCTGGAATCCTGAGTCCCTTTGTCAATACCAGCTTGGTTCCCAAGAGACGTATGTGCAGCAGAGGGGCATCTTATGCCGAGAACAGTGCAGACAAAGGAACTCTCTTTATCACTGAGTAACGCATCAGCCAGAATCCTTTTGGTGGAATTTTACCTTGATGGAATGACATAGACTAGTGGGAACCACTCCTTTATCTCAAGGTCCAGAGCAGAGCTGGCATCATCTGCTCTCTCCACACCTCCTGTCTTTTAGATGCCACCCTGATCCCACATTTCCTCTCAGCTGCATGTGTAAATCCCCACCCCACCCTTGATCTAGTTGGCCTTGGTCCCAAGCCCCTAGGGCTGGAGTGGAGTGTTCCCAAACAAGACAGCAGGATGCAACAGGACCTAATTAACAGACCAAGCCAGCACCTACACGGAACAGAAATACGAATATCAAGGAAAATGCAAGCGACAAAAGATTGGCTGAAGGTATGTCAGGATCAATCAAGAGATGGTGCGTGAAAGAAGCCAATCAGAAAAGGCTGTATGATTCCAACTATATGGCATTTTGGAAAAGGTAAAAATATGAAGACAGTAAAAAGACCCATGGTTGGAAAGGGTTGGGAGGGAGGAGGGATGAATAGATGGGGTAGTGAAGATACTCTGTGTGACACCATAATGATGCATACATGTCCTTACACATTTGTCTAAACCCATAGAAGGTACAACACCAAGAGTGAACCCTAATGCAAATGATGGACTTAGAGTGATAATGGTGTATCGGTGAAATTTCCTCAGTTGTAAAAATGTACCATCCAGTGGGCTGTGTTGATAATAGAGGAGAATGTGAGGGCGGAGGGAATATGGGAAATCTCTGTAGCTTCTCATCAATTTTGCTATGAACCTAAAACTGCTCTTAATAAAAACAAAAATTTAAAACCATCCTTTAATAGTATTTGGCACAGAGCCTGGCACAAGGTAGGTATCCAATAAATATTTGGGCTTTTTTTTGGTGGGTTGTTTTTTTGTTTTTTTGTTTTTTTGTTTTTTCAGGCATAGTGTAGTTCCCTGGCTGGGAATCGAACCCAGGCTGCGGTGTTGAGAGCACCAAAGCCTAGCAACTACACCATCAGGGAACCCCCTAAATATATGTTAATGAATGAATGAATGAATGAATTGAATTTAGACAAGAAAATAGTCTTTGCCATGGATGATTCATTGTGAAGGAAGGGTATGAAATACTAGTATGATGCTTAGGTACTATTCCAAAGTTGAAATCAAATGGGAAAATTCCCCTGATCCTTTTGGAGATGCCAACAAGGGGCTGTAAGGGATGTGGAGATCCTAGTGTCTGAGAATGGACGCAGGGGCCTCCACAAAGAGGCTATAGCAGAGGTCATGAAGTGGGCTAGGCATGGAATAATGGTTGGAGACAAGGGATGCCATTAAAGTCAAAAGATTCCTGTTTCCTTCCCTCTGTTGTATACAGACCCCAAGACCTCTAGGTTTTCTCCTGCACTGGGCTGTTGAAAACCTATCCAGATATGAAATAATATGTTGTTCTGGCATTATTAGAATACTACCTGTAGAGAAATTGTGTAAAGGAAAAAAATTCTGTGAGTCAGCTTCCAGATTTGTGAGTGTTTTGAAGATTACATCAATGGAATTCCATAGAATGAAACCGCAAGTTTCCTGCCAGTTGTCTAGATTCACAAAGATCTATGTCACTTTTAACTAATGAGGAAAAACTCCCAAGTATATTATCTATAGACATGCATGAACTTTTAAGAAGCATTTAAAAGCCAGATCTCCACCCTGTTTTTCTCCCATCTTTATACAAGTATAATGGTTGATGTACAAGTTCTGACAATTAAGTTCACAAACTCACCAACATGTGCTTACATTGGAAGCACTGTACAAACAATTCAGTAAGGTGCCTTTACCTTGGTTTATTTGTGTCTCACAGCTGTGTTCATGTCAACATGTGGCAGTGTCCTGCTGAGTGGCATTCATTATTGTTGTTGCAAGTTTTTGTGTGCCATCGTGAGAACATCAGAGCTTGAATTAGAGCAATGAACAAACATTAAATTTCTTATTAAACTTGGCAAAAGCGGAAGTGAAATCAGGAACATGTTAGTCCAAGTTGATGGGGATAATGTCATGAAGAAAATGATAGTGTACAAATGGATTAAATGTTTTTCTGAGGGGAAGGCAAGCATCACTGATAAAGAGAGGTCAAGGCGGCCAGTAACAAGCAGAACTGACAAAAACATTGCAAAAATTCATCAAATTGTGCATCAAAATCATTGGCTGACTTGAGAAGCATAGCAGACCAAGCAAATATTGATAGAGAAACAGGAAAATCTTAGCTGAAAATCTTGGCATGAGAAAGGTATGTGCAAAAATGTCCCAAAAGAGCTCACTGATGAACAAAAGCAAAAAAGAGTCGAAGTTTGCCAAGATCTTTTGGAGAGGCAAGATGATGTTTGGGGCCATGTTATCACCGGTGATGAAACACAAGTGTACCAATACGACCCTGAAACAAAGCGTCAAAGTGCACAATGGAAGTCAGCCAATTCTCCACGACCAAAAAAATTCTGTCAGTCCAAATCAAGAGTCTGAATGATGTTGCTAACCTTTTTTGATATTAGCGGGATTGTTCATTATGAGTTTGTACCAACTGGACAAACAGCCAACCAACTTTACTATGTGGAAGTGCTGAAAAGACTGTATGAAAAAGTTAGACAATTGGAGTTCCCTGGTAGTGTAGTGGCTAAGGCTTCGGCACTGTCAATGCTGCAGCCTGGGTTCAATTCCCAGCCAGGGAGCTACCCACGTTAAAAAGAAAGAAAAAAAAAAAAAAGTTAGACAAAAACGACCTGGACTTTTCGCCAACAATTCATGGCTCTTGGGTCACAACAATGCACCAGCTCACCCAGCACTGTCTGTGAGGAAGTTTTTAGCCAGTACACAAATAACTGTATTGGAACACCCTCCCTACTCATCCTGGTCTGGCCCCCAATGACTTTTTTTTTTAACCAAAGATAAAGGAAATAGTGAAAGGAAGATATTTTCATGACATTCAGGACATTAAGGCTAATATGATGACGGCTCTGATGGCCATTTCAGGAAAAGAGTTCCAAAATTGTTTTGAAGGGTGGACTAGGTGCTGGCATTGGTGCATAGCTTCCCAAGGGGCATACTTTGAAGGTGACTATAGTGATTTTCAGCAATGAGGTATGTAGCACTTTTTCTAGGATGAGTTCACGAACTTAATTGTCAGACTTCGTATAAAAAAGCAAGCTGAATTACTGTTTGATACGATAAGTGTGTGTGTGTGTGTGTGTGTGTGTGTGTCCTTGCAACAATCATTTGAAGCAGGTATTATTATCTTCTGCTTTTTACAGATATGGAAATTGAGGCTGAGACATTAAGCAACTTGCCTAAAGTCACACCACTAATAAGTGGCAACATCAAGATTCAAATGCTTAGCTAACTAAAGGTCACATTCGTGTTACCACACCATTATACTCCCCCCCAAAAAAACATTCGTTTGGAGGAGAAACAGACCAGTCCTAAAATGCAATGTCCATCCAAGACAGAGGTTGGAGTATGATGGGTGGGGTGACTGCATAGGTTATAAAATTTCTAGGTGGAAAATTGAGCCTGGGCTAGAATGAAATAAGGGAGGTGATGCCTTGGGGTGACTCAGGGTAGAGAATGGATGTGTACTGGTACCATCATCAGTACCCAGCTGGGCTGTGTTGTATACAAGGGCTGTCCAGAAAGTATCCAGCCATGTAATCGTTCTCATTATATTGACAATGGCTGGATTTTTTCCAGACAGCCCTGGTATAGATGCACCTGATCAAATTCGGAAGGATACTCACAGGGTACATAGACTATGTACCCATTTTAACCAATAGGCACATATGAAAAGTTGCATCAGCAGCATTTCATATTTGGTAGACTTAGAAAACAAGTCTGTTGAATCTCTATTTTAGAAGACTAGACCAATAGAGATTATTACAGAAGGCTTGATTTCCATAATTGGCACATGCAGTTAGTTAACAGACTCTCAAAATACTGGTTCAGTGATTGAGGACAAAACAGCAAGACACTAGAGATAATTGGGAAAGGTTTACCAATGCAAGCTAAGTGTGAAACAAGCTTTTGCATTTGCAAGGATAACAGCTATTATTATTCCCCATATATGAGCCAAGCAGAGTTGAGAGTTTTACATACATCAACTCCTTTAATTCTGGTAACAACTCCTATTTTTGGTCACATTTTAACAGATGAGGCAGAGAATTAAGTCACTTACTCAAGGTCATAAAGCTAGAATCTTAACAAATTTTTCTGGATCCAAAGGTCGTGCAGTTAGCCAACATACTGCATTACGAACTCCAAATTTACACTGGATGGAAGAGTATACCAATTGCTTGTGCTAGAATGTGGTGGAGACCATCTGGAGCAACTACCTCGCCAACAGGTAGTGAGAATTTGGGTATCCAAATTATTGCTACAAAAAAATCCTGCTCTCCAATGGGATGAAAAAGCTCATGCACCAGAAGCTGGGCCAGGAAACCTTGTGTCTGGGTTGTCACACTTTGTAATCTTGCTTGCTTTTGTCCCCAACGACCTAATGGTTTCCAATGGTACGACTTTGAATTTTGCTAAAATTGGGAAAACGAGCTGAGCTGCAGTCTGCGTTTATTTCATGTACTCTGGACTCTTCCAGGGAAGGGCATTCGCCTGCTTTGATTTATGAAGATTATGGGTGGAAGTCTGACTCGGAGGAAACCAGGCGACTCCTGCTAAAAACAATCATTTCCGAGATCTCAATAGATTTGAATACGCCACAGCCCAGTCTAAAAACAAAACCCAAAAAAGTCTAGCACAGATTTCGGGCAATTTCCATCAAGTATCTGGATGTCTTGCACCACCTCCCTTCACAATGCCACACGCGTCAATCCCTAAAACAAGGAAGCCTCCCCTGAGGTTGTCCAATGCGGGTGCCGGTGGCGTCGTCCTGCACACGCAAGTAAATGAGTCAGCGGAGCGCGGCCCCGGGAGCGCCGGCCATGGAGAGCTGCGTGCTCCCGAGACTTTGGCGTGAGGCAATCCTCCTCCCACGGTCTCGGGAAGCCCCAACGCCACAGGCTTCCTCGCCGTGGTGGAGCCGCCCGGGCGTAGTTCCCCCACCGCTTCCTCCTCCAGCGGCAACCACCCGACCCTTCCTGCTCAGCCAGGACTCCACCTCCCCAGGTTTGAAGCGCGCGCCTCGGGCAGCGCCGAGGCAACGGAGAGAGCGAGGGAGGCGCGCGGTTGCGCGCACGCGCGCAGTGGGCGGCCCGCCCCCGCCCCGAGGCCCCGCCTCCTCGGCGCGGCTGACGGGGCTGGTCCGCCCGGCTCCGCTTCGCGAACCTGTCTCAGCCGGGAAGGGACCCAAGCTTCCTCCTCCGATTTTGCCCTTCCGCCACTGCCTCGGCGGTGCTGAGGCGAGCGAGAGGGAGAGCGGAAGGTGCGCTGGAGCCGAAGCCCGTGATGTGGCTGGCGGGAGCAGCGGCAATGGCGGGGTCGCCGGCGCGGGACATGTCGCTGTGCGGGGAGCCGCTGCAGGCCCTCTCGGCCGTGGCCTCGCAGCCGCCTCCATCCGCGCCCTCCGGGCCGCCGCTCCCAGCTCCGGGCAGCGCCACCCTCAACCGCCTTCCGGAGCCGCTGCTGCGGAGACTCAGCGGGAGCTTGGACCGAGCGCCAGAGGGCCGGGGCTGGAGGAGGCTGGCCGAGGTGGCGGGGAGTCGGGGGCGTCTCCGGCTGAGGTGAGGCTCCGGGGCGGGGTGCGCAGGGGCGGGGCCGAGGGGCGGACTTGGGCAGGGGGCGCGCGAGGAGAGTGCGGTACCCGAGGGGAGCGGGGACGCTGGTGCTGGAGAGCGTCGGGGCCACCTAACCCGGGAAAGCCCTGGGAATTCGAGAGCTTCGGATTGAACCCCGGGTGTTCACACCCTTTTCCTGCGCTCCTCCCCCTTGAGTGTAAAAGAAGTCGAGGGTGACCCAGGAGGATACTGCGGGAAGGAAGGCTACCTGGACGCCGTGGTGGTGATAGGACAGTAATCCCGAAGGGCTTTAGGGAAACTAACTGGATAGGGACACAGACCTGAAGACCTAAGGGAAGGTAGGAAGGAGAAGTGCGAGTGAAGAGATAATGAGAGGGAAGAGTGTGGGGGTGCAGGAGTTCACGAAGGTTCTTATGTAGGGAGAGAGGGGTGGTGGGAAAGGCTGAAATGAGACTCAGCATCTTCCTCCATCAAACCACTTACCAAGTTCTCTTCTTGACTTCACCATGAACCTTAAACTATAAGTAAAACTATTTTCCTATTTACCAGGCTTGGAACCTGGTACTCGTGGCTCTTGGAAGTTTTGATCTCAGGACTCATTTAAATTCCTAATTATTGAAAACCCCAGGGAGTTTTTAATCGGGTTTCTTTGTATTACATACATATACTACACACTGATATTTGCCATAGTAGAAGTTACAACTAAGAGTAGTGGATACCTGTTCAGTTTTCCTCCCCAAGTCTTCAGTCAAGTTTCGTTGAAGGCTATAGCACCCTGATAGCTTCCTTTGGGGAGCTGACAGAACATTCTGAGTTCACATTCCTGGTGAAGGCAGTATAGATGGAAGGGCAGTTGCCTACCAAGAGGTGACAAGCAGCAGCTGGCACGCGCTTGTGGAATCTGGGGGTTTCATGGTGGGAGGTCTGATTAGAGGGATGGAGTTTCACCACTTTTCCAGGAGGCTGACAGTTCCTAGTAGCTTAGTTGTGGTGAGGAGAGTCAGGGCACCCTGAAGGTTGGAGAATTGGAGAATGTTAAGCTCACACACACATTGAAATCAGAATTAAACTGACATAACAAAAGGTTAGCATTGGGAACTTGGGAGCTAGAGAGTGACAAATGAGGGGCAAGGTAAAGCTGGTGATGCTTACTGTATTTAAGACAAAAAGTCATTTTTAAAGTAATTCCATACTAATGGCAGAAGAGTGCCTATGATAGTAGAAGGTCCTACAGGTGTTATTCTCTAGTGTCAAACCCAGGAAATGTAGAGTGAACGTCCATGAGGGTCACTGCTCCCATGAGGAGGTGAAGTGCTTTCCTCAGAATCACTAGATTCACAGCCCTCAGATCTCAAAAGGTTGCTTATTCTGTTTCCTTTTTCACTTTTTTTAACTTTATACATCTTTCCTCAAACTAGATGAGAAGTTAATAAGCCACAGGAGTTCATTCTGAACTGTCCATCAGGGATTAGGAATAATTGTTTTGTACATGTTTTCAGATGGTTCTTGATGATGCACAATAAATTCTTGCATATAGTAGCTTAGTTCCCCACAACCCTCTATACATGGGCATGCCCTAAATACAAACTCAGCTCTAATTGCAAGCTGATCTAATATCGAACACCCTTTACTGTGAGTGTAGATATAGGCACAGGTTCTGAGTGTCTTGCCCAAGCTGCATAAATTCTGTGGTGGCGTGGCACATGGGAACCCCAAAGATGACAGGGCTTTCAGGAGGCTCGGACTTGCATGAAAAAGGGAGCTTAGAAATGGAGCTGTGGAACATGGACCAAAGTCACTGCGGCCCTGCTGTGTAGAAGGTGCTGTTTGAGCTGCAGAAATCCCACTCTCGAGGAGTTTGTAATGGGAATGAGAACAGTGAACTGCTAGAGCAGAAGCTTTCCTCCTGCCTCCATCTCTTAGGTCTCTGTCTCTGCAGTCTCTGCAGTCTCTGAATTAAGCCTGCCTCAGGGTACAGGCTTTGCATCTTTTTCTCCACACTTCACCTAATCCCCTTCTTGGTCTTACCCTCTCACCTCATGACTTTACACATTTAGGTTGATTACTCTCAATTCATATTTTCAGTCCATATCTTGGCTTTGAACTCCCAGGATTCACATATGAAGTGCTTATTAGCCATCTCCTCTTGAATGACTAATAGACATCTTAAAAGTAAGTGTCCAGAATGAAACATGTCCTCCTACATAACCTCTGTCCCTTGAACTGTTCTGTGTCTCCATGAATGGCAATTATATCCCTCCAGTTGCTCCGTCTAAAACCTTCCAGTCATTCCTGACTCTGCTTTTACACGTGACCATGTCCACTTTCTCAGCAAATCCTGTCGGCTGTCCCTTCAGTGTAGCTCTGTTAGAGAATCCAACCCCGGTGACTGCAACACTGGACCAAGTTACCTCTCACCTGGATTATTCCAGTAGCTGCCTAACTTCTGCTTTGCTCCATCCCCAGTCTGTTCTCAATATATCAATAAGAACGGTTTCTTTAAAACATTAAATCAGATCTCTCTGCTCAGAATCTTCCAATTACTTTTCCATTTCAGAGTAAAAACACCCTTTAGCTACCAGTTAACTCTTGGACCTGGCATCCTATCATTGTGTCTCTCCCTCTCTCTACTCACACTTGCTTTCTTGCTCTTCCTTGAACACAGTAGGGTCTTTGCAATGCTGTTTATTCAATCTGAGGTGGTATCCACAGATAAACCATAGCTTGTTCCTTCACCTTTTCAGGTGTTTACTTAAAAGTCGCTCACCTTCTCAGTGAGGTCTTCTCTGACCACATTGTTTAAAATTACCCGCTACATCTGCTCCAGCATTACCCATCCCTCTGCTTTGCTTTTCTCCACAGCACTTAGGACCATTGGATGGACAGATGGACACACACAGACACACAGACAGACACGTGTGTGTGTGTATCTGTCTGTCTGTCCTGTAGAAAAATTCAGATTAGTGAATTTTGTTTTGCTTTCTGCTATATCCTCAATACCTAGGAAAAAAGGCTGACCTATTTTAGGTGATTATTAAATAGTTGTTGAATTAAGGAATAAAGATTCCAAATAGTAAATGTACCAAAAAGGGTAGCAAAAGAACCTAAAAGCAGTGCCATGGTTTGTAACCTAAAGGGTGAGTAATATGTTCTATTTGATAATATATTTTTAAAGTAAATATAAATAGTTTTTAAAAGCAAAGTCCATTTGCTTCAGTAGTAATATTTTAAACTAAATCAGAAATTCCAAATTAGGCCTGGTAGAAACCACTTCAAAGCATAGTCTTACAGGAATGTAACTAAAAAAAGGAAAGAAGTAAAAGTTGTGTATGTGTAAGCATCATCTTTGGCGAAAGCTGGTGCCGGTGTGGAAAATCAGTAAACGGAACGGAGACACAGAACTTTTTCTCCTGTGGTACAAGTTTTAGGAGAGAAATCATTGTCTCCTTCAATTTGATCTTCATTTTGAGGAAAAGCAAGTTTTTCATTTTCTCTATATCAGCATTACTTGGTTGCATTTGATGAGATGGCTTCCTAATTTCATGTATCAATCCTGGTAACCTTTCTGAATCATAAAAATTATATTTAACACACAGCATCCTTGCTTTTGTAAATGTCATCTTCTCATTATTTGAAAAATTGGTAATCCTTACATTATCTCTAATACTAGTTCCTTGGCCTAGATATTGTAACAACTAAGTCAAAGAAATTTTTACAAAATAAAAGACCAACAGGCATCTTTTATTTTTGCTACCATTGTAGTCACTGTTATTTCCTGAGAGAAAGGACACTTTAACACTTAAAAAAAAAATAGGAAGGACAATCTTCAAGTAAAAGAAAGTCTTGTCCTTATTTTTATCATTTTACCATGGACTTCATATCATGCTGCCCCTGGGATGCAGTCCAGAATTTGGGAGTGGGTGCTCTACATTATGGTGATTCACATTTAACAAGAATAGAATGCTGAATATATAAATTTAACTAGGATACTTAGATTACCTAGTTAGTAAGAGGCCTTGGAGGACATTATCAGTTAACCAAATGGTCGCTACGCAAAAACATTTTTAAGGGAAAAAGCTAAAGCAGTTTCAAAAACAATTAAGAAATTAACCTTAATATTCTTTTGATATCCCATATTTTTATTGCATAACAAGAGCTAACTTTCATTGACTACTTACTATTTGCCAAGCACTGCTAAATACTCTTTACATGGATTATCTAATTTAAATCTGACAACCCTGTGAGATAGATGATGTTACTTGAAATTAATTGGGTTGGATACATTTTTATGAGATAACCAACTTTATCACAGAATTATAAATGCTATGGCTGCCTTTTAATAAAACCGATAAAATTCATGTGGATTAAGAATATTTCACGGAGTTCCCTGGTGGTATAGTGGCTTAAGGCTTCGGTGCTGTGAATGCTGCGTCCTGGGTTCGATTCCCAGCCAGGGAACTACCCACATACAAAAAAAACAAAAAAAAAAACAAAAAACAAGCAAACAAACAATATATCAGGTCACATAAAAACTTGCTAACCTTGACTCTGCCACAGTCTGGTGCTATTATATTTGACCTCTTCTACCAATCCAGGCTTCCAGGCTTTTCATCTAGGATTGAAATTCACTCAGTAATCATTCACTTTTGAATAATTAACACGGGCAAGACAGATTTTAGGTATTTAGGGATTAAATGCATATATGTATGTATACATATGATAGGGCTTCTGTTTTCAAGGAGTACTGTGATCTAGTTGGGTAGAGAAGACAAGTTTAGAAAAGCTCATGGTTCTAAGGCAAAAATCATATCAAATAAAATATAGATCAAGGGTCTGCAAACAACGACACATGAGACAAATTCAGGCCACTGCCGGGTTTTGTATAGCTTATGAGCTAACAATGGTTTTTATATTTAAGACATTGTTAAACAAAAAAGAAGACTATGGGATAGCTATATGGCCCATAAAGTCTAAAATACTTACTCTCTGAGACTTTACAGGATAAAGTTTGCCAGCCTGTAGTACATAAGATAAACAACATTAGAGACTGCATCTGACATGTGTGTGGTGGACTGATGTGATCTGAGAGAACCTAGAGTTTATGTTGGACTGTAATTCATATGGGCAGGAAAGGAAGAGGTGTCTGTAAAGGTGTATGAGGTGTGAACTTGACAAGTACACTGTGGAGATTATCTAAAGGTTTTGGTTGACCTTTGTTCTTGGTTATGCCTCTTCAAGAGGGTTTTTTTGTTTCTGTTGTTTTGATTGATTTTATTTTTTTTCTTCTCTTGCATGTTTCCTACTTATACTTTACCTTCCAATGAAATGATTGAAATCCAGGGTTCCCTGGTGGTGTAGTGGCTAGTCTTCGGCACTCTCAACGCCGTGGCCTGGGTTCGATTCCCAGCCAGGGAACTACCCCCACCCCTCCAAAAAAAAACCCATAAAACTTATAAAACCAGGTGACTGGACAGGTTTGGCCCATATCCCCAACCCCCATATTAGGGTATTTCTGGACACGTAGAAATGAATGTCAATAATACTGATTTTATTTTTTTTTTAATTGTTGAAAAATGAGTGCAGATAGTAAAAATTTCAATAGTACAAAAGGCTTTATAGTGAAAAGTGAATCGTCCAGCCATGAGCTCTACTCCCCTGGGACCCACTCGATGACAACCCCTGCTACCAGTTTCTTGGGTATCCTTTCAAAGTTAGTCTGCATATGTAAGAACAAACATGTATTCTTGCTAAGAAAAATAGTGTCATACAGAACATACACTATTCTGTATCTTAACTCTTTTCATACTACTTTGTTCATATAAAATACTATGTTTTTTTCAATATGTCTCAAAGATCTCTGCCTCTTTTTAGGGACATCTTGTACTTTATATAAGTATTGAAAATGCTAGAGAAATATATCGGATCTTCCTATTCCTTATTCCCAAATTAAAGGTAAAAACTTTTATCAAAATCAAGACCAGGGAGTTCCCTGATGGTGTAGTGGCTTAAGGCTTCAGTGCTGGCGCTGTCAGCGCTGCGGCCTGGGTTCGATTCCCGGCCAGGGAGCTACCCACATACCAAAAAGCAAAAAGGAAAAAAAAAAATTCAAAGCCAGATTTCTCTCACATTCAGTTTCTAGATTTTTCTCCTGCTCCTGATTTAGTAGTCAGGGGAACTGAGCTGGATGTAGGAATAAAAAGGAATCCCCTATAATGGCAGAAAGAAGAGGAAAGGACATTAGCATTCACAATGTAAAGAGTTTTCACCACTCAACAACTTGGGATTTATTCTCTGCAACACTACTGTGGTGCCGTGCATCAAGCAGGCATATCATATTGAAGAAAATTGTTGATTTGCATTAAATCTGTTGTTCTCAGTTGTCTGGACTTGGAGCAGTGTTCTCTCAAGGTCTTGGAGCCTGAAGGGAGCCCAAGCCTGTGTCTGCTAAAGCTGATGGGTGAGAAAGGTTGTACGGTCACGGAACTGAGTGACTTCCTTCAGGCTATGGAACACACGCAAGTTCTTCAGCTTCTCAACCCCCCAGGTAGGTCTCTTCCTTCCTATAGTTCTCTGGGACTATAAGAGACAGACTTGGAGGAAAAGATCTCATTTGACCAGATGAATTGTGTTAAAGATTTTTTGGAAATTGTGAAAATGTGGAGCCTCGTTTTTTTCCCCCAGGTTGAGACTAAAGATCTCATAAAAAGCAAATACAATGCATAAACATTGATTGGTTCAGAACAATCAGCTGTACAAGACATGGGACAAGTAGAAGAATTTCAATACAGCCTGCATTATTAGATATTAGGGAATTATCATGTGATAATGGTGTTGTAGTACTATAGAAGAATGCTTTACTCCAAGGAGATGCATACTAAAGTATTTAGGGGTAAGATTTCTATGACTTATAGAAATAGTACTGTCAAAAAATTTTTTACTATTTATGTATGTGTGTATGTGAATGAGATAAAGCAAATATGACAAATATTTATTGTTTAAATTTTTGCCATCATGATGCTTTTGAAATGTTGATTGACTCAACTGTATGTTTTTTGTTTCTGAATATACCAATATTGAACGAGGTTTCTCACTTCCAAAGCCAGATTCGAGGAATAAGAAATAGTCCCTCCTCTCCACCACTGCACATGGAGTTGGTCACCAACAGTAGTATTGGGCAAGAGGGACCAAGTCATCTAAGTTCTCTGATGGCAGCAGCGCACAGACCTTCTTTGTCAGGGGTCCAGTTTGCCATTACAGGTCCCACTAGAAGCCAAGAAGCCAATCAGGATCTGGAGGGCCATGGACTAAGGACTCAATGCTCTCTATTTTATGTGGTTTTTTTGACGTATCTGTTTTTATTACACAACAAACTTGTTTGTGACGATATTTTTAAGTTTCCACGAGGAACCTAAAATTATAATTCAGATCTTATTTTTTGCTTTGTCAGTTCTGGGGTTGGGGACCAGTTGGAGTGTGCTATCAGTTATATGTACTAGAAACCCCAACTCAGATTGGCATAATAAGGAGAATAGATTGGTTCTTGTAACTGAAAAGTGTTGCAGCAGATTGGGCTCCAGGAGAGGAGATAGGGGACAGCCCTGTTTCCAAGGAATTGTTTTATCTTGTCTTTGCTCTTCTTGTCACTGTCTTGCCCTTAAGACTGAGTTTCTACATGGGCACCAGGTATCTACTAGCTGTTCTTGCATTCATCCTTGTCCCAGCAAAAGTTGTAAGATTCACTCACTCTCGTTAACTAATTTCAGTCACATGCCTGTCCCTACACCTGTCCCTACACCTGTCACTGTGGCCAGGGAGGTGGAATGTGCTGAATTGCCTGGCTTGAAGCCGGGAGTAGAGTTGGGTTGAGTCAGCTTTCCAGAAACCACACCAAACAAACTCCACACATGGATCCCCAAACAAAAGTGGGCCTGGTGCAAGGAGTAAGTGGCAACAGATGCTAGAAAGGGAACTGAGAAGTCCACTCCAGATGGGAAGGGTCCAGGGCTATGAGTCAGGAAACCCGGACTCCCACATTATCTTCCGCCTTGCAAGGCCTGCTGTCGATGATAAAATGGGCCTCCTATGAATGCTTCCTTTGTGTTACGCATTGTTTGGATGCTTGACGTGTGTCTCCCAGTGCCTCTGCATACCAGGAGGTGTGTATGGGGTCAGAATGCTAGCTGCTAGTGCAGACCTCCTCTGTATAAAATTGGAAGTGGGTAGGGGGTGTTAAATGAATGTGCTGAAGTTATTTGAACCAAAAGTTCATAATGATTTTTTTAGGCCTTTAATTTTTCATTAAAGGATCAAAAACCCTGATCCCAAAACAACCAATATTGGCGTGTGTATCCTTGGCCAATGTAGATAAACATAGATGTTTTTATTTGTTGCTTTTGTTTTAAGTGAAAAGATTTTGAGTGCATCTTTATAGGCTCTATCAATCAGTTATGTAAATCATGAAATGGTTGCCAAGGAAGTAATACCCCGACCTAGTGTTGGTTGAGGAGAGGCCAGACAGTGGAGGATAATTTAGAGAGAACTAACATTTTATGTGAGAGTTTTATTAGATGAATCCTAAGGTTCTTTCCAGCTCTGGTTTTGTAATACTGACATTTTATTTCATTTTTCATATAAAAGGTGCTTCACTCTCTGTACATATCAGATGGCAGAGTTGTGTGAGAGCTTTTCCATTTGCTGTCACTCCTTTTTTATTTCATATCACTTCAACTTTTTTCTTTAATCTCTTGTAGCACACTCATTGTTATGTTTCTAATGTTTAATTTTTTTATTACTTTTATTGTTTCTAAGACAAAAGCAAAGATGTTGAGTATTATTCTTTAGTATCCAAAGTACCAAAACAAAAAAAGTACCTTTACTTCACAATGTATCTTCACAATTCTTTGAAGGAACAAAAAAGTACTTTTATGAACATTTAAATTTTAAATGTGAGCAAACATTTATGTGGAAAATGAGATTTCCAGAACTTGTCATTTGGCCTGAGTCACCGTTATCAACAAAAATATATTAGAACCCAGGTCTGCTGACCCTGACCCGAACTCAGTGCCATTTCCATAATGCTAGGAAATTCCTGGATTGTTTGGGAAACCAATTAATAGTTATGGATTATTACCTGTTACCTCATTGACTCATGGACTTTAGTTTTTCTTCTTGCCAAATTAAAAAGTATTCAAATACTAGATCTTATTTATGGGGGAGTTTGCTTCTTTGTTTCATGAGCAACAGAAATTTTTGAAAGGAAAATTTCAAAAATTGAGAATAGGCAAAGGTGATACAGATGGGGATCAGGATAAGAAAGGAGATAGAGAGGCTCCAAGTGAGGTCTAAACGAATGTGGCTCAGGCTCCCTGGGCAATGTAGAAGGATAGGGATCCGATGACAATAGGTTTAGCCACAGTAGGTACATATGTACATTGACTCATGAGAGGGACATACGTGGATGTACTTCGGTATGGGGGGAATTCATTGGAGGAAGAGGAATGGCATTTATTCTGGGGCTTTTCGATGGTTGCTTGCAAGTCTTCAGAATAACTTTGAGGACGAGTTTTAGATGGAAGCTGATGGAAAAATTTTTTCAGTTCATGGCCTCTGAAAATAGATGCACTGTAATGTATACAATAGAGTTCCTGGAAAAGTTATTTGTAAATTGCATCAATATTTAAGTGTGTTATGAGAGGATAATGTAAAGGGAACCTATGGTAATCCTTCAGTCAAGTCAAGAATCGCCCTAATTTATCTGTTTTGTAATTCTGGCAGGGTCTTCAGTTTTATTGGTTAATACCATGTGTCTGTAATCTACATAGATGTTATTGAAAGCAAATTCCTCAGGTTCCATCATACAATCAAATTCCCCTCAGCTTATAGGAAATGAAGTACCTCTTTGACTTCTTTGCTGATGGTATCTGAAAATAGGCTTGTTTGCCAGGAAGCTATGCATTCACCCCTCACAGCAGAACTTTCATTTGTATGCCTTGGTACACCCTCCTTAGCACTGTGCCAGCTTCTTTCCTTACCTTTGTTCCGCACCTTCTGACTAGTGGCTGCTGCAGGACTGTGGTTAAAGGTTGACCAAGGTTCCCTGGCACACAGCGCTACGTGGGAGGAAGGAAATATGTGTGGTTAAAACATGGGAGGTATTGTGACTTCTTTTCTTTACAACTCACCAGGGGCGGTTTCCAAATCACATTTTTCCTTTCAATTCTCAGTCTTTGAAGCAATAAGTGATAAATACATGTATTTTCTTAACTTGCTGAAGACTAGACTACTAAAATTGTCGGTACAGGACAGATATAAATTTTGAGTTTGACTGTACATTAAAAATAATTTAGTCTTGTCTGCCACACAAAGGAAGGATACCATTTAGAACCTCCTGGCCATGTGGGCCCTTTCTACTAAAGTCATTCATTCCTTTGTGAGATATTCCAGGGCAGGCATGTCCAAGCTGTGGCCCAACACAAATTCTTAAAACATTATGAGATTCTTTTGCAACCTTTTTTTTTTTTTAGCTCATCAGCTACTGTTAGTATTAGTGTATTTTATGTGTGGTCCAAGATAATTCTTCCCGCGTGGCCCAGGGAAGCCAAAAGATTAGACACCCATGCTCTAGGGAGAAAGCCTTTTAATTTCCATCATTCTTGTCTCTTTGTATAATACCAGAGAATATTTGCCCTTAGAAAACTTAGAAGCACTGTCATGGTGCAAGACATTGCACTCTGTCCGACACACTCTCTTCAGTAAGAGGAACTCACTGATGGAAGATGGTATTAGCCTGGGAGGTGCATTAGGAATCAGTGGACAATGATAACTATATGAGGTGGCAGATGGGCTAATTAACTTGATTGTGGTGATCATGTCACAGTGTGTACGTATATTAAATCATCATTGTTGTACACCCTAAATATATACAATTTTTATTTGTCAATTATACCTCAGTAAAGTTGTTGGGGGAAAAAAGAGTCAGTGGGATAACTAAAGTAAGAAAGTTTTCAAGCCCAAGAAAACATATGTTTGCATCCTGGTTCTGCCCTTTTACCATGGAAAAATAAAATCAATCTCAGAGAAGTTAAATAATTTACCCAAGGTAATTTTGGTGATGTTCTGAAAATTATTAACTTCATTTTCTTTATTAGACCTAATTCATATCTAATTCACATGGTTATTTTGAAGGTGAGAACTCAAAATGCCTGGCACATACAAAGCAGTCAGTAAATTGCTGGTGTAGTTATTGTTGTTGTTGTTACTATTATCATTATGTGCATTCATTCAACAAATATGTGTTGAATACCCACTGTATCATCATGTGCCAGGTCCGTCCTGGGTGTCAGATAACTGAAGACAGACAATACAAAACAGGAATTTCAGGTGATTAGTGCAGTGAAGATCACAAAGTAGGGTGAATGTACTAGAGAACCAGGGTGGAGGAGTAGCTGACTTAGAGATGTTTCCCAAAGAAGCTGGAGACCTAGATGATGAGAAAAAAAGGATCTGCCATGAAACAGTGAGGGGTCAGGGGGGGAAGTCCAGCAGAGGACTAATAAGGGGAAAGACAGTAAAGCTTGTGTTCCGAAGGAAAGAGGTCCAAGTGGCTGGAGCTTGATGAGCCAGGAGAATGGTAGGGTACTAGGTCAGCAAGGTCAGTTCAAGTCGGGTCTTGTAGGCTATGGTAAGGTGTTTGAATTTTGTTCTGAGTACAATGGGAGGTCAGTAGAGGGTTCTAGTCAGAGGAGTCATGTGGATTCATTTATGTTTTAAAAAGACATTTGGACTACTGGTTGGAAAGCAAAGAAATGAATTAAATAGTTCAGTCAAGAGCTGATGTTGGCTTGGATTAAGTTCATGGCATTGAAGATGGTGAGACATGGAAAAGCCTAATTGACAGGATTTGCAGATAAATTACTTGTGGAAAATGAGGAGGCTAGGAGGAGAGACGGGGATGACTGCCAAGTTTTTGTCCTGAGTAACTGGACACATGGGGGTAGACTGGAAGCTGATTATCTTCCCTGAGGTGGGGGAGACTGCGTGGCCTAGGGGAGGGGGAGATTTTGTTTAGGAGGGATTTGGAACATGTCAGGTTTAAGATGGCTGTAAGACATCCATATTTTAAAGCCAATTTAGCCATAGTGCCTATATTTTTTCAGAACCATAACTTGTTCGCTTCTGTTGTTGCAATCTCTTTTCCTCTTACCACACCTAAACTTTGAAAATCAGAACCCTCATATCATCCTGGCAGATGAATGATATATGGGAGCATTCAAATACACTGTTGTGTATTTGTCAGCTTAAGCAAGAGTACTCGTCGCATTTTCTGATGTCACCAGGTACTTTCCTTCCTACCAACATGTATTACAGAATTTCAAAAAAAAAAAAAACAAAAACAATTAAAAAAAAAACCAGAATTCACAGAAACTGTTACTTCATACTGTGCTAACTTGGTATCAACATAATTAATGAATATGAAAGCTCTATCTTGGCAAAAGTTTTAAATTTTTTTTTAATCCTTTTTTGAGAGATTCTATTTAAGTAAAGATGTTCTAGGTTTTCTCCAGACCCTTAAATGTAATAGGTATGTAATAATATTTACTCGGATTTTGGTATCTTTCATGGATTTCATGTGCCTGGTTTACCTCAACTACTATTTTTTCCCTATGAAGTTTGGTACCTGTGATGTATTAAGATTAACTCTTCCATTTTAATATTGTTTTGTTCCTTTGGATTGGTGGATTGAGAGGGGAAAGATACTGTTATGAGATCATCTTCAGAATAGAGGATGAAAGAAAATAAAAGTACGTGTGGGAAATTAAGTTTTATTTAAGTTTTAGTGATGTTTTCCCTTTACTTCTCCTGAAGTCCAGCCACCCTAGTTTTATGTGCTAGAACCTTGTCAAATGTAAAATTCCTTAATTTTGCTTTCTCTTGTGCAGTTTTCTGGTGCTACATAACACATACCCCCAAAACAACAACTTGAAACAAACACCATTTATTATCTCACATGGTTTCTGAGGGTAGGAACCCAGAGTGGTGTTGACTTGTATCATGCCCTCTAATGTAATGGCAGTCAAGCTGTCGGCCAGGGCTGCAGCCATCTGAAGGTTAGACTGGGTTTGGAAAATTCCTTTTTTAGCTGGTTCATTCACAGAGCTGTTGGCAGGAGGCTTGAGTATCTTTCCCTAGCATTTGGGCCTCTCTGCAGGGCTGCCTGAGCATTCCCATAGCAGCAGGCTTCTAGAGAAGAGTGACTGAGAGAGGCAAGTGGGAGTGAGGGGAGAGGTGTCCCACTGTGTCTCCAGGATTTTCTTTGAAGCTCCTGTCAAAAGTTTTCCAAGTTTCCATGCTGATGGTCAAATGAGACATGTTTGTATCACATGTATGAAATTTATTATCCTGTTCTGTTCTGTCCCTTTCTGCTCATGAAATAACTTTCATTTTAACACTAAATCATAGCATTGAAATTCAGGTGCCTTTTGTAGACATTTTCAGTGGCATTTCAACTCATCACTTCTCTTACGAGAGTACACTAACTCAGTTGAGGGGCTGGCCACGTGAGCATTTATAACCAAGTGTTCTAACAGCTGGCACTGGAAACGACATTCTGACTGCTGCCCAGCAGACACCCACTGTAAAGCGCATCCCGATTTCAGACATATTAGACTGTGGGAACGATGTTTCTAAGAAGTGAAGAACTATGGCAAACAGTTTTCTCCCCCAGTCGTGGGAAGTACAATAGATCGAAGTCTGCTGCTAACGAGTTTCTTGCCTCCTGGTTTTACAAAGCCTGGAACTTACCAACTCATAACCTGGTGGGGAAGGAGATGTGAGTGGGTGATTTATAACAAGGATGAATATGCAGGTTATTTCCAAACTACTTCTTTTTGTTGTTGTTATTGTTTTTTGTTTCAGAAATACAAATAAGGAAAACCCCTTTTCTATGGCTTTATTTATTTAACTTTTTTCTTTAAAGGAATAAAGATCACTGTAAACCCAGAATCAAAGGCTGTCTTGGCTGGACAGTTTGTGAAACTGTGTTGCCGGGCAACTGGACATCCTTTTGTACAATATCAATGGTTCAAAATGAATAAAGAGGTAACTTTTTAAAATGTTTTTTAATTCCTCTGTCATAAGAAGATAGAATGGTAGAAAATTAATTAGCATTGCTAGCCTTGATATGTTTTTAGGAATTTTGATCTGATAGCCATTGCTGTGTTATTACTGAAGTTTTCAGTAAGACAGTTCCAAAATTGTCTTTAAAAATTGTAAGCAATAATAAAACCAGTACTCTAAAAATTGTGGAAAATAATAGATGGATTACTTGGAGCAACAATGGTAACCAAGAGGAAACTTCACCAGACTATTCTAACATATCTATACAAAATTCTTTATAACAAATTATGTTCCAACCAAAATCTTTCATTGAAAGACTTTCAAGGCAATAGGGAAGGCTAATACAATATTATTTTAAATATTCCACATAACTGTATTATATCAAAAGATTGAGGCTGTTGTGAGATTCTGAAGTAGAATGCCAGTGCGGGGGGGGGGGGGGGGGAACATTTATACCTCTTGTGGAAGTATCTTGTCCCTGCACTACCCACCACATAATTCACAATCTCTTATTGAAATTCTCTTTTCTTAAAAGTTCTTTGAGCCACTCTGCCACTGGGGAATTCTCACTGGTCTAACTGGCCTGTGTTGTGTCCCACTTGGGGGCTTCTCTTTTTGCCCTCATCCACATCCCCTCACCCTCTTCCCTTCTAGATCTTTTCTTGAAACTCCATATTCTTTTCAGCCTGTTAGTCAGATAACTAAGCCTTCTTCCAAATTCAGCCTACATTTGCAAACCTGAAACTAAGTTAAAGAGTCATTCTATGATTATGATCTTTCCTTGAATGCAATCCCCTTCTGCCTTAGAAGGAACGCATAGTTTTATAATCCCTCACACACAGGTAAGGTAGAGTACCTGTGAACCGTCGTAGAAAGACTGCGTGTGAGCTTCAGGCCTGTGTTGGAGCCCTGGCTGTCATCACTAGCGATGTGAATGCCTGTTGTTGGAGGTCGTGGGAATTTAGCAGACAGGATGTTTTATGTGCCTAGGCTTTCAAGAAATGGTAACTAAAGCTGTTGTTACCATATTTTCTCAATTGCAAAGCTGCTTTCATTTTTAATAAATGCCTTTTCAGGGGGAAATAATGGATAAAAGCACATTAAGTATATCATTTGTAAATTATGTCTTGATTGGCAGAAGTGGGGGATGGGAGAGTATATTTTAGACTTGAGTTGTAATGGACTTGAAAGCTCTGACAAGTCAAGTTTCATCAAACCACTCTTCTGTTTGTGGGTCTATTTTAGGGGATAATTTATTTAACAAGTACTTGATGAGCACCAGTTTTGTGCCAAGCCAGGTTCTGAGGCCATGATGATGAAGCACTGACACACCAGAGCCCTGCCACCTCTAGTGGGGAGAGATAGACAGTAAGCACATAATTCTTTGAGGAAAATGAACAGGGTGAATTGATTGAGAAGCCACTAAAGGTCTTTACCAGGAAAAGTAACACATAGGATTTATGTCCCTAAAGCTCACGAACTCACTGCTTCAAGGAAGAGGGAGAAAAGCAAGAGGACCAGTTATCTAATGGCTGTGCTAGACTAGCAATATTGGTAGTGTGGGCCAGGGTAGGGGAGTAGGGATGGAGCAAAACGTGTAAGAAAAGTCAGTGTATTTTAGAGGTGGAGTTAACCACACCCCACAGATTGGATGTGGAGCCTAAGGAAAAAGGGGGAGAGATGGAGGATGACCCCTAGATTTTTTACGTAAGCATCTGGGAACATGTTATGTACTGAAGTGTTGAAGATTAGGAGAGGAATAGATTTAGGGAAGAAAATCAGGAATTTGGCGTTACTCATAGGCATGTCATTGAAAGGCTTATTAGACATCTAAATGAGTCAGCTGGTCAGTTTGGCTACCTGGGGAGACAGCATTGCAATTTCATGTAGTGAAGGAGGACCCAGTAAGAGACTAAGGAATCTGCAAGAGAGGGGAGGAGGACCAGGAGAGGCTAGTGTGACGCCTGAAAGGGAAAGGATTTCACAGAGAAAGCAGTGGTCAGCATTGTCCATGACCATAGAGCTCCCCCGGAGAGGGGGTTTCTGGGAGGTTTATTTTTGGTCTCCTTCCTGGGAATAAAAGCTGCACTGAAGAGGGAATTTATGGTAGTCTCATTTCCCAGAAGTTTCTGCTTTTAGTCAGGTCAGGGAAGCTCTCGGAAGGCTTTTTTCTGCATCTTTTGAATCCCGGATGTCTTCAGCTTGAACTAATCTTCACACCAACTCTGGGGTCTTGAGTGGATCCCCACACCATAGATTGTAAGCCCTTTGTTAGGAAGATACCGTCTCCATTTTAATAGGAGGGAAGAGAGCATTTGTAAATACATACAGACATAGATAGGTGAGTGATTTGGTCGCAAGTAAAGGAGTTTCTACCTGAGAGAGGTAGGATTGCAGGAGGTTTGAGGAGAGAGAAAGTATACGTTAATAGTCTAGTAGTAAACCTAATAGACTGACATAGTGGGATTGTCAGGCAGTGCTAAGTACAGCCTGCCATCCCAGTTGTCACGTCTTCAGCAAAATGCTCTTTCCAGCACAGGTTCTGAGAGGAGAGAGTTGAATTCAGTTGGTTGGGGTTTGGAGAGCAAGAGAGGGCTGGGCTTATTAAAGAACTTTGCAAAGGAGCCAATACAATGTGGCACTTGGCTTAGCCCCTTGGCAGTGAGTTGGGCGGTGCTGATAAATTGATGGGAGCAGCAAAGATGAAACCATAATGGTGACCAAAGCTTGGGAAACCCTTGGATGACTATTTCTTCCCATCACCCGTATGCTCTTCATAGACCTTCTCCACCCAGACCTTTGAAGAAGTACATTGGTTGAGGAGCCTATGCTGTTACAGAATCTTGCAGATGAGAAAATGGGCTCTTGAGATGAAAGAACTCTCTCATGTAGGCGCAGCTAATTTGGTCACAACTGAAGTTAGTAGCCAGTCCTAACTTTCAGTGTACTTTGCCCTTCACTGTGGTGTTTGTCACGTTGTATAACTACTTAACTCATAAATATTGCAATTGTAGATTCTTTCAATACCATCGATTGAATAGATACTTTTCTCTTAGTGAGTTTGGGGAAGGTATGAGAGAAAGCTTATTAATTCTCTGGTTAATGGATTTGTAGAGTTCTGTGGATTTCTTCAGTCCTAAATTATTCAAAATACTATTTGTTTTTTAAGTAACAAATATTTTAGAATTTGGAAAAAAGTTATACTTTTAAAAACCCCAGGACATCATACACATTTTATAAGGCATGTTTTGACACATCATTCACTAATACCCTTTTATTGATTCTTTCACAGATTCCAAATGGAAATTCATCAGAACTTATTTTTAACACAGTCCATGTTAAAGATGCAGGTTTTTATGTCTGTCGAGTTAATAATAATTTCACTTTTGAGTTCAGCCAGTGGTCACAGCTGGATGTTTGTGATGTCACAGAAGTAACAGAAAGCTTCCAGGGTAAGTGATGAAGTTGAACGTTAGGAAAGGAATTGCCTTATTTTATTTTTTTTATATTTTATTTCAGCTTATTTTATTTTAAATGTTTACTTTCAGATAATTTCAAAGTATCAAAATATTGCCAAAAGCTTGCATATGTATTTTATCCAGTATAAGGTTACCAGTTGTTAAGATTTTGTCCTGTGTGCTTTGATTCTCTTTCTCTTTGGATGGATGGTGCACACACACCTCCACCTGCCTTAGGATGAGACAGAATCCATCTCAGTCTGACCCTGCTGCTAACCTCTTCAAACTTGCCACCTTTCATGGATTTGAATGTTGTAGTCTATGATTTGGGGAGAAGAAAGAAAAATCTAATAACAGTCTTGCTCACTTTTCAGTTCCTTTCTACACTGTACATTTTTCTCCCAAACAACTGTATTACTTCTAAAAAGTTGTGCTATGGAATAAAACTCTAGAGTTGATGTCAACATGACAGGGCATAGAGTGTATCTTTCCCTGCAATAAAGCATTTCCTCAAACTCTTTTGTTTACTCTTTAGCATCCACTTTTTTAGTCCAATAATTAACAATGATTTTAAAAAAAAAAACAGTCTACTCTAAAGAGTTGCTGTCAGATACTCTTTTGTGTATTCATACACACACAGCCAAGGCCATAGCCTTTGTCATTTTTGCCAGACAAAAAGAATAGAAGGGAAACAGACTTTTGGTTATTCATCTGTCTTCCATTCTTCTCTCTCCATTTAGTTTTTTTTGTATACCCAAATAAATAAACCATCTCTAAAAATAGTCATGATTAATCAAAGGAGTTACTAATATCTTACTAGAGTATTTCTGTGCATGTAATGAACTTTAATATACTTATAAATGGAATCTTTACTCATTCAACAAATATTATTGATCACCTGCAACAAGTGAGACACTGAGTTTCATG
Source organism: Lyroderma lyra (assembly GCA_004026885.1). NCBI lineage: Eukaryota > Metazoa > Chordata > Mammalia > Chiroptera > Megadermatidae > Lyroderma > Lyroderma lyra. The sequence goes on from PVJL010002642.1 coordinate 140,054, forward strand.
ACAGAGGCCTGGTATTGTGTAACATTGACAAGCCCTCTGTCCTCGAGGAACTTAAAGAGTAACAGATGAATGCTCAATAAATAATGCTTTCTGATATCTGCCTTGGGAAGAAATGCTAGTGATAACCCATCCATATTTATTCAGTGCAAATAACGAAACTTCTTATTTTAATAGGGCAAGTTAAATCAAACAGTGGAATGTGGAGCTTTCTGTGTTGAACATTAATATCACACAAGATGTTAATAAGTTGTTTGGCCCCACCAAAAAGATTCTGAGGCCAAACACATTCAGAAACCACTTGAGCTATTTTCTCTTACTATGTACACAGTGCATACTAACACGTTGAAAGGTCCAAGAAGTCCTTCAACTAAAAACAGTCTGTTTAACTTTGTTTAATCCAGAATTTTCTAAACTTATTTGCCCACAGGATCCTTTTATCCACAGAACATCTCTTGATATTTCTATAAGTGCTACAGTTTTATGAAGCAGTTTGGGAGATGCTATTAAAGATTGTTAAAAAATGAAGGATGAACTTAAAATACATTTATGTTTTTAAAGGGAAATTCTTTTTAACCTAGAGATTTTATTTATATTTAATAATATTTTTCTTTTACTTTAAGGAAGTTTGGACTGTGTGTCTGAATCCAAGTTGCAAATCTGTGTTGAACCAAAGTCCCAGAAGCTGACACCAGGCAGCACGTTGGTCTTACAGTGCATTGCAGTTGGAAGCCCTCTTCCTCACTACCAGTGGTTCAGAGACGAATCACCATTAACACACGAGACAAAGAAGCTATACATGGTAGGAAGTTGGAACTAGGGCTTTTTGTGTTAATATGTAAAATAAATGGTATGATTGAAAATTAAGGTAAACATTAAAATTTATATTTTGAGGGATAATTTCATGTTTTCAGAATTTTTGTTTCAGGTTCCTTGTTATTTAATATTGATTCTTATATTTGCAACAGTGCTAGAATACACGAATACTACATCTAAGAGTTTATATAAAAATGTCAAATAGTATTGCACCAAACTCATTATTATTGGAATCATGTCGTTTGCTTGCTAATATTTAACCTAATGAATGGAAATAATCTAAAATGTCTAAGGCCTCTGAAACTTTGTTTTTGTAAAGTACAAATAACTTTTTCTCCAAACCAATTTAAATTAAAATTGAAGAGGAAATATGTGTGTGTTCTGACACTGCTATAGGTTCCTTACGTGGATTTGGAACATCAAGGAACCTATTGGTGTCGTGTCTACAATGATCGAGACAGTCAAGATAGCAAGAAGGTAGAAATCATCATAGGTAAGCACTGTTACTCAGTGTTCTGACAAAGGGAGTATGATATAAGCTGTGTAAATTGAAACACTTATTAAGCAAAAGAAATTCTACTTTTTATCCCATTCTACTTAATTTTGTGTTGAATATCAGGAGTTATACTGTTTATACAGAAATTTTAAGAGAATACATACTAAATTCATAATCTAGGTTCATATACCAAGAGCAAAAAGAACCAGAAAATAGATTTTTTATTTAGATCTTTTTGGTTATTTTTTAATATTATAGCTTATTTTAAATAATTATGCCATGCCACACCACAGCCTGGGTTCGATTCCCAGCCAGGGAACTACCCAAAAAATAAATAAATAAATAAAACAATTATAGCAAAAATATATTAAAACTTTAGTTATTGATTTAGTGGGAAAAGATTTCTAATAAAACATTTTTTATAAACAAGCATCACAGGCATATGAAGGAAAGAACGATGATTTATTAGCAATCCCCATTATGACATGTACATATGGGCAGTTTGTTCTGTTTAAGCTTAATGCATTTATAGTTGTGTTGTTAAAAGTAGGTGTTGATGCCTATGTTGATTTGCCAACATATTTCTGTGATATTTATCTTCCTATTTGCTTGATGAGCACCCTTCCTAAGATCATAAATTACAATGTGTTCACATTTGTTTCTCTGGAACAAGGAAGAACAGATGAGGCAGTCGAGTGCACAGAAGGTAGTGTAATCCTTTGGTTTGAGACCAATTGTCCTGCATGCTGGTTCCTCCTGGATTGGTAGAGTGCTCTCACCTACTGAGTGCAGTGATGGAAAAAATACTAACTATACAAAATAACTGTGATCTGAGGATATTGTTTCCTAGTCTTTGAGGGTTTGTAAATTGCCACAGATGCTGTTACACTGACACACTAAAAAGAACTAATTTTCAGTGGATTTTCTATTGCATATAAGAATACAGTTCTGCATAACATCTAATGAATAACGAACATTTGCAATTAATTCCTAATGCTAATTTTTATCTTCACAAAATTTGAAAAAAAGACAGATGGCTATACTGTCATGTGAAGTTGTTTAGATTATTTTATCTATCCTTTAGCCATGAAAATATGCCCCTCAAATGTGAATATAGTTTCTATAAAAGTTGCAGGAGATTTATTGTTTAACACATGTTTTATCAAATATTAAATATTCTGTTTTAATATAAAATTATTATAATCCATTTTTAAAGCTGCAAAGTTGTAGTTTAATCTACCATGTCACCTTTACCATAATATATAAAGAGAACTGAGAAGCTATTTCAACATAAGCTTCTAATTTGTTTTAATTAATTAAAGCATTGTACATAAATTGTAATGAGTAAATTTTAAAACTTAAGTTTCCTTAGTAGGATCACATTATTTTGCAAAATTAGGTTTGTGGATAGCAAAGTATTTTTTCAATTTCTGCCTCTTTAAACTATCATATAACCTTAGACTTTACTTGGATAAAGTAAGAAAATAATGTTGAATCTTTTGTTTTCTAATTTTTCTGTGTTTCAAATCACTGTGGTGTCATTTTGAATTACTGTAACTACTGTTTTCATCCTAACACATAATTGTGAATGGAAGTTCTCTAATATAAGGTACTTCCAATCCCAGTGTCTATGGACCTTATATGAGGGAAGGTACCTGACGAAATTTTAACCAAACTTTTCTTTCTTCTCTTACTCCTTTTTTGCCTAATTGCATGATTTTTAAAACTTCCTCACGTTGGAGACCTGTTAGAATAAATATTAATAAAACTAGCATCGCTGTCCCATTTGGCTTCAGAGTGATGCCTGTAAATTATCACCTTGCTGTGATGCTTCTTTACCTGCACATTTTTCCCTTTAATTTTTGTAATAACAAACATACCATTAAATAATAATTTCCAAATAAATCTGTTCAGAACACTGAGACATGAAAGGCCAACCATGAAACTAGGGAATTTCAGATGGAAAAATGTGTTTCAACTTTTCTTTCTAAAAGTCTATGAAGTTGAGACATTTTATAATTGGTGTATTGACACAGATCATGAACAGTATTCTGTGTCATATCGTATCTTTTTTTTAACCCTTGGAACATGGCGTTATCTGTTTCATTTGTATTTTGCTAAAAATATTTAATCAGGACAAGGGGTGGGGATTGAATAGGTGAAGCTCAGGGGATTTGTTAGGGCAGTGAAACTATTCTGTATAACCACAGTAACAGTGAATACACATATGCAGGTTTAAAAACTCAGGAGGAGATCAGGGGAGGCTGGATCCCAGGATGGAACGCAGAATATGGCCAAAGAATCTTAAGTGTATTACAAATGTATAGAGCAACCTCACTGAAGAGAAGGAAGAACAAGATGCTGACTTAGACAATTGGAAATTAGTGTAGTCTGTAAGACAAAAGGCAAAAGAATTTGTACACAGCCCTGTCCTCTAGCTAATCCTACTGTTTAGTTGATTTTAGGTCACATATAAGAATAAGTTTTGTCTAACATCTTACAAGCAGTATAACATTTGTAACTTACTGTTAATTTTTATCTTCGTAATATTTGTAAAGGTTATAAATCATGGGTATTTGCCTAGATGATGTCCATTAGCCAGGGGGTGCAGCTTAATAATTCTGAAACAATGGTACCTCCAAAAACACATTACACCAGCCTAACCATGAGAAAACATCAACAGATCCCAATTGAGAGACATTCTATGCAATTCCTTATCAGTACTCCTCAGAACTGCCAAGGTCATCAAAAACAAGGGACATGTGAGACACTGCCACAACAAAGAAGAGTCTAAGGCAACACAAGTAAATATAATGTATTGTCCTGAATGGGGTCTTGGAACAGGAAAGAACCTTGGTGGTTGTGACAAATACACCTTCCTAACATAAGATGTTAAATATAGGGAAGTTAGGTATGGGTACATACAGGAACTCTGCACCATCTTCACATTCATTCTGTAAATCTTAAAGTGTTTTAAAATTTAAAGTTTTTTAAAAAATAAAAGATCATTTAAGATTGTTAATTAGCATCCAGAAGATTATAGTTGAGGCCTCAGACAGACCTATCTCTTAACTGTTTTGTCCCATAATTGGCCAGAATATCTAAAACTTTGAGCAAGTAGTGAATGAGTCTACCTAGCTTCTTGTCATTTAACAAAATAATAATAACTTAGAAATCCTAAATGATGTCTACAACAGTATTCTTTCCTATTTAATATTTGCATGACTCCTCATTTAAGGTATTGGGAAAGTTCTAAGGCTTTTGGATCAGCTTGCTCCACCTCGGAGTGTACTTTAACTTTTAATTTTTCTATAATAAACTTTAACTTTTCTATATTTAAAAAAAAAAAAAAACTTCTGACCTGATGAAACATGATTTAATAGCATAAAACCTTCTTTGATCAGTCTTATTTATTTGTGTTAAGTTGGCAGAGTACTTAACGCTAATCTATTTTATTTCATTTCAGATGAATTAAATCATCTCGGGCATCCTGGTGAGTAATATAAACATAAAACATTTTTAGATTTTTAAGTTAAAGATACTATAGATATTCTTTTGCTATAGTAATACTAGTAACTTTTCTTTATTAAAATAATGTAATTTGGGGTTGGAATTATATGAAGTACAATTTCATATTCTAGATTGTAAGACTATAAGGGTGGAAAGGTTAAGTATACTGAAGCAATATAAAGTGTCAATGTATTTTTATAATTATACATGACTGTATCATAAAAAGGCAATTAGTTAATGGGGGAAGTGTGTGATCTTTCATTTGAAAGACAGGAAGCAGTCTTTGAGAGAGTGACAGCAGTTACATTTCTGAACTCTCCAGACCCCTGGGACCTTCTTCAAAGTTCCTCAGTCATAGAGCATATCTGAACTGGATTGGTGGAGTGTCTTTATCTGAAGTAAAAGAGTTAGCAGGAATAGGTGGCACTAGTTGGTCAGTGACCATTAAGAGACTGACAGTTGGCAGGAGTGTGTTCATCACTCTTTGGCCAGTTTTAATCAGAACAGGTTTCTACACAAATTCAGCTAAAGGGCAAGCCTTACCTGAGATGACAGGCCAAGTAACAGTGAGGACTCCGTAAAGACAGAGGACATGTGTAGGTTATGGGCAGTCTGAAAGGCAGTGATGGAACCTGTGACTCTATCTGAAAATAAAACTTTCCAGGACTAGATAATGAAGGCAGTTATATCATTTACTATTTATAGAAATTTCTCTGATTTCCCGACATGTTGTATCTCATTATTTTAGCACCATAATTAGTTTGTTCAGTTTCATGCCCATATTTTGTTAATAAACACCTGTTGTTGTGAGTGATGATGGGGCTGTGCTGATTACACGTGAGCAAATTAGACAAACCATAATGTAGTTCTTGCAGTACCAGCCTGGAACTCGGGGGAGCCTCAGTGTGACTCCAAACGTCCAGACCTACCTGTGCCGGGGAACCACCTAGTAATGTAACCAGTTGTTTCTCTTGGTCTGGTTTGAATCCATTTTTCCTAAAGTGATCTGATATTTCTTGCCCTTCAGTGAACATTGTGGAAAGTTATTTCAGGAAAACTTTTGTAGACAACCACCACTAAGCTTCTAAAATTTTCTTGGCACTCTTTCATTATATCCTTACTCTTTAAGATGCAAAGATACCAAAAAAATTGAGTTTAAAAACAGGAAATTTAATAAGATTAATAGTCTCCAGTAGCATATGCATGATTAAAAATGCAAAAAAGTTACCCTATCTATAGTTGTAGACACATTACTGATTGAATTCCATCTTTCCCTGTATCTCTTCCTGCATGGTCCTCAGGGGGGGAAGTATTTCATCTCATGTAGAATAGATGGCAATCAGCATGGATTATGGAATGAGATTTACTATAAACTTGGTAACTTTGGGCAAGTGACTTAATCTCTGTCTATTCTTTATCTTAATGGAGGTGGGAATCGTACGTACCTTGTAACGTGAGGTTTATTTCAGTCAGTTATGTTGAAGGCCTGTCCAACAGCAGCCGCAGGCGACTCTCCTCTGCTGCTCCTGCTCTTCGCAGCACCCACTGTTTTCAGATTGTAATTTCTTTCTGCATGTTAAAGGTGATCTCCCCCAGCTGTGACAGTCAGTTCCCAAAGGCATTCCCCGCTCTGATTCCAGCTTTGTCTATCCAGGGACATGTTTTTATCAAAAATCTTAGTCGTAAGTTAGATATTAGAAACCATGGTCTGCCTTTTCATGCCACTAATGTTATTGTTCATTGTTTCTACATACCTCCAACCCTGAAGATATTTATAGCACAAAGAATAACACCTTATTTTTTTTGCATTTTTTATAGATAATAAAGAGCAAACCGCTGATCAACCTTTGGGTGAGTAGAGCTTTAAAATGCTTGATCAGGGAGTTCCCTGGTGGTGTAGTGGCTTAAGGCTTCGGCGCTGGCGCTGTCAGTGCTGCGGCCTGGGTTCGATTCCCAGCCAGGGAGTTACCCCCATACAAACAAAAACAAACAAAAAAAAATTCAAAAAATATAATTAGAGTATATATATCTTTTATGGTGATCATGAAAGGATTTAAGACATTTTAATTTGACAGCTTGTGTGAATATTTGAATAACATTGGGACCAAATGGTTTATTTTTGGATATTTGTAAAAGAAATTACGGAATAAGAGGCTTAAGAAGATTATGAATTCAGTTTCTGGGAGCTAGTCCACTTCTGTGGAATAATTTCTTTGTTTTGGTAACATGCAAACATGTAAACAGAGAGAAATGTGTGTGTTACATAGAAGTGAGCAACACTCTCTCTGGGTGGCTTTAGATTAGAAAAGCAGCAGAGAGGCTGCAAGTACAGCCTGACATTGTGAAGCGGGGAGTAGGAGAAGGGCCTTCCACACAGAGGGAATAGAGAGAGGAAGCACCATGCCTGCTGGAATTCTTACTTGGACCTCTACGTGGGTAGTGCCCATTGAGTTGGAAAACACAGAACCAAAGCAGGCCTAAGAGGATAGATGACTGTCAGTTTAGGACCTAACCCTTTAAGGTGTCACATCTAGGTGAAGATGTACAGCAGGCAATTATATGCATGGATCTGAAACTCCGAAGAGAGGCCAGGATCAGAGATACAGTTATGACTGTCATCAGAATAGACGTGGAAGTTAAAACCAGGGGGCAGCAAACATGAGCTGACTGCATGCCATAGAGAAAAGGGCATAAAACTGGCTAAGTTTTTCAGGGGGTGGGGTGGGGCATACAGTGTTTTTTAACAATTACAATCAGTTGTCATTAATCAGATATCATAAAAATTCAGACTTTTAGATCCTTTTGAAAGTGGCGGCTGTCAGTTGTGGTTAAGTAATGGCTGCTGCTTTAAAGGGGACACATGCTCACCTGTTTTCCTGCTGTGAACACTTGGTCTACCTCATTCTCTCCCTTTCTCTCCCAGCCCCTCCTTCCCCAAATGATCTTGCCATATAGCTAAATTTCTCTGCATAGTGGCTGGATCCCCAAATTGGAAGCTGTCACACTTCGTAAGTTTTAGACTCAAAACTAGCACAGCATCTTGCCACGTTATGTTGTTCAAAGAGAATCACAGGCACCCCAGATTTGGGGAGAGGGCCGGGGGCTGGTGTGAGGATGACTACATAGCATGAGGGCAAGGGTACCACGGTTCATGGGGCTGCTTCTTATCACAGCTGGTAAGGTAGGCATGCACTAGAATATGGATGGTTTTGTTAGCCAGACTAAGGAATTTGGACTTCATTTTGTAGGAGATAGAGATCAAAAGATTTTATACATGAGACCAATAAGGACTGTATATTCAACAAGTCAGATTTTATGCTAATACTCAATTTTTGATACATGGCCAGTTATTTTATTTAATGAGTACTTACATAGTACTAAATATGTACCAGGTGCTTATAAATACTAATTCACTTTCAGTGAGATGAGTAACAACATACTGTTAGATAATTAGACATGGAACTAATAATATAACACTGTACTGCTTTTTAAAGAACACATTGCACAGAACTTTGGAAAATGTCTAGGATCATATAGTTAAAATGTCTTTCTGAAGTGGTTTTATTCTCTTGCTTAATCAACTTGCATTTGTGTTTCCTTTTTCCAATAAATGGTTTACGTTCAAGAAATTGTGGGTGGCTCTTACAGTAAATGTTTTTCTACAGAAAATTTCTTCCATTTATTTTATCACTTGAAAATTATGATGAATCGCTTATATAGTTGCTATTTTGAAGTTTTCTTTGATTCCTCACTCTTATCTCAACTTCAAATTTTATTGTTTCTTTCTCTATCATATCTCTAAACTCTGACTTTTCCTTTCCCTTTCTACAACTGATTTCCTACAGTGAGTCTTTGTCATCTCTTATTTTGACCACTGCAGTCTGCATCTCTATTCTCAATCCTCCTCAGCTAGCCTGTCACTCAGGAACTGTTTTACAAGTAGATTGGGCAAGGTAAGATTTATTTATTCATTGTCTTCATTATTATTAAATTCAAGAAAATGCTCTAAAACATTTTAAAAAGTAGCTATAAAAAAAATCATTAGGGAAAAATGTTTGAAGGATTAGTCAATAATTGATACATTTTAAAGCACATAGTTCTCAAATTGTTAGATCCTTGCATTCTGTAAACTACACCAAATATTCTTTGTAAACAGATAAAACCAATGAAGTAAGAATTGACATTAGCAGAAACAGCCTATGATGCTTAGTTTGACAACTGGATTTTTTTTTCCCCTAAGACCCCAGCAGATTTTTTCTATTATCTACCTTGTAATTGTTTTCTGCCAATAAAACTTAGTTTACGATATATATATATGAGGCTGTCCAGAAAAATTCCAGCCATAAATGCCTCTATTTTTCCTATTACATGGCTGGATACTTTCCAGACAGCCCTTGTATATTAGAAGTAAATTACAGTAATATTCCACCAAAAACCCACTGTGATTTACAAACACTTTACTCCCTGAGTAACTTTGGGAACCCCTCATTTGAGCTGTCAAGGTGTAAGCCTGAGACAACACTTTCTCTTACTTCCCCTTACTTAGAAGTAGATGGAACTGACTCCTCTGTATTGAGGTTGTTGGGTCTGAATTCTTGGTAAGGCTGGTGGGCTCACAAAAAGTGCACTGAATTTTTTCTTTCTGTGGGTTAACCAGCTAATAGTCTTACTGTATAGTGACTACTTTGGTGTAAGAGTACATATCTAGTTTATGTAAGAAGAAACTTTAAAAATAATAATGATGTTAAGTTTTATACTGCCTCCTATTAAAATCCATCTTGAGTGTTTTCAACTTTTTCATTGTTTTAGAGTTAAAGACAATTTAATAGCAGCCAGGGAACTACCCCCACCCACCCACTCAAAAAAAGACAGTTTAATAGAAGCCAGGAAACTACCCCCCCCCAAAAAAAAAAAGATAGTTTAATAGAAGCTTTATGTCTGAATCTTTACATAGTCTTGATAATTGGCCTTTCTTTGGGGTAAAAGAAGGGCTTATCATTTGTATAGGAGCTGAAGTGACTTTTATTAAATTAGAAATGTGGCTTATGTATCTTTGGTTTTTTTTCTTAAAATGTGTATACTTATAAGAATGGATAATTTGCAAGAGATCTCTGAAAATGTAAATATGGAATAAGGGTACTATGACATGAAAGTATTGAGGCTTTCCACAAAGTGGGGTTTAACACTAAAGTATTTTGTGTGGAAATTTTACCACAGAGATTTTTGGTGAAATTTAACCAACTTAATGATTTGAAACATCTGAAATTCTATTAACTATTGCAGGCATCAAGTCAGCGGTGTGATTATTGGTGCCTGTTAGAATTTCCTAAGAGTAGAATTCATAATCATATAAAACAAGCTACCTAGCAGCACTTTATGGTAGAGGTTGGTCACTAGTCCTGGCCTGTGTCATGAGGTGGTGGGTAGCCAGCAGTCCTACCCACTGTGGCTCTTCAGCCAGCTGGCAGGTACTGACAGGTGTCCTTACACCATCTCCCCTGCTCTCTGGTGTCTCCCTCTTGGATTCCTACCATAGCAACCTCACGAAAAACGTCATAACCTGTAGTCAGCATGGTTTCAAGTCTTTAACTTTTAACCCCATCCCAGACAAGCAAAGGTACAGTTTTGAAGACCTCTTAAGCACTAAGCTATGTCCAGCCTTCCCCAGATGTTTTTGGACAAGCTATGTACCTAGTACTTTTTAAGGCATAGGTGTAGATCTCTTTGCTCCTTAACAGAAAAAAAAATTGCTTAAGAACACATCTTTGAACAAAGTCTCAGTGCACTAAGGTCAGAAAATAAACTGTTAAGATATTCATACAAAAGTCTTCACATTATCCCTAAAGTATACACATCTCACCCAAACATGACAGTTTTTTTAAAGAAGCAATGAGAAGACTATACATCAACTGAAAAAATACAGAAATAGCACTTGTTAAGTCGCTGCTTTTCTTTCCTCTCTGGTATTTCCCCTTGCTTGCCCTGATGTGGGTGCTTCCTGTTCCTCTTTTTGGTATTTTTATATTTAGCCTCTTTAATTGTCAACAAAGCAGAATCTCATTTGATGGGAACCCAATTTCAAATGTTCCTTGTTTAAGTTTGCTCTAAAAGTCTGGTTCAATGTTCTTTACTTTTGTTGTAATTCCATAAGAGTATACTTTAATATTATTTAACATTATGTTTCATATACAGCTAATAAATATCCTTTACCATCAACAAGTTTAATTTGTTTGATTAATTCACCTCTGTGGTCCTCAGTATGTTGGTCTGCTGCATAAAGGAGTTATTCTAAGATGAACTTGAATAATAATGAAAATCTTATTTGTAAGGCATACTATTTATTGTAATGACAGCCTTTTCCATAGGTTCTGTTTTAACCTTTATATCCTCCTTTCATTCCCTCTCCCTGTACCCCTTTTTTAACAGCAAAGGATAAGGTTGCTCTGTTGATAGGAAATATGAATTACTGGGAGCACCCCAAGCTTAAAGCTCCTTTGGTGGATGTGTATGAATTGACCAACTTGCTAAGGCAGCTGGATTTCAAAGTTGTTTCACTGTTGGATCTTACGGAATATGAGATGCGTAACGCTGTGGATGAATTTTTGCTACTTTTAGACAAAGGAGTATATGGTAAGATATTTATAATCTTTATAATTATCCACTATTTTTATTGTGCAAGTTAGGTTAAGATTTAAAAAGCAGAGAAAGGTGCAGTAAAAACACATTGTTGAATTGAGAGTTTTATTCTTATAAAAAAGATAGATTTGATCTTCAATGCTATAATTCCATATGAGTAATTCATTAATGTCTTTACTTTCATGTCTCTTGTTTTGTGAAAACAAGATTGTTGTTAGAACTCTTAATCAATCTTAGGTGATTTTGTTTTTTATTGATGACAAGAGTTACAGTACAGTAAAGTTTGATGACCAAATGGCAAATTGTATACTTGTATGTGTTAAATATTACTTTGTGTGTGTGTGTGTGTGTGTGTGTGTGTGTGTATGTTTGGAGTATAAAAAGTAACCCAATGTACATTGCTTATTTGTTTCTTTTTTCTAACTATCCTGTGGTATTTTCTGTTCTTTAATGGGAACTAGAATTTAACAAGGAGATGTTGGTGAATGAGTCACATGAAAACAATTTCTAAACTAAAGTTTTATACATACATAGTTAAAGAAGGACTTCTACAAATATTTTAACAGTACATTTTTAAAATTTTTTCTATTCTTTCATTTAAATATGTTAATGCTATATATAGTAAAGATTTTCTAAAGAGACAGAATATGCTGTCAGTAGTAAGTAAATCCTTTGGTAATGTATTTCTTTTGATAGGTATAACCACAGATGTAGAGGGCCAGCTGTTGAGCTCCTTGAGCCATATTTCACAGGAGTTATGCCTCCCTTGATACTGTGCAGTAGCATTTAGCTGCCAGGAAAGTGACATTTTCGGGCCTGTTGTTGGGCATGCCAGTGATAAAAGGCATCAATTTGACTTCTATGGCTTTCGAAGTATTTTACTTCAGTAATTTCTAAATTTAGCCTTATTTATAATTAGATTGAGATGATGAGGCAAGTGTGGTGGAGTTGTTAGTGGGTGTCAAAGAGAATTTTTATTGGAAGAAAAATTTTTTCAAGGCTTAATACATTACTATATATGGGTTGGGAGAGAATCTTAAAATCTTATTTAAATGACTTTTAAGTAAGAAGGATTACAGTTGTAACAATTGAATCAACAAAGTAAATACCTCAAATTTGGGATTTTAACTATTATACTGACATTATAACATCTTGCTTTGAGTATATAGAGTGATGACTGGGTAAATCTCATTTTTTTCTTTGAAAATGTGATAGAATATACTATGCAAATGTGCCCCCTTGACAATTGGCTTAATAATTTTAGTCTCTAATAGAATAAGGTGGTTATTTGGTTTTTTTTTTTTGTTTTTTTTTTTTTTTTGCTTTTTGGTATGTGGGTAGCTCCCTGGCTGGGAATCGAACCCAGGCCGCAGTGCTGACAGCGCCAGCGCCGAAGCCTTAAGCCACTACACCATCAGGGAACTCCTGGTTATTTTTATATTATATCATTTATCTCAGTTTTTTAAGTGCCTGGATGGCTTAAATAGGAAATGGCTTTTATAACTTAATTGAAAGTAATGAAGTAAAAGGAAAAACTATTAATCAATTTAGGTTTTTGGATGGGTGAGGCATTTTAAGAGTGAGGAAATTATATGAAGAATTATGTACTTGATTATTTATTCTCATTTCTTATTGATATTGTACCTTGTCTTTAAGTCCTTTGTTTGGCTTTTTAAATCAGAATTTTTCATTCTCCCTGCAAAGTGGAGAACCAGAAATATTTAGAAGTTGTGGCGAGAAGAGTTCAGCTTACGCTGAAGCTTTGCCCCAATGTAAAAACATCATTTTAGAGTATGGAATAAAGAGGCATATTAAAGCAAAATGGCAGCTTATTAAGAAAGCTAGAAAGTTCTTAAAATCCTACTGATTCGTGTCTTAACAGGGTGGCTGCATTATATTTTGAAGTATTGTGACTATCCCAAACATCAGACACATCTGCATTCAATGTAAGTGTGATAGAGGCTGGAGGGTGTAGGTAGGGCCTTTCTCCTGGACTGTGCCCTTCCTGCCAGCGGACAGCCCAAGTGACTGGTAGCACTGTGGCGGGCACAGAAGTGCAGGCAGAGCCAGCATGAACAGCGTTAGGCATGGAAAACACAGGCAGTCAGGTGTATGCCCTTTCATCCTGTATTGCCCGTGGGTTTGTAAAAGCAGCAAAAATGGCAACAGGACAAAAAATAAGTGCTTCACTTCTAAGCATATACAAACATAAAAAACATGATCTAAGAACAGAAATAGCTGACTTATACTACATGTCTTTGAAGATAAATAAGAATGAAGACTTCCAGGCATGGATAACTACGATAGCAGGTAACTGACCTGACATCGACCCCCACCCAATGCCTTTCCACATTCGTCACTTGCTGCAGCTTAGCTGTGCATTTGTGGGTGAGAATATTAAAGGAGTCTGTCAGACTGTGGCAAAAGCCTTGCTCTAGAGGAGCCGTTCAGTTCCATGTGGCTCAGTGGTTGAGCAGTGGGCCTTAGAGGAAGCTAGCTAAGGTTTGGTGCTTCAGCTTTTCTGCTCCTTTGCTACGCGACTATGACCGAGTTATTTAACTTTTCTAAGCCCAAAAGGACTTGTAAAATGGATAGACTAACTTAGAACTATAAATAAAGTAAAACAGTTATTTCTGTGCCTGGCACACTGGCACAAAATACTGTGGCTATTATTATTGTAATTTCCTTAATTGAAGTTTACTTTCATCTCGAGATGGGGGTTTTGACCTAGGTAGCATTTCACTTTAGGTTCAGTTTTTACATGGTTTTACTAAGGTTCAGCCTACAATTTCGTTTGAAAAAAAAAATGTGAGGGGGGGAAGCTAAATATAAGGTGATGGAAAGAGAAGTCACATTAGGTGGTGGACTTATTATACATCAAGTTGACAATGCACTGTAGAATTGTATGCCTGAAACCTATGTAATCCTTGCTAACAGATGTCACCCCAATAAGTCTAACAATAAAAATGAATTAAAAAAAAAAAAAATGTGGAATTTTAAGTGACAGTGTAGGGAAGCCCTGAAAAACCAGTACACTAACACTTTATATTTTCCGAGAGTGCAACTTACTATTAAGAGGCAGCCAGCAGTAGATTATACAGACACAACACACTTCAGCACAGTGGTTACTCTGGCCAGCATGCGAATTCCGGTTCTGTCACTTACTTCTTCTGTGAATTTGGATGAGCTGTTAAACCTCTTGGTGTCTCCGTTTTACATCTGTAAAAGCAGGGTGATGATAATATGACCTGCTTTGTTACGAGGTGCGTGCTGTGAGGATTATGTGAGGTGGTATGTAAAGTGAAGTCCTTTCTTCGGTCAGTGCCTTGCGTATGGTCAGAGCTGTGTGGGTCGACAGTGATGATGGTGGTGGACGTTCTAATCAGAGCACTGTGCTAGGTGCACTGCACTTTAACTCAAGGGAGAATATCTAACATTAACAGGATTTTATTTTTTACCACATTAACTTCTTTGTCATTTATAAAGATACCTATTTTGTCCTATCCTTGCATAATGGGATAGTTCATTAAATTAATAAGCAGTACTAGAAATGGAATTTTTTTAAAAAACAGTGATTTGGTCTAATTCATTTTCATTAAAATGCTTAATCTCCTGTAATATAATTTGGATGTAGACTTTGATACAAAATGCTTACACTTTTCCTAACCCATTTTGGGAAGGACAAAAAGTATTGTGCTGTAAATGTCTTAATTTCAGCGATCGCAGAGCTGGATATGTGGCATTGAAATAATGGACCACACTGAGCTTTTCCTGGGTGACGGAGGCTAAACTTTCCCTCCAGTTGTTTCTTTTCCAAGTCATGTGTTGCCAGAGCCAGACGTATGTAATGATACACTGGGGGGCAAACCCCATGTTTGTCTGCCTGGCTGTCACCCAGTAATATCTTTTGTAGAAATGGTAACATCTTTACCGAAAACCAGACCCTTGACAGAAAGGTGTCTAGATGTACCTCTGTTCTGGGAGTTCCCTGGTGGTGTAGTGGCTTAAGGCTTCGGCGCTGGTGCTGTCAACGCTGTGGCCTGGGTTCGATTCCCAGCCAGGGAACTACCCAAATACTACAAAAAAAAAAAAAAAAAAGATGTACCTCTGTCCTAATCAGTTTACATTGTTAATTTAATAACTCCAAAAGGTTTTTACTGAGTTCCTGTTACATCCATATCCCAGTTAAGGAGTGTGCTAGGTGTTGAGGAACACCCAGAAAATAAAGAGCATGACCTATGCTCTCGTATTACAAATCCCATAGTACAATGAGGAAAAAAGGCTATATATGGAGTCCAAACACCTCTCAGCTATATAATTTTAAGCAAATCATTTAATCATTTTAAATTTAATTTTCTCATCTATTAAATAGGGCTAGAAATCATTTAAAGATTGTTATATGGATTAAAATCCGATCGTATGTATGAAGGTACTATAGAAACCATGAAAATGCTATTTCAATGTATAGGATTAAAGTCTTTATTACGATAATTTTTATCAGAGAAATTAAATATATATTTAGAACTGTAAAATGTCCATAAAAGCCAGTAGGTGATTAAGTATCAAAGACTGCTGCTTTAGGATTTTAAAGTGGGGAGAGATTGAAGTGTATTAGAAAGCTAGAAACCAGGGGATAATTTGCTGAGGGTTCTGAACTTGAGATAACTCTGAGAACTGGTTAAGATTTGGGTAGATATTACAGAAAGGAGAAAGAACAACCTGAGCAAGGTCGTGGAGGTTAAAAATAAGCATACGAGTATCTTGCTCTGGAAGCAGTAAAGCAACTGATGGGGAATAGAGTCATATTTTGAATACTTGATAGAGGAGTATAAATTTTATTCTTTTGAAGTGTACAATTCAGTGGTTTTTAGTATATTCACAAAATTGTACATCAATCACATAATTCCAGAGCATTATGTGATTTCACCCCACAAAGAAACCCCATGTCATTAGCAGTCACTCCCCATCCCTCCTTACCCCAGGCCCCTAGCAACAAATCTACCTTCTGTCTCTATGGATTTGCCTATTTGAGACATTTCATAGAAGAGGAATCATTCTATATGTGGCCCTTTGTGTCTGACTTCTTTCACTTGGCATAATGTTTTCAAGGTTCATCTATGTGATAGGATTATATTTATGGCCAGATAATCCTTCATCATATGTATCCATTTTGTTTATCCATTCATCAGCAGATGAACATTTAGGTTGTTTCCCCGTTTTTGGATATTATGAGTAATGCTGCTATGAATATTCTTGTTCACATTCTTGTGTGGGGGCAAGTGTTTTCAGTTCTCTTGGATATATATATATATATATATATATATATATATATATATATATATATATATACACACACACACACACACACACACACACACCGGAGTGGAATTGCTGGGTCATATAACTTTTTGAGAAACTGCCTGACTCTTTCCAAAGTGCTTGTGCTATTGTGTATTCTCAGCAGAAATAAATGAGGTTTGCAGTTTCTCTGCATCCTTGTCAACACTTGTTATTGCCTGTCTTTTGTGTTATAGCCATCCCAGGAAGTTGCAAAGTGGTATCTCATTGTTTTGTTTTGCATTTTCCTAATGGCTAATGATGTTGGGCATCGTTTCATGTGCTTATTTTCCATTTGCATATCCTCTTTGGAGAAATGTTTATTCAGATTCTTTGCCTGTTTTTACATGGGTATTTGTCTTTTTATTGTCGAAGAGTTTTTATATATTCTGGATACAAGGCTCTTTTATAGATATATGACTTGCAAACATTTTCTCCCATTCTGTAGGTTGTCTTTTCATTTGCTTCATCTTCATTACTTAATGAATTAAATCCACTCCCCTTGTGATTTTCAGAACACTCCCTATCTGTGTACTCTTGCTTTCATTTACAGTGTTTTAATTCCTTGCCAAGCTAGTCTCCCTTCTGTTAGCTGTCATTCCAGATCCAAGTCTCGTTTGCTTCTGTTCTCACGGCCTATGTAGTGTGCCTTTTGCAGTCTCTCCGCCTTTCCAAATTGTGCTCTTTATCCCAAGACCGTGACACTCCCCTTTGCACATTACTCATCATACAAAGCTACCCTGATCACATATTTGGGGTATTATACACTGACTTTGTTGTTGAACAACATGAGCATGCCTGACTGAGTTGCAATATCCTCGGGGCCAGGAACTTTGTCTTTCTTTTCTTTTTCATTTCCTTCAGTGCCTCCATGATTATATTCAGGGCACACATGAGATACAAAATAAACCCATACTAAATAAATGAGTGTGTCATTTTTTAACTTGAAATGTTACAATATAGTTAAAGAACCATTTTTCTCATTTTAATAGGAGTTTTGGGAAAGTATTACCAAAGGCCTGGATCCTGCCCTCTGGGACCAAATGAAGCGTGTGTGTGTGTGTGTGTGTGTGTGTGTGTACATATGTGTGTGTGTTCAAAGCCACATCCTCTGCTAGGAGTTGGGGCTATAAGTACAAAGGATGAGCATTTTTGTTGTTCTCTGTCTAAATGCCTTTTTACTATTAACTTTAGAATGCTAGATAAATAAGTCTTACATCCAGAATTCTAAGGAAAGAAAAGTAGTGGGCTCTAGAAATTGCATGCTTAGGGTACTTGTCTTCACAGGTCTTTCTGTCAAGTATTTTCATAAGGAAGCCCATACTCATATTAATATTTTTGTTGGTTTTCTTATAGCTAAGAAACTTCTTTCACTAAAGCCTTTAGAGTTGTTTGGTGCACTTTTATAGTACCATTTCTCAGTAAAGAAATAATGATCCATCTATTGAATCCTAAAACTAACCTGAATTTTAGATTATTAATTCAAGAGACTCTAGGTGGAAAATTACTGATCTTTATATCTCATAACAAAAAGAAATAATCCACAAAATCAGATTTCCCTTCTCTGCTTAGAAAAAGCTATGTTTATATTATTGTCCCCTTACTATCAGTATATGGAAATGCCTATAAAATTTATTATACTTGACATTGCACTTCCTGTATAGACATTCATCTGTTAAATACTTAATAAGCTCCTACTGTGTGCTAGGAATACACAGATAAATGTAAGACTGCCCCAGCCTTAAAGTAGCCCCTGGTCTCATGGATGAGACATATGAGTTAGCAAAGAAGTCCTTAGCCTTTTTCTTTTTACAGTAGACTCTCTGTTAACCAGAACTCAAGCAACCAGCACTGTCAGGCAACCAGCAAAAAAAAAAAAAAAAATCAAAGAAATAATACTACATTTATCTGGCCTGGGTGCCCGTTAACTGAGAATCTGCTTACATCTGCCAATTCCCATGGATGCTGGCTAAGGAGAGTCTACTGTATATATATCATGAGATAAAATTGCATCCCATATTATACCATCGGTTACAAATGAACTGCTTCTGTGAACTAAAATACACTGTAGAATAGCATTTTGATGTCGATTTAAAATACAGTACTTAAATGAAGACTTGCCAAATTAATTTTTAGTGCAAATTTAGTTTAACATTGACTATATTTATAACTGCGTATCTTTTAAACAAGCTGTCATTAACTTTACAAAAATAAGTTGTTTTTTCCCAAAAGTGCTGCGTACAAGTTCGGAGTGCAATCTGGAATGAACTTTGAACCCTTTTCCTTTCAGGACTGCTGTATTACGCAGGGCATGGTTATGAAAACTTTGGCAACAGCTTCATGGTCCCTGTGGATGCTCCAAATCCATATAGGTCTGAAAACTGTCTGTGTGTGCAGAATATCCTGAAATTAATGCAGGAAAAAGAGACTGGGCTCAATGTGTTCTTGTTGGATATGTGCAGGAAAAGGTAAGCTGTCTGACCCCTATTAAATGAAGCTTCTTGGAATTAGTTAAATATCAACATTGGCAAATTAAATCTAAGGCCACCCTGTGAACGCTGAAAAACCACTTGCGTTTGTGATATTTAGATTATAAATTGAAGCTGCTTAAGAAGAAAACTAGAGGGAAATATGTTTTCTCTGTGTGTATTTAATTATTTTAACTCTTTTCCCGTTTGCTATTGAACAAAAGTAAAGAACTAAAGGCCTGGGTGTTTACTCGTACTGCAAGATATAGCTCTTTAGATGCCCTTAGATGTCTCCAATAATCGCTGTGGTTATTCCTCCAGAAATTCACAGGGACAGCACCCACAGTGGTGGGGCCTCTGGTCACTCGAGTCAGTCTGGGTCTTACAGATACAGAAAGTTTAGTGGAACGAGCTCCCACGTCTGCCACTGTGTTACTGAGGAAGGGAACTAATGATGATTCTTCTCAGATTTACAATTCTTAGCTTGCTCAGCATTTACTAACCAAAATCCAATGCCAGAATTCAAACATAATTCCAGTTTTATAACAGGAGAAAAGATGTGACTATCTGCTGTCTCAACAGTATAGGCGCCCTGGATTATATTTAGCAAATATGTAGCTGGTTTGATAAAGCAATTTAGAATCTATAATTTTAAATTATGTATAACAGAATAGTTTTAGGGGGAGTTCCCTGGTAGCGCAGTGGCTAGGCTTCGGTGCTGTTAATGCCGCGGCCTGGGTTCGACTCCCAGCCAGGAAACCACCAAAAAAATGCTTTTAAAAATGCTGTTTAACTTTTTATATTTGTTTCTATCCTCCTCTCCTACTTTTTAAATAGAAATGACTACGATGATACCATTCCAATCTTGGATGCCCTAAAAGTCACCGCCAATATTGTGTTTGGATATGCCACGTAAGACAATTTTATATTTATGTTCAAGATTTCTTTATTCTTCATTAGTTTTTTTGGTTGTAGATTAGAAGCCTAAAACTCTCCATAAACTTGTAGGAATAAATTTGCTTCTTTGATATTCTTGATAGCAAATTTTAAATAATTGACTTTAGCACTTTGTATATTAGCATCTTCTTTTTTCTAAGCACCCAAGTATTTAGTTCCTGCGCAGAGATTAACGCTTTAATGAGGGTGCTGTGCAAGAGGCCCAGTAGCAAATGAGACTCATCAGTATTTAGGGAATCCCCATAGGCAAGTGTTTGCTTTTTCAGAAATTTTTCTTTTCGCTGTTTTTAAGGTGTCAAGGAGCAGAAGCTTTTGAAATCCAACACTCTGGATTGGCAAATGGAATCTTCATGAAATTTTTAAAAGATAGGTTATTAGAAGACAAGAAAATTACTGTGTTACTGGATGAAGTTGCAGAAGGTAAAATAAACAGAAGGCTACTCATGGTTCTCTGTTCGATAATTATCCCTCCTGTTACTGTGCAGATTTGGAATTAGTGTTTGTTCTATAAAACAATTTTTTATATGCTGTTGAGCATCACTCCTATTTAATTCCTTCCTCCCCTCTTGACGGAGCTACATGCCATCTGGGCAGCGTTCCCTGAACCGCGAGGGTGTCTGCAGACATGACGTGAAATAAGTGAAGTTCAGTCCTCAGAGCCCTGTACCTCGTTCCAGGGCCTCCTGCCTCCTGCTGCCCAGCCTGCTTGTTTGCAAAGGACACCGTTCTGTCAGCACTCTCTCGCAGGATCAGACAGATGAAACTTTACAGAAATTTTGAGGACCTGGTGGAAAAACCTGGGTTCTTTTTTCCTTTTTTATTTTTTCCCCAGTCAGTCTATTCCTGGAATTTTTCTTGGGAAGTTTTGTGGTGGTTGTTTCATTCCTCCATTGTACTATTCTATTTTTTTTTTCTTTTACAGTTGACATCCAACATTAGTTTCTGTTAGTTTCAGGTTCACAACACAGTGGTCAGACATCCACACAACCCACAAAGTGACCCCTGATCGGTGCAGTACCTACTTGACACCATACATAGTTACTACATTATTGACCGAGTTCCCTGTGCTGTACTTTACATCCCTGCGACTAACTTGTAGCAGCCAATCTGTGCTGCTTAATTCCTTCACCTCTGTCACCCCGCCCCCAGTCCCCCACCCCTCTGGCAGTCATCCATGTGTTCTCTTATCTGTAAGTCTTTATGTTTTTTTTCATTTATTTTGTTCTTTAGATTCCACATATATGTGAGATCATACGACATTTATCTTTCTCTGTCTGTTTCACTTAGCTAAATACTCTCTAGATCCATTCATATTGTCGCACGTGGTAAGATTTTGTTCCTTTTTATGACAGAGTAATATATATATGAATATGAGGTCGGACAATCAATTTTACAAACTCATCCTAGAAAAAGTGCTGCATACCTCACTGCTGAATATCACTACGGTCATGTTCAAAGTACTGCCCTTGGTTATGACACCTTACCAAGTCATTTGTATAGTGTTGCCAACATAAGTGCACGGTGGCAACACAAGTAAGTTTGTGAACTTAATTTTCAGAGTTTGGGTACGACAACAGCTCTGATGGCCCTTCCAGAAAAAAGAGTTCCAAAATTGCTTTAAAGGGTGAACTAGGTGCTGGCATCAGTGCATAGCTTCCCAAGGGGAGTACTTTGAAGGTGACCGTAATGATACTCAGCAGTGAAGTATGCAGCACTTTTTCTAGGATGAGTTCACGAAATTGATTGACCTGCGCATGTGCGCCACATCTTATTTATCCAATCATCTATTGAGGGCACTTAGGTTGCTTCCATACCTTGGCTATTGTAAATAGCACTGCAGTGAACATTAGGGGTGCATCTATCATTTCAAATTAGTGTTTTGGATATTTTCTTTTTTAAATAAATACCCAGAAGTGGAATTGCTGGGTCATGAGGTCATCTATCTTTAATTTTCTGAGGAACCTCCATAGTGTTTTCTATAGTGACCGCTGAACTTAGAGGTTTTAAAATTTGCTTTAAGGACATGAGCCTGGAGGTCTAACACCATCTTACCATACCTTCCCACCTGGTATAATGCTGTGCTCCTGTCTGGTGCTGAATAACTACATATTATATCAGTAGATCGACATAGATTTTTTGAAATGCCATTTTATAAGCCATATCAAAAAGAAGGAAATTCTTTTGCAGACTAGTTCACTGGAAAATGGAACTTCGTGCATGTTCTGAAGGTGACAGTTTTAAGTAGAAGGTATCTGAGTGTTTCACTGATAGCTATCAGTCACATTTGTTTCTTTTCATGGTCTTAGTGTAGGTCTTGTAGCTGGATCACTTGACTTACCCACATTCCCACAGATAGCTGGGGTTTTGGATCTCCTCCAACCAGAGAACTGCTTTTACCTGTTTTACATATTGAGCTGCTATTTAAGCTTACTTGAAAAGTTTCTGCTGCTTAAAAGAAAAAAAAAATTAGAGCTCTTGGCAAATGTCAGTTATTTTAAACTGAGATCTGTGAAGGTGCTTCAGAGACTCTAAAATGTTCTATTCTAATTCTATATTTTAAAATGTAATTTAACTATTTTAAAACTTAATACAAAGCACTAGTCCACCCATGATATTTACCAAGCATGTATATAGCATAACATTTGTGTAAAGTTGAAAACCCAAAACTTTGGCACACCCTATTTATTAATACCTACACATGAGTAAAAACTAAAATATGCATGGGAAGATATACAGTACCCTGGATACTAGTTACTTTGAATCTGGGGAGGGCAGTGGTAATGCTTTAACTATATTGGTGGTTTAACACATAATTTCCATTTTTAAAAATAAATCTGTGGTAAAGATAGTATATTTTAACTTTCTCATAGATGTGTAGTTGTATGTTTACTAACTGAATCTATATCTTAACAGTCTAGACATAAAATGATTGTGCCTGACATTTAACTTCAAGGCTAGAATATTAAGGATTTATTATTAGAATTATAGAAGATAAAAGCTAGAAAGGGCTTTAGAAGTGAGTCGCTTCAGTGTTTTTTCCTGTTTGCTCACTGCCATATCCCTAGCACTTTGAGTCATGCCTGCCACATAGGTGCTTAGTAAATATTTGTTGATTGAATAAGTGATATTGAGCCTCTAACCTGATTTGGAGGAGAGTTCTTGCCCTAAATATTTAAAACATAATGAAAGGATTGAGGTCTTAGAATATTTACATTCTTATCTTTCAGATATGGGTAAATGTCATCTTACCAAAGGCAAACAGGCTCTCGAGATTCGAAGTAGTTTGTCTGAAAAGAGAGCACTTACTGACCCGATACAAGGAACAGCGTGTTCTGCAGAGTCTCTGGTGCGGAATCTGCAGTGGGCCAAGGCGCACGGTATAGTATTTTCTGTGTGGTCTTTCTGTAATGTGCTCATATTAAATCATGAAGCTTTTCTTTATCATGGCATTGCAGCTTTCCTCCCAGTTTGGCTTTGAAAATATTTTAGCCTAGTGGACTAAACAAATGTCTCAGTTATAGATATGACACTGACTTATTTGATGTTGGAAATGTTAAATTATTTAACTCATCCTTTTCATCACTGGTAAAATTAAAATACCATTTTAAAAATAATTTTCAACTTAATCTAATACACAGTCCCATAGATTTCTTCTACGTTGTGAGCTGTTGAGATGTTCTGTTTCAAAAATCAGACAGGCCTGGGTTCTGATCCTGACTCTATCAGTTGATGATAGATAACCATGTTATCTATAAAAAGGGGGGAAGAAATAGTACCTACTTGATAGGGTTGTTGACACCGAATGAGATCACACATGTAAAGAGACAAGCATGACAGTCAGCAAATACTGCATGCTCATAAATATTACTGAACATTCTGTATTTGACCCTGGAATCAGTGGGTTTGTAGTAAAGAAAAAAGATGAGGTGGAATTCATATCTGTAATTTAATTACCTTTGGTAATTCTATGTGATTTAATGAAAAAGTTTAAATTATTGACTGAAATAAAGGTTTTGAATTTTCAATGAGTCCCAAGTATCTCTATTATTAATCCTGTATTATGGACAACTAAAAATAATTGTCTTTGTTGAACTCCTATATAATATCTTTTTTTTCATAATATATGAAAAGATATATTTTTGGTAAATCAACATATTAAAACAAACTAAAATATAAAATGCCATGAATATATTATCTTCGCATTCTAGAATAATTGGACAACTAATTGAAATTGATTCTTTTCCTTTAAAAAAGATCTAATCAACAGTAACAAAAGCACAGTAGTAAAGATCAATAGTAAAAAAACCTCTTATAAAATGCAATTAAAAGGTCAGATAGAACTATTTAACAAATTTGGTAAGTAGATAATATTTTATAATAAAGAGCTCATGCAAAATAGTAAAACAATAGCATTGACCCCCCCCCATTAATAATTAGGGGATGCAAATTCAACAATACACACAGTTGAAAATAATTAATAATTAAGAAACAAATATAGAAAATAACAAACTAAAATAATTAATTATAGAAAAAATTAAAACTATGATGGTATGTTTCTTTTTTAATCTAGTCAAATAACTAAATTTTTTGAAGATTAATGCCTTGTAGAAATGTTATGGTGAAATTAGTATATTCTGTATAAATGCAAACGTGTCAAAATTGTAAAGAATCATCAAATAGCTATATTCAACCTACTAAAGGATTAAGTATAAGAAATATTGATTATGATATAAAAACAAAATAGAACCCAGAAATATTATATCCAACAGTAACAAAATTGTTAAAAGTAAAAACCATTGAGTCACATTATGCTTTATTAAAAACTAATTTCATGAAGATTGCAGCAACAGGAAAAATATATCTACAATTGTATGTACAAGAACCATAAGAAAACAGTAAATGAAACATTTTTATGTGCTTAACCAGCGGAGTATTGGGCTTTTTTTCCTTTTTTTTTTAAAGGGGTGTTTTGTGTGTGTGTGTGTAAACATTAGTATATAGCATTTTTAAGCAAAAGAAAAAGCTCTGTGTATTTTGCCACAGAAGCAGTATTTTCTTGCTGCTTATCATCAGAAAACTTACCAAGCGGTCTTTAAATTATTATTTATAAGTTGTTGTTCCTGTTGTTTTTCAGAACTTCCAGAAAGTACGTGTCTTAAATTTCAGTGTGGTGTTCAGATTCAATTAGGATTTGCGGCTGAGTTTTCCAACGTTATGATAATCTATACAAGTATTGTTCACAAACCTCCCGATATAATAATGTGTGATGCCTATGTTACCGATTTCCCACTTGTAAGTCTCTCCTTTTTTCTTGTATTTAAAATGTAATGATACATTCTCACTTATTAAAGACTAAATTTTGGAAAAGTTAAAGTTAATGGTAAATGTAAAAGAAATATGTATGTACATATACTTAAAAATACTTATTTGTATTTTAGTAACAATGGTCATAATTTTTAAAAACTAATTACCAACATACCTTTGTCAAATTTAGAAATGTCTAAAGTTCACCCAAAAAAGAAGCCCTTAATTTCCTGTACCCTAAATCGAATATCAGATGTGAAGAAATAAAATATGCTTTACATTTGTCAAGGATAATATCCATTTAAAAACTATTTCCAATATGAGTTATTACGATAGTAAGAGTCTTTTTTGGCAAGTTACAGTAGTGTATTAGAAGAATAGAAATCTTTTCTCTTCTTTCCAATCATTTAGATACATTTACTTCCTGTTGGCCTAAAGAAGCCAATGAACAGTACTCCTCTTTCCCACATAGGTGTAGTAAATTAAAAGTAAGCAAGGAGTGAGACAAACAAATCTGAAGCATCACCCTTGCTGCTAAAGGGTTCATGAAGGACACTGCTTAGTGTGAGAGCAGATGGTCCAGTGCTGAACCCCAGAATTAGATGGCTCTGTCTACCAATCACAGCAGCACTGAACCAGCAGAGGCCTCCCTGGATGCTGGGCAGAGCAGAGGCTGAGGGCTTCTCTTTGAAAGAGCAAAACAGATCTGCTCTTGGCCGGGGGTCAGCTCTAAAAGAAGAAAAAGGGGAGGGCTGCCTTTGGCCTGTCCATTTATTCTTCTTAAATATACGAATCATATAAATCCCTCTGTACCTTTCCTAAGGTGATGAGTAAGGAAGAAGAGATCCAGGAGTCAGACATGGATGGGGCTCTAACTGGAGTCGAGTAGGTTAAGAAGTGTTTCTAGGGATAGTTTGAAAGTAACTGTTCTTTCAAAGATAACTTTTTTTTTTAATTGGGTGGTTCTCTGGCTGGGAATCAAACCCAGGCCGCAGTGTTGAGAGTGCCAAAACCTAGTTGCACCACCAGGGAACCCCTCAAAGATAACTTTTTAAATGTATCAACACAGAATTTAAAATTCCTGTTATTAGTCTAGAATGTTTTCATTGTTTCTTTTGTCCTGGATAAATGATTACCTACTCAGGTCAGCATTCAAGAGAGAGCAAGAGCTTTTAAGATCTACTGTCCTAGACATCGTCTTGATTTTCATTGATTTCGTTAATAATGCCTACTGATTTTCACAGGACCTAGACATTGATCCAAAAGATGCAAATAAAGGGACTCCTGAAGAAACTGGCAGCTATTTAGTATCAAAGGATCTTCCCAAGCATTGCCTCTATACCAGACTCAGTTCCCTGCAAAAGTTAAAGGTTGTTATTTTTCCTCTTTATGACTACTAATGGAAAACTTTATGGAAGCAAGGTTCATTTTGGCGTGTGATCCTTGTGTTAGTCCAAGGATATGCTGCTTCATTGAGTATGAAATTGGAGTAAAGATATCTGATCTACAGTGAGTCTTAGTAGTGACCCTTGTCATGTTATACTGTTTCTGATGATGGCCTGAGGGTTTTTGCATGAGAATATTTGTGATTACCCTCCCTGTCGTTGAAAAGTTAGAGGCATAGAACATAGTCTGCTTTTAAATATCTTAGCATTTTCAAATAACCATTTCCTAGTTCTCTGACTTTGTACAAAACAAATAGCAAATTAGAATTGGAGTTTATTTATATCTTTTTTCATTTCTAGTTGACTTACAAATCAGAAGCTACCTCTGTATGGTGACACTTTCTAATAAAAGCATATCCTTGCCAAATCTGAGTTTTAATTTATTTATAGCTGTCTGCTCATAGAATGTATCAGCCAAAACTGGGGGAAAGAAATGGGCACTATTGATAATTATACCAGAACAACAGACATACAGACCTGTCATCATTCCATTCATAGCTGATCTACTTACAGTCTTTTATCTTTGAAATTCTGTTCATTCTCTGAGGCAGTTATATTCCTCTACCTATGATTGTGGGTTATTATTTCATAATGTTTTAAAAACAGCTAATATGTTGATGTAGGTCCAGAGCCACATTATTGTTTTATTATAGGATCATTCCCCATCTCCAATAATATGTAAGATTCCCAAGCCCCACTGCTTGGAAAAATACCTTTTTACTCTTCATCCAGAATGCAATACAAGATCTCTGGGATTTTGACTACTTTCAGTAGTAAG